>OX382335.1:16805361-17405361 GCA_947507615.1 Hemithea aestivaria
CCTTTGCCCAATAATGAAAAAACCTATCTGAAAAACAATTAATAACCTACAAATCGCTATCGTATTGCTTTGAACTCGTATTATCTTACAGAATCAACACCCTGAGCGCGATTTGAAGACTGAAGTGAATGGGATAAGAGAGGCCTAGCAATGGATTAAATTTACATACAAGAACAGTCTTCATCCCAGTCGAGCCTTTTTGTCATGCTAATTTGAATGTAAATGAAAACAATCACGTAGTTATTGATATACGAGTATTATACCAAATCAAACACAATATTCTTTTAAATATAAAAAATTAACTAGTACCCGCGCGCGCTTCGTAGTGTCTAACAGAAAATTATCAGTGTTGCTCTACTATAATATTATTATGCATGTAATTTTTTTTACGAACATTTTTTTCACAACTTTAAATAAATAAATAAATGACGATTTATTACCAAGCATAAAAACACATCATACAATACATTGAAAAAGTTATTATTAAGTTCCTAACTACCCAACAAACATTTTGGTGCTAACGGCAACCTTTTTTAAAGCTTATAGTTACACAAATGTTATATAAGAGCTCCGGTAAGAGAATTAAGCGTTATTGAGGTGTTAAGGACAAATAATTAAACCTTCGAGAGAAGTAATGGTATTAAAAAAAAATAAAAACCTTAAGGTGATAATATGGAGTTAGTCGAGACCATTATATCACTACTTTTTATAGCTTTAAAAAGTCTAAAACACTAAAAGAAGTTTTAAGGTGTCTACTACCACTTACTAACGACTGATGTCATTGAACAGAGTTAGTTTAATGTCTTGTAACACTTTTAGTGGTACTCTTATAACTTAAGGAAGAGTAAAACACTAAATGTTTTTGTCAGGTGTTAACTGACACTTGATGTTCTTAAACAGAGTTAGCCTACGTATCTTGTAACACTGTAAGGGTTAATGTTATAGCTTAAGGAAGAGTATACCACTAAAAGTTTTTGTCAGTTATTCACTAACACTTTTGGTTCTAGAACAGAGTTAGTTAAAAGCTGTTTACAACCTAATAAGTTCAATGGAGCTCTTAGAGGTATTAAGAATGTTATTCGTTTTAGTGAAGTATTTTTATTATAAACTAGCTTATAATTAATGCCGTAAGAGTTTGATTCCACCTTAATAACACTTAAGGTTATATATTGCGGTTAATCGGTCAACAACAGGTCATACAGTGGTTCTTATTTATAGTATATACTGCGGCAAGCACTATTTGCAAACTTTATAACTATTATATATCACTTTAAGTGGAGTTACAGAATTAAAATCCCTTAAATAGGTACATCTAATATCTCACCCACTCCTCTAAATTTCATAATATTGACGGAAATATTATTTTTATCGATCAGGCACCCATGGAAACATAAAAAAGGACTTTGACTTTATTATAAATACAGACTAAATGCTATATAATATACATAATTATTATCAAAAATGGGTTTTCAAACAATAACAGCGGAACCCTAGAAATATTCAGCGAATGGCTCCAAATTAGACTATTATGCAAACTTAACATATTTTTTCTGCTTTAAAACCCTATTGTAGAACTAAAAGTGGCTAAGGAGTGCTAATTATCATTCTTTAAAAACTTTGACTTGCAAAACAGAGTTAACAGAAACCATAAGTGATTGCAAATTGACTCCATTAAAATAAAGATAACCTATAAAAAAAAATTGGATGAAACCTTGTTTTAAACATTATTACTTTACTTTTCAAAACAATTTTTTTTTACTCTTCTTTTAAAACCCTATATACACTATTAGAAACTATTATTTTCCATAATTGAAACAAAAGTATCTGAGACTATATATTTATTTTCTACAGAATATCATCAAAAGTAGTTTATTTCAGAGGCGCATTAAAATTGAGATGAAAACTAGTATAATGTTTTTACAAAAAACTTATCACCGCAGTGAGATTTAATGATTATAATCAAACAACGAATCAAAAATACATTGACTTATCAATTAATTTTTATTTGTCGTCTTTACACTTAAAAACTCAATGTTGTGCTGGACATGATATATAGTTTATACTCTGCTCAATATTTAGATGCTGTTGGGGTAACAAAATCACAAAAAGTATGTAAATAAATCAAACAGTTGGCGCCTAATGTTGTATAAAACTGCCACTTAATATCTGCGATATATTCCTAAGATATAAATTGTTTCAAATAAGCACTAATAATACACAAACTAAAAAGTTACAAGAGTAATTCATACCACTTGTGTACCACTCTAGGGTTGCGATTGTAACCTGACAATAACTCATTAAACACTTAAAGTGGTAACAACAGCTCAAATAGCACCACTCTAACTCCTTACTATCACCCAAATATTACTCCTCTAGAACTCTTAAATAACTTTAAGTTCTAAATTCGTGGGCCCAAATCAGGGTTAAAAGGTAGTTATAGCGGCTTATACCACCTATTCTTAGCGCCTTAACAGCGCCTTAGATTTTTAAATTCTCTTACACAGCTTTTGTAGCACTAATTCTTATCACCTAAATGTTAGTTGGGTAAAAATTACAATAGGTAGTAATAGTAGAGTCGCATAGGAACGACTTGCCCTAGTTACGGTTACATATATTATTATTAGCTGGCAAAAGCGATGCATTCAGCATATACTGGGTGAATACCTATAGATAGATGTTTACCCAGCGCTGGTTTTCAATGCACCCCTTGTTCGGACTAAGGTGTTGGCCGAAATATTCGGTTCAGCGGGATTTATAATAACTAATACATTACAAAAAATACAAAATAATACATGCAAAATAAATGAAAACTCATTCAATTGTAGGTACGTGTATCAATGTGTGCCGTGCGTGTGTGTGTGTGCGTGTGTACGTGTGTGCATGCGTGAGAGTGTGTGTTTGTGTTAATAAGGGTGTGTGTATGAGAGTGTTTAACCGACTGGTCGGCTACATCTAGGTTTAACCGGCTAAACCTAGATGTAGCCGCACTTTGGACTTTAGCCTTAATATATACGTTTAAACCTTCCTCTTGAAGCACTCTATCTATTATAAGAAACCACATCAAAAACCGTAGCATAGTTTTAACAAGTGAAACTTTAAAAAACTTTTTAAATAAAACTTAACTTTTTTCGAATAGTCAACGTGAGTACAGCCGTGTCGTATTTATAATATGGATAACACTCACGGTAGTTTCCAAAATCGAACTTTTTAAAAACAAGCTTTTATTATTATTACCATTTAGTACCATAAATATTATTCGTCAAGACGAATCAAATGAGCCCAAATTCGATGGGTTACGTCGTTTAAGTACGGAGTTCCTATAGCCACCTTCCCGCTCCATCATCAGATCAGCTCCATGTCATAATAATATTGCATTGTTATCCGATTTATGCATGCATGCACAATTTCAGCTCAATCGGAAACCAGGAAGTGGGTCAAATTTAACTTGCAAGATTTGATTACAGACAGACAGACGGATAGACAGACAGACAAGAGACAAGTGAAAGTAAATAAAAGCTTGTAAAAATCAAAACATACATAAGGACATACAGACAGACAGCGGGAAGCGAATTTGTTATGATACCTAGCTAATGAAGAGTAAATAGAGCAGTAACTGTAATTAATTCAATGAATCCCCTGTAGCATAAAATCCAACTAAAATAATAATTAATTCAATAATACCTGATACCGGATAACATTAATCACAGCAAAAACTATCCCTAGTTAATCCTGCCTGTAAATTTACCTCTATTCTGAATTTCATTCCAATCCGTTGAGCAACTGATTAAATAACAAAATAATTGTATACCTAGGGATTAGATGTTTAAACCTGAGGCTTAGGGTTTATGTTTGTACTAGATTTTGTACAGAATTATTTATTAATTTTGAAATATATCACACAAAGAGCTTTTACCTTTATCCTACCCATAATTAATAATATTTATGGGTAAGTTTAGGTAAAATTCAGTCGAAAGGTTTTTAAAATAAATTAATAGCATTATTCGATACAAAAAGTACCCAAGTTCGTCGGCCAATGACGTCACAACTTAGCAACTTTAGTGCGTTGTGGCTCACATAATATTTTTTCAGAAAAAAAAAACACGTGTCCAATTTTTTTTAATAATCTACTTATAGACAACCTTCTTATTTTGTCAAAATTCTCATTGACTGCATCTCTACTTGCTTTTAATATTGACATTTTTTATATATTATAGATTAGCTTTTGGCCTCGATTTCACCATGATGCGACTGAAAATGGTGGTAGACTAAACCTAAAAGGCGGGATTAATCCTTCCCTGGCTTCACTAAACATCATGTTCAGTCGCAATGATTTAAGTATTCAAGTTACAATGGACCAATGTCATAACAAAGTCCACGACGCCATTCAGCGTTCTAACATCTGCACAACTCGGATTGTAATCACGAGACAATCATATTAATTAAATTCTGATTGTGAAAGCCTTACCGTCCGGACCGCCTGTTTGTTTAGGAGGCACTACGTTTGTTACGGAACTCTCGCCCAACTTCGAATTATGACCAATCGGTGTAATTACATTTTGATAACTGGGATATTTGTGGTGCCACTTAGTTGCAGAACACTCTTCATAATGGAAATTACGGAATATAGATATTTTATACAAGGAAGTAAGAATAAGAATATATTTATTTGTCGATAAAACACATGATTACATTTTAAAAAGTATCTAGTGGTCCCCACACTAGGGCAAACCTGTCTCGTGGGGGCCTAGACGAACAAGACACTCTCCTGATGGTAAGAGATAACGGTGCCCATAATTAGCACAGTGCTACCCAGTGCACTGCGCCAACGCTTCTTACTTGAGAGTCATTAGATGTTAAGACTCTTCAGCCCAGTAATTACACTAGCTACAGTGCTCTCCTACCGATACACAGTAATGTTTGCACATAGATTGTTGGAATATAGATAGAATGGGTATGTGAAAAAAGTCACATTAAGTATAAACAAAATTTAAAAAATGTCCTTCAAGCACAGGATTAAAACTAAATCAGAAACGAAAATAAAACAATTTAGTAAAAGAATAATTAGTTTACACAAAAAAGTTTGTACAAACCCCGACCCTGTCAATTTAATCTAAATTACATTTTAGGGTTCGATTTGGGTAAATAAGACCCTTTTATTTCAAATCCAATATAACATCGTGTCGAAATTTTAAATCAATTTGCGAAAAGCGCAAATTATACAATCAGGCGATTCTAAGAATTACGCAGAATTTATTGGACACTGGATATTGTAATCAAGGCAGAAACCGTGGTCGATGAAACAAATTTGATGATTAAAAAAAATTTTTTTTTTAATACTGCGTGTGTTCTCAATAACTAAATTAACAAAACGGCAAAACGCACGACTAATACTGTTGAAAATATCTCAACCACTTTTTTGTACAAGTACACACCTGATGAAGGACATCGTTATTGTCCGAAACCGTGTTTAGATTTTCTTAAAAATTTTATACGTGCTGTATTTTTAATTTGCCTAATAAAATATTAAAATAGAATAGAATAGAACTTTATTCACGGCTTTAAAACACAAAAAACTTCTTGTTTTTAAAAAAAACAAAAATATACAAATAAAAGAAACAGTTTTTCTAACTAGGATCTATTAAAAATATGTAATGCTACAAAATTATTTTTCTAAATTTACTACCCATCCATATGGAACTCAGTGTCAAGCTACTTTCACCATTGACTGCCAAGCATTTGAATAAGTCGAAGAGCTTCACACTTGTGCCAAGAACTATAATGGTATTGCAGCACGGCGTTCAACATTTTAAATAGAACGGTACAATGTGCATCCCCAGCCAATTCCCTTAGCCACTTTTGTTTTATTCAGTAACCAAATACATATCCAAAATCGCGTCAATCTCCCTATTACTCGTTTAGTGCGCAGTATCTACCCTTATTTCAATATTTTGTCAGGGATTATTTCTGTAAACATTTCTGATTGATTACATTTAGGTCGGGAGTTTTACTTTACAGGGATTTCATTTGAAGCCTACAAATATTTTGAATTTGATCTTAGCCTTCCGGAAAGGCTTTAGTTTGTTTATAACTTTACTAATGGACTTTACAGCTTTGAACTAGATGACTAGCTTTAGGACATAGTTTTCGATTTAGGTATCACTATTTTATAAAGATTCTACGCATATAATATTTTATTATTTCAAAATCATATGGCGCAAGACATAGAACTTTTAATGGATGTATAGACGTGTTTAATATTAGCGTCATAAAAATGTATATACATTTTTTTATTAGGAAATAAGAAGACAAGGTAGATGCTCTCCTGATGTTAAGAGATAACGCTGCCCATATAATAATTATAATTAGTACAGCGCCGCACATACGCCGCGCTTCTTACTTGAGAGTCATAAGATGTTATGGCTCATCAGCCCAGTAAAATTACTAGCTACATGCGCCCTTCTACCGAAGCACAGCAATGTTTGCACATCACCGCCCAGGCAGTAGAATGTAGGAGCTATTTGTTGGGGTACCCTATTAGACGACCTCCTGCAAATAAAGTCTACCCCCGGTGATCTACTTTAAATTATAATTTTAACATACTATAATATTATTATTATTTTGCAAAAAGATTTATCTACATACCTATATTATTGATTGAGCCCCTATCGAGTTCCTATAGTAATGGATGGCAATATAGAAGTGGAATCGTTTACACGGCGTTTGTTTACAGCTGGCTTACTGTTTTAGTTGAAAAGTTTGTTCGTGATAATTACTTGTTAGGTACTGGTTAGCAGGGCTAGTTAAGCCTAATTGCACGCGTTATATCCTATCTGTGCCCAGCCAAAATGTTGTCTAGGTGTATGTGATATTTTAGGATCTAAGCTAACTTTACCAAATTTCAGTTTAATCAGTTCGAAAGAAGTAACAAACACTCACACATCCTTACTTTTTCATAATTTGTAATTTTAGGAACACTGTGTTCCGGACTGAAAAGATAATGTAAAAGTGAAAGTACTACACATTGGGCATAACATAATTCAACAACAAAAGAATATAATAGAAAACTCTTTATTAAATACCACATTATAAAAAAGTAAAGTAAAGTAAAATTTATTTATTTGTGAGAGTATTGTAGGTACAACATGGTAATTCATTAAAAGGAGTCTCAAATACTCTACCGGTAGTCCGGTGCACAAATGTTAAGATATAATATTAAATTAGTGGGTGAACTTACATTATAATTATTATATTAGTAATTCAAAATATGATTTAAAAACATTAATTAATAAATATTAGCTGAATTAGATCGAATTATCAATAAATATAATGTCAAAAGTCAAATGCTACTAAAATGTCATGTTTATTTTATTAATTTATTCTGACCATGGATTCAAGTCCTTCAGTCGAAATCTTTATAATTATAAGTTCATTGTTTATTCGATAAAGAGTGGGCGTTTATCGAATCACATCGATTCATTTTGTGACGATTCTTGAAAATAGCAGACTGTTGAACTTTTTTCCATTCTTCGACAGTAAATCACATTCACAAACACTCAACGTTTATTAAACCCACTATTAATACGCGTTTGGCACTTATTGCGAAATTATTATACAAGAAAGCAAAAAATTTCATCCGCTTTCCAAAAGCGCGGCAAAATGCTTCTCCTAAAATGTCATGACCTCTTTAGTGTTGCAAGGGTTTAAATGAGAAATAATGATAAATTATTTAATTTATATGAGAAAAAAAATGTAGAAATGTCCAAAAAATATAAATTAAAATGTCAAAATTGTTATTATTATATTTTAAAATTATTATTATCATTCAAAAAGTCATCAACAGTGTAATAGCATTTACTAATTAAAAAATTATATAATATTGATTTACTAATTAAAAAATTATATATTATTGACCCCGCAAGAAAGGCGGCGTCGCCGAGGCCGGCCCAGAAAGAGATGGAGGGATGACCTCGACTCTTACCAGGTTGGCTGGCCTGAGGTGGCGACGGATAGAGAAAAATGGAAGGACTTGGGGGAGGTCTTTGCCCAGCAGTGGGACAGCATAGACTAACAAAAAAAAAAAAAAAAAAATAATATTGATTTAAATTTGTTACGACTTAGTGCTTTATACTCCTCTGGCAGCTTATTATATATGCGAATGGCCATACAATAAACATTTTTACTATATAACTGGATACGTTGTGGGGGTACACATAATTGGTTAGGCTTGCGACGTGTCCTAGATGTTGCAGCTACAGTATTAAACAAATCACGATGATCATGGACAAACACACTAATTTCATACACATACAAACAAGGGAGTGGTAAAATGTGTAGTTTTTTAAATAACGGCCTACAAGAGTCCATACTGCCGGCACTGCACATAGATCTCAAACACTTCTTTTGCGTTCTAAATGCTCTGATTACTTCCGTAGAGTTACCCCATATGATCAGACCATAACGCAACAGTGACGACACGTATGCGTGATAAGCGCTCAATGCTGCCTGAGGTGAGGCTACTCGTCCCAACCTGTTCAGTACGAACACATAGCGCTCGAGCTTCGAGCAGAGTTTATTTATATGCTCCTTCCAATTGCAGTGTCTGTCCATTACTAATCCCAAAAATGTTGTGGACTCGACTTCTTCAACAAGATTATTAATATTTCCTACACGCAATTGCAATGGAGTGCTGTTGTAGGTCTGATATTGTATTAATTTAGTTTTACTGACATTAATACTAAGTTTATTAATATTAAGCCAAGAAATAATAGAATTAAGTGCATTGTTTATGTCAGATTCAAAGGTATTTATGTCATGTCCTTTAACTATAAGGGTCGTGTCGTCGGCGTATAAAATACATTTGTGTTCAGTCATGTCAGGGAGATCGTTTATATATAAAAGAAACAGCAGGGGCCCAAGAATGCTACCCTGAGGTACTCCTCGTCTATTTAAAGTAAAGGGGGAACGGGAAATAACTCTGTTGTGTCCGCTAAATTTACATATTTCAACGCATTGAGTTCTATTACTGAGGTAGCTTTCCAGCCAACTTAATGCCATTCCTCTAATTCCATACCGCTCTAATTTGTGTAATAGTAGTTTGTGGTTGACGTAGTCAAATGCCTTAGACATGTCAAGAAAGATTGAAACAATGGGGATTTTTTTGTTTAAACAATCGGTTACTGTTTTTATCAGAGAAAAACACGCCAACGATGTAGACATATTTTTCCTGAAGCCAAATTGTTCGTTTTTCAATATTTTATTTAGAGAGAGGAAGCTATAGATTTTCATATGCATGACCTTTTCAAAAATTTTAGAAAAAATGGGTATTAATGTGATCGGTCGATAATTATTCATTTCATTCGTAGGTCCTTTTTTGTGCAATGGTTTCACAATTGATTGCTTAAGTCGTGTTGGAAAAATACCCTGTGTTAGTGACAGGTTTATAATATGTGCAAGAGGGTATGATAATTTATTTGAACACAATTTTATAATTTTTGTCTGAAGGTCATCAAAACCCGTGGCGTTGGAATTGTTTAAGGATAAAATTATTTTGTTAATGTCATTGTTATCTGTAGGAGTCAAGAAAATTGTATTATTAATATTGGGAATGTCAAAGGGGTATTTATCATTATGGTCATTAGAATCTAAACTATTATTAATGTCAGTATTTAAATTAATGAAGAAATTATTAAAAAAATTAGCAATTTGAATAGGGTCAGTGTACATATTGTTATTTACAAGAATCGAGTCAATTTGTGAGGATGATTCTGTTACGCCAACATTGTCTTTAATAATTTTCCAAGATGCTTTACATTTGTTTTTTGCATTTAGAATAGATTTTGCGTTATTATTTTTTTGAGCACTGATTATACATTTTTTAAGAATTTTACTATATTTAATGTATGTCATCTTGTTAATTTGTTTATTTGCCTTTGATAGATGGTATTTGAGATACCTATAGGCGACGCTTTATAATCGTTGACTTTTTTAAACCCCTGGTAAGCCATTGATTTTTCACTGGTTTATTTGTTACTTTAATGCGTAGAGTGGGAAAGCATAAGTTGTAGAAGAGAGTAACTAAATCATGAAAATTGTCAAAGGCTGCGTTTAAATCATTGCTTTCATATACTTCAGAATAGGATAAGGCGGTTAAACAATTCACGA
Source organism: Hemithea aestivaria (assembly GCA_947507615.1). Lineage (NCBI taxonomy): Eukaryota > Metazoa > Arthropoda > Insecta > Lepidoptera > Geometridae > Hemithea > Hemithea aestivaria. Next base: position 16,815,523 of record OX382335.1, read on the forward strand.
ATTTTTCAATGTTTTCTTTACTATATTCTCTTCTATTTTCAAACCAAAACACGGGGCGTTTCTTCTTAGCATTGATGTCTAGCGTATCGAGGCTAAAAGTCAGACTTTGGCCTGTTTCGTGATCTGAAAGTGCCAGGTAATGTAAGTCTGATTGAGTAGATGACAAATTGCTTACTATAAGGTCAATGCAGGAATTTTTCCGCGTGGGTTTCGAGATGTGGTTTGTTACGCTATGGTTTGCCAAAATGGAAAGTAATTCTTTTGAAGTATTATTTGGTGTTAGGATATCAATATTCCAGTCCCCGCACAGTATTACCTTCTTGTTGCCTTTCTTGAGCAATTGATTTAAAAGTTTATTTAAGTTATCCAGAAATATAGTAACATTAGAGTTAGGTATCCTATAAATGCAGACTACAAAAAGTTTAACACAAGGAATTTCAATAGCACTAATTTCAAAATTATACTGCAGGGGGTCCATTATGTTAATCTTTTTATATTCTAAATCCTTTTTTACGAAAATACACGAACCACCTCGCTTCTGATTGGGTCTGGAGTAAGAAGCTGCTAATTTAAAGTTATTTAAAAGCATGTTCGACTCATTACCTTGTTTTACAAAAGATTCCGTGAAACACAAGATATCTACATTCAAGTTCTTTGATTCCAGTTCGTTGAGCGCAATCTCCAAGGTATCTTTTTTACCTAATAAACCAGCTATGTTTTGATGTAGAAGAGTATAGCTGACTTTCTTATTTACGAAAAAACGTATTTTCTATGTGGGTTTCGTTATTTTGGTTCTCCTGTATGATATTAGACAATTTAGGGAAGAAAAAGGGAATTGTTCCTTGTTTTGGGTCTTTCTTTGGTTGTGCGGATTTTGTTTGTGTAGTTGGGAGTTGCAGATTTTTAAAGTAATAAGGAATAGTTCCCTTCTTTATTTCTCCATTAGTATGAGGTTTAATTAAAGTACCTGATCTGTTAATTTCACTGGGGCGACTCTTTTCAATTATTTCTCTAAACCGTCTCTCAACAGCAATATTGTCAATTTCAATATTTATTTTAGAGCAAATAAACTTTCTAGTTACTTTACCATTAATAGCAACATCACTTGTTTCTATAAGTTTGCAATTTGGATATGTATTAGCATAAAGACAAATATTTCTGTTAAGAAGACTTACGTTTAGATGTGGATTATACAACACATTCATCAGAACCACTTTGTGATGTCTTAATTTATATAAAATATTACACAAGTTTGAGCAGAATGCGTAGGGGTTCGTATCATTCGCACCCATGCCCAAGACTACAACATCATTCTTTTGTAAGTTATTAATAATATTATCAGTGTTTTCAAGTACATGAGATGCAGTGGCATTGGGATAGATTATAGCGTTTACATCATAAATATCGTTCCAATTAGTTGATTGCCGTTGGTTGGAGATTCTTGTTGCGTAGCCGGTAACTTGTTGATCGCCTAAAATCACGATCAATAAACGATAATCAATAAACTAAGCTTAGGAATAAGACAATATTAATCAGATAATAGAATAGATAAGAATGGAATAATCAGATTTATCTTAGGGTGACTCGTAAAGAGCTGTGTCGCGCAGGACGACATTTATTGTATTTTTAACAAAAAACTGGGTGGTACTGTGTCTAATATGGGCAATCATGATAACCACTAGACAACTGTTTTTATTTAATCGTCTTATCCTATTTTTTATTTCCATGAAAAAAAAACTTAATTAAAATTCAAATTATAATATCATTTACAGAATTCAATGATTTATAAAGAGGAAGTCGTTCATAGAAAATCGCAGCAGTTATTGAAATCCTCTTTCAATAAAATCAGTTATTGCGTTAATAGAGCAATAGTGCTGGCGATTCATTAGCGAGTGCCGGTCGCAAGTCCGACCATTTACTAGCTTAGTTAACTGGTGGAATTGATGAGCTATTTCTATTTGAAATTGCTTATTTATTTTATTTAAACTATTTCATTTAAATAAGCGATGACGAGTTATTTTTTTATGTGAAGAAGTCAGAAGATGAGCAAGACGCTCTCCTGATGTTAAGCGATAACGCTGCCCAAAATCAGTACAGTGCTACCTAGAATTTCACAAAGATGTGCAATTTTTAGCTGAACTGCACCAACGCTTCTTACACAAGAGTCATAAGATATTAAGACTCTTTAGCCCAGTAATGTCACTAGCTACAGTGCCCTCCTACCGAAGTACAGTAATGTTTGCACATGCTCAGGCGGTAGAATAACTGACACAGATGCGGGAAGCGGCGTTGTTTCATGCCATTTAATGATAGTTATGTCACGGCGAACTTTGTCATGTCGAAGACATTGAGACAATACCTAAGACATATAGAGAGAACACGATATTATTACAAGTACATCATAACATAGATACTCAGTACATTAATCCGCAATTAGTTCCATGTAAAATCTTCTAATTGAGACAACTCAGTAGCCTAATACATCAAAATTAATTAACAATATGCGACACGATTGTTTCTCTTGCGACAGATGGCGCTACTCTTGATTATGACGCAATTAGTGATGACGTATGATTAGCGCCGTCTGTTAAGGCCTTAAGAGAGTATAATATGGAATTAATTTATTGAAAATTCCTCTGTACCAGCCCTCCATAATATTATTGCACATTATTTTAAAAGTGTTTTCAGTTAGATATATTAAAAAAAGGCATAATGAGAATTTCAAAATTGCTCCCCATCCCTTTTTTTTTAAATATATCAAACTGAAAACACTTTTAAAATGTGTGCAAATATTATGGAGGGCTGGTACAGAGGAATTTTCAATAAATTAGTTCCATGAATTTATATTTCAAAATTCGTCAAATTGTGCGAGCGAGAGAGCGACACTCGATATATTTACGCTCTTAAACATGGAATATAGAAAACATCCTACATCTAAAAACTTACTAAAATCTATTTCTAATATACTTCTAAACATTTTGTTTATTTTATAGGTTATTCTTTGACCACGGCTCGCCTGATTAACCTAGAAGGCGGAATAAATCCCTCCCTTGCTTCACTGAACATTATCCCGGTCACGGTCATAGTAACCACTTGGTGACACGGTTTGGTTCAGCTACGACCGATGACCGAAGCCTACCACCAGCACAGCGAGTGGAAAACCCGTACATAACTAATTAAAGTCACTGGTGTGGGACCAGGATCCGAACTCGGTGATCGAGAATTACATTTGGAACACATAACGCCTTCCGTGGCCACCACCGCTTTTGAAAAATTAGCCGAAATTGACTTGCAAAGTGCTTCACAGTAGCCTATTTGAATATAATTATTTTTGATTTGAATTTAGAACAGTTGAAGATCGACCAATCACACAAGCCGTCAATTACAACGGCTCCGACCGCGGCTGTAATTGGTCGAGAGCTGTGGTCACGTGACAACTTGTCAATCAAACGGGTGATAATTGAACGGTAACCGCTGACCACTGACACTGGTTATTGTTAATTACATTATATAAAAATTAATTTTAAAGGTCACCTTTAAAATTAATTTTTACCGGGGGTAGACTTCCTTAGCAGGAGGTCTACTAGGTGGGTACCCCAACAGTGCCAGTTATTCTACCGCCTGAGCAGTGATGTGCAAACATTACTGTGCTGCGGTAGGAGGGCACTGTAGCTAGTGAAATTACTGGGCTGAAGAGTCTTAACATCTTATGACTCTCAAGAAAGAAGCGTTGGCGCAGTGCTGGGTAGCACTGTACTAATTATGGGCAGCGTTATCTCTTACCACCAGGATAGCGTCTTGCTCGTTACTTCGTTGTATAAAATATATATATAATATAATTAAACCATTCGTTCCGACGAACGACAATCTCGCCCGCACGATGTGACAAATTTGAAATATATACCACCTTTCCACCAGGTGATCAAACGTAGGCCCATTTAGTATAAAAAAATACACGTACGAGTATATCGAGTGTTATCTAATCTATATTCAAAGAATTTCTTAATTTTTATATTTTGAAGTGTATCCAGATTATGAACTGAACTCGATGATCCAGAAAGCAAATTTACATCCACAAAATACACCACATATTATGTTATTTGCAATTTGTAATATGAATACATTTTTCTTTTAATATTTTTACCAGCCCATCAACGGCTTATAAATTTATTTCGTATTTTTCGAATTATTTCTATATATTCATTTTTCTATAAAATCACTTTCAAAAAAAGCCACGTAGCCAACATAAAGATTATAATATCTCTCTATTTTTCCGTTTTCATTTACGCCAAAAAGTTTAAAGCCGTTGAAAAACCCATATTCAAGTTTCAATAAATCGAGGACAGCGTGCTTCTGACATGTGGCCGACGTCGATATTTGCCCCAACCATTGTGAGACGAACAAAAACTGCCAGTTCGGGAAACGAATAGGTTTACTACCTATTCAATATTATTGATGTTCGTTTCGATATGTTATCAAGATCATAGCTTCTATTGCGGGCCTTGAGCGTGGGGACCGAATCCAGAAATTCCGTAACGAAAAAAACCTAACACCCCCCCACTCCGACCGGCACAGCGGTGATACTTTTTAGTTTTTCCGTCTATAGATAAAAATGCTATGCAATAGCTTTACCGCGGCAGTCTCCGAGTGCCACACGTCTTTTTTTTATAGGTTAGTCTTTGACCACGATCTTGCGTGATGTTAAGCATCGATGCGGCCTAAGATGGCGGCAGAATCAACCTAGAAGGTGAGATAAATTCTTGGCTACACTGAACATCATGCTGGAACACAGTCAGGTTAATATTTTGTTACGTGGTTTTTCAATGAATTGTAACCGGTTTTTTGTTTGGTATTTAGGAGGAAATTTTAATTTAACTAAATAAAACATTTGTTTTTAAATCATGTTTTTAATCTAATATTTGTTCTATATTTTTGAAGTGAAAACTTCTTTAGCGGCGCTGAGCACTTTTTTTTGTATGGGTAAAAACTTTCAAACTCGCGTCAGGGTCACGTGATGCTGATCGAAAAAGCGTAAGATCGAGGGGAAGGGAGAGGAACTAGTATCTCCCACTCTTTCTACCGTGTCTGAGTGTGCTGCTCTGTTGATGGTGTAAAAGTCGTCGAAATTATGGATGGAAGTTGATTTTTCTGAGAGATAAAATTTAATGTAATATATAAATAACGATATAATATTATAAATAACAACATATAAATTGTCATATTTGTGTACGATAGCGCAATAAATAAACATTGTATTCTACCTCATAAATGATAGTATTTTTATACTTATAATTAAACACAACGTTAATATTGAAGTTTTCACTTCTGCCGGCACTCCCGGAGTGCTACCTTTTTTTTTATGTAGTCTTCTCCTTGTATTAAGTAGGTAGTTCAGAACACAAGGCTTTACTTAGGCTTCGTGCCGACTGATTCGATCCTGTATGGGGATCTTCTTCAGTTATTTACAATTTTTATGCCGTTTATTTACAAAGATGAATTTAAATATTTACGAATAGTTTAGTGTTAAAAAATAATCGTATTAAAATATATATAAGTACTGTTTAAATATATATATGACCCAGAAACGGTTTCTTACATCTTTTAATCAATGTGGCGAGCTAAAAACTCCCAGATATAAGAGTTGGCAGCGGATCCAAGATTCTGATGCCGCTGCGACGTTTCATTCTATTAATCGAGCATTTTTGTGTATTTTTGTATAAGTTGGCAGGTAACAGCAGATGTTTCCTTTTCAACGGTAAAATTTATGCCATTTTTAATTTAAGTTTATTTTAATTAAATAGTTACTGTAAAATTTTTGGCTGCTGATTGGATAAGGGTGGAAATAACTTACAGCTTCGTAGTTCTCGTAATCACTGGATTTCTGCCTATCATAGCTTTATGCCTAAAGCCTATGGTGTTAAAAATGCAAGGGCCACGGATATTGACAGAATTTTAAGTAGCTTTAACTTACCAAAACAATATTTTAAATTGTACGTTGTATTTCAACTAGGTGCACAGAAAAATATATATTTTCCTTTCAAAAGGGAAATCTGTCTCTCGTTTCTGCTAGTAGCACATCACGGCGTTACGTAAACGTGATCAGTAATCCTATTAAAGTATTGCACCATTGAAGGCTCTCTTAGAAGGCCCGTAAGTTGCTGTCATATTTTCACGTTGCTCTTATGGCAATCAATAGCCTTAGCACAAAATATTGAGCTGAAAACTTCATATGGTTTAATGGATAATAAAATATTAATTAAAATACCTTGAAATATGCAGAAAAAACTTAAAAATTAAGTATCCATTGTGTAAAAATTGGCGGTATTATTTTTAATAGATTTTTTTTCAAATAACTATACACGGACAACGGACAGGCGATATTTATCTTTATAAGGTTGGTAGTGTGACAAAAGTAAATTTTCAATTATTTATTTCTATAAGGCCAAAGCACAGTAATTTTTGCACGTCCTTCAAGCAATGCATGCAATTATTTATTGACGTCTTTGATTTGCAATTGGTACCTGAGCAATTAGTCGCATGGTAGTAAAATGGGAACAGCAAGGGATGACAGCATAACAAGTGTACGAAACGGCTGTGCTAGAGGGGCAGCAAAGGAAGTCTATCCGGTTTCGAAACTGTAGTAACTATCCCGGTCTCCCCTAAAACCGCTAGGCACGACTAGTTTAGCTATATTTTTAAGAGCTATTATAGAAAGAACGCACGAACGGTCATTTATGATGGACATCAAACTGTTCCTGAAAGGGGCCAATAATTGCTCGTCGTTATGACCCGTGAACCTGAGGTTTCCGCTCTATAAGCCCAGAGGTACTTCTGAACTAATGGCGCATAGAACCTTTATAAAAATAATAGCTGTATTATATCCGATGAAGTAGAAATGGCCACATAATCGCTAGATAAATTTCTTTTCCACTACAAATAATAATAATTAAATTATTTATTCATAAAAATAGGTACATCATATCTAATGATACAGAAATATTTTGAGTACAATAAGGAGGTGTCATGATGGTGAAAATGCTCTATCCAAAACTAGACTTGTGGTCTGTGTCTTTGGTTAGAGCAAGATTCCTCATATTTTGTGAATCATTGCTTGAAATCTAAATATGGAAACTAGTCTATTTCACTTATTGAAATATTGTTATTAATCACTAAACAATGCATGTGGTGTCTACCAATGAAATTTTGCATTTAGCTTTAATAAATAAAAAATAAAATAAATAAATATTAAATATTTCAGGACAATTCATACAGCGCCACCTAACCCCATACCAAGCATCTCAATGCTTGTATTATGGTGATTAGGATAACGGATATAATACTTATATACCTTTAATACCTATATTACAAAATTTTTATATATTAGCATTAATTTAGTGTAAAAATTGTGGTGGACCTTATCAATAAATAAATAAATAAATATATTATGAGTATTATTTTTAACATAAGTATAAAATTACCGACCGAGCGAAGCGAGGTCTTAGAGTCGCGAGCCGCGAGTTTTTTCAATAGATAGATTTATTATTAAGAGATTATTAAGAGAAAGGTTCTCGACATGTATAATACGTGGAATAACACAACTAATTTTCTGTTAGACACAACGAAGTGCGGGCGAGTCCACTAGTAAATTATAAAAATAATAATTCAAAAGGTTTAGGCGTCTTTGATTAAACTACGAACAAACATTAAAAAAAAAACCAACGAACAGTTAACAGAGGCTCAAAAGGAGAGTCCTTTTAAAGTCGTTAAAGAAAATCCAACTAAAAATATTATAATGTGTAAAAACGTCCTAAAAAACAAAATTTACTAAACACATGAAACATAAACCCAAAATTAAACATCTAAACAACTTTTGTAGGCTTTCAAAGTATTATAAAAGCCCGTACTTTACGACAAAAAGTTACAAGATATCGTCAAAGCGTTCACTCGTGCATTATTCTGTATGATCATGGTAAAGAGATATACAGTAATGTGACTCCCTAGAAGCGGTTGAACTCAAGGTCGCGCGAGTTTGCAACGCGATCGACAGGGATCGGCAAGAAGCGAGGCGCCGAATAGACGTTTTTATGCAGTAAGCTTCCGAATAATGGTTGCAAATTAGTTAAAATATCACAAAGTATTTAATTCTTTTTGATATTTTGAGTAATTCACAATAATAACGCCTATTCGGCACCTACCGAACCCTACCCACCACGTTGCATATTCGCGCGAACTTGAGTTCAATCGCTTCTAGGGAGTCACATTACTGTATATCTCTTTACCGTGGAATGATCAAAGAACATTATGTACAGACACGACTCGGTTTATTTCAGTCACGTATTGCCTACAGTCGCGCGTCCTCTGAGAGGCTTGGCCTTGTATTGCCGTTAGAATACGAGATACTGCAATTGTCGTTTTGATATTTGATATATGAAAAACAATTCGATGGAAGGGTTTTATTTCACTTGTTCGATAACATAATGTATATCTGATGTGTCTTTGATCACAACACAACACAATCTAGACGTATAAGAATAATTATTGTGATATGACTCTGACAGTGTAAGTGGGGAACCTGTTCAGTTGTAGTATATTCCCCAATTTATAATTATATTATTATTATGATGATTATGAATTTTGTAGGATAACAGATGTCATGGATTTCACCCAAGGAAGACTTCCTTTGCGGAAGATCGACTAGGTGGGTACCCCAACAGTGCCTTTTACTTTACTCCGTGAGCAGTGATGTGCTAACATTACTGAGATTCAGTAGGAGGGCACAAGTGTTGGTGCAGTGTATTGAATTTTACATCAGTATGAAATCCTGGCACTGTACTGATTATATGGGCAGCATTACCATTATTCACTTTTACCATCAGGAGAGCGTCTTGCAATAAAAAAATGCTATTGTTACAGACGTCAAATTAAGATTAATATCGTAATTTTTCGTCGTTGATCGTCGTCGTTGTGATTGAGTTTTAATGTTTTCTGTACCTATATGTGTGGTGGTTATAATAAAGAATATAAGCCGCGGTTTTACCCGCTTTACTGTGTTATTCCAGGGTCTAAGCTGTCTCTATACCAAATTTCAGCTCAATCGGTCCACCCGTTTAGCCGTGAAAGAGTAACAAACATCCTGACATCTAGACATCTATTCTTACAAACTTTCACGTTTATAATATTAGTAAGATTCTATTCTTAATAAAATAAAATGTGCAAAAGGAAAATAAACAATGAATATTGAAGATGTAATATACATATCTTTTTACTCTTCACAATAAGTAATTTTCTATGGTTTCCCTTGTTGTTTGTTACTATTTTTTTCTTATCTAATAGCTATAAAGCAAACAAGTACCATATCTTATCACGGTTGTCTGGAAGAGATCGCTTTGAGCGATAAGACCGCCAATTGATACACCCTTAGTTTTAATTTTGTTGTTTGTAAAATTTACTTTATATGTGGATTGTGGATCAATAAAGTGTTTCTTATCTTATCTTATCTTAACTTCTATATGCGAAAGTTGTAAATTATGGTGATTAGACATTTATATATTATTTTACCTATTAAGATACATTGTAATGTTTCCCGGATAAAATAAAATATGAAACAGCTTTTGATATCCAGATACTTACACACTAAACATAAAAGTTTATGGTAAACTTGTGTAAGGTAGCAGTTTTTGTATCAATAGTAAAACCTGCAATAAAACCACAACAATATTTCTTCGATGAATGTAAGATAAGCAAATATATACATAGGTATAATAAATATATTATACGACTAGCGGCTATTTCAAGACATTGATGGAACTGATCACGAAATAAATCCGCAAATATATCACAGAGCCTTCCTCAAAATGTTATAGATAAATTTATTACTTTTCTTGTATACTCTACCTCTATGATAAAACACTGGGCACTAAGTGTGCTTATAGTTTTATCCGCTGAAAGGTAACCTATATTATTATGTTCTTCTAGGAATTCCCTTTTTTTGCCGTGTTTTGTCCCAATTTAATTTGGCATAACGAGTTACGCATATTATAACATAAGGAACCGTTATGTTCATAGATTTAAGAAACAGTTTGTTGCCAGCGAGTTGCCAATCCCAGTTTCTGCAACCTACATAATTTCAGCCCCATACATTTCAGTTCAAACATTACAAACTTTAACCTTCATAATGTAAATGCAATAATTTGTTAAAACACATTCTCAGGACATCAACCAAAGTTAGCACTTTATTTTTTACAGAAAACTTCAATAAAAAATAATCCCCAATAATGAATGAAATCTAAATTGGGCGCTGATTGAACTGTTCAAATACGATCCATCACACCTTGAACATTAATTTATTCATCAAATTCCATTCCAATATATTTTAAAAGCCTCGGGACGTGCCCGAACAAAAAACAAGTTGTTGAGTAATTCTATGTAATTGAGCGGTCGGATCTCCTAAATAGGGGGGAAAGGGGGATCGAAAGGTTCGGAATAAATTACGCCTTACGCCAAGTTCCCTCATTCTTCGCGAGTTTTTCCCCGCATTGGTTGGAAAATAAATTATCGGTTACCTAAATAAATGGCCATAATTTTTCACCGTCCATCTGGAGAAATAGAATCGGTTCAAGTTTTCAATCTGACTACCAATGATTTTTCATCCGGTATTTTCTTAGAAAGTACAACCAACGAGAAACGGTGCCAGTTAATTCCAACGTAAAAAAGTCTCCCAGTTTCTGCTGGGGGAGAAGCAACGCATACTAATAATGATGCCTCTAATTTATTTTCGATAACGACACTACGCCCGCACCCGATAAAATTCAAGTCAAATGCTGCGCTGGCTCAAAATACGCAGGGATAAATTGACCTGTATTGTAACAACAAATTTTATAGTCAGTTTTTTGGCAGCGGGGGACGCCTGTGAGGGTCGTATCCAATTGGATTTATGATCTAAGGGTACTTTATTATGTCTGTAATTTGTATGAATCGAAAGTTTTCCGCTTGATAAATGAGTGGAATTGTAAGAGATTCTTTGGAATTTGGGTTCAGTCGCAGAAAGTCGTATGTCATCATTTACATTCAGCTTCGAATATTTTGGAAAAATATCTCGATAGCAGAAGTAGATTGCTACATGGTACATTTTCTTTATTTTTCTTTCTTTATAATCTTACTAGCTGAGCCCAGTGGATTTACAGATGGATTTTAGCACAGGGGTGCTGTCTAAGCTATCTCTATACCAAATTTTAGCTTAATCTGTCTACTCGTTTAGTCCTGAAGAAGTAACAAACACTCACTCACAAACTTTCGAATTTGTAATATTAGTGTGATTCACATTATAGCTTATATTATTTTTTTAGCAGCATGCTTATGAATAGAAATAGATTAGTAATCTAAATATAAAAGGAAAGAGTGACTGATTGATCTATCAACCTACAGCTCAAACCGCTGAACGGATTCGCTTGAAATTTGGAAAATAGATAGGTTTTAAGATAGGGATCTCCGCTAAGAAAGGATTTTACCACGCAGGCAAAGCCGCGAGCACAAGCTAGTAGGTAATATGGATGGGTTAGGCCTGTTTCGCACTAGTTCCGTTTCGCATCGTTTCGATTTTACCTACAAAATGGTGCTGTTTCGCACGGAAAATATTTTTTGTACTGGCGAACACTAAAGTTCTAAAGCATTTATTTTTAACCCCCGGAATTTTGGAGGATGTGTCCATTTACCAATATTATAATTATTATTGTCTCTATTCCTATATTATGAAACTTCTATCTATATTGTAACTACACTAACTTAAAAAAAATTATCCTTAGAAATCTTTTCACTTTATCCGTATATAAATCAAAATTAAAAAGCACTTATTCAAATAGACTACAACGAAGCGCTTTTGCAAGTAAATTTTTACGAAATGATTTATTTTCTTTTAAGACTCTATCAAATCATTCTCTATTATATAATATAGTCCTTATTATTATTTATTTTTATAGATCTCAATATTTTATTATACATACTTTAAATTAAAATATCTCTAATTAAAATATCAGAACAGGTTACCCTACTTCTACTGTTAGAATAAAATCACAATTATAAATTGTGTGGCCAACCTATATGTTGCAGTTTCAGGACACTGGGATTATTGCATAGCCTGTAACACGACCTGACGACTGTTTCCTACATATCTTATAGAAAACAGCCGGGACTTACAGTTTTACGTGTCTTCCAAAACACAGCAACGTTCAGGTAAATCATTGCCACACAGATATTTAAATCTGAGGCTTCCAGAACAAGCCGGACGTACAAGTGCTAGGTTATAGAACTACACGTAGCTTTTTAGCTATAAAACCTGAGTTTAATACCTACATCAGAATTCCGCGCACATTCTGATCACACCCACAATAAGACATCGTAAACACACGAGCATAAAATATTTTATTAGTCAAACAAAACGGATCTGTTCTAAGTGATATCCGCGGATCACAAAACCGTCCGAAAAGGGTTTATTTAGTAAATTACCATATTTAAATATTCTTAGACATAAGGGCGAGAATCGTTAGATTTCGTCATAAAAGGACGCGTATTTGCGTATCGCGCCGTCATCGTATTAGAGGCATTTTTACAGCCATTTTACTGCCTTTTTTATAGCAAATTGTACGAATCCGTTTCTGCTTGTAACGTTGCGTGTTGGTTCTAACCTATTTTATTGTTCGTAAAAATTGGACTTGATAATTACGTACTTATTCGGCTGAGGCCACTTAGCCTCCTATTTAAACGTCGGACTTGTTAGACGAAGACACGTTGGTTTAATTCATGAAAATAAGGAAATGCAATTCTGAAATACAAGCAGGAATGTAAATTCAACCCTAACTTCGCAAAGATTTAAATATCTTGCGAGCAAAGGACAATATCAAAAAAAATCTGCAATTCAATGAATGAAACGCAGTGCAGCGAAATAATTCAAACAGGACTCAATTCCCAGAGAACATTTTAATTTAATTTCAGATCTGTGGAGTGCTCTCTATGCAAATACTCGAGATTAAATTCGAAAATTCGAGTTAAATGTTGATTTTACAAATAGAGCGCCGATTCCAATCGTCTTGTCATCTCAACGCCAATATTTGATTAAATCTTCTATATTTTCGTTGTGCTTCCTTCACTTCACTTCGCTTCTGGACCGGCTGACAAAATATGCTCAGACAATGGATTACGAGAATTGTCTTTGTTTTTGTAAGGTTAGGAATTTGAATAAGTATAATATAAAACTTTTAATATTATAATATTTAGCTACGAGGATCTTATTAAATATATACTTAACGCGTAAAGAAATTGTTTCTTATTCAAATTATTAGGAACTATAGCTTATGCTCGCGTTGCAAAATATTTCTTAGCGGAGGTCTCTATTATGAAACCTATCTGTGTTCTATAATAAAATATTATACAATAACTCTTTATTGCAAAACTGGTTACAAGAAATTGTTTCATAAGTAGACAATACACATAAAGCTAAAGGTATACAATCGGCGGTCTTATCGCATAGAGCAATCTTTTACAGACAACCTGGTTGGAAGGAATATCGACAACATGTATACAGGCGGTGTGCAATACTTCTGGAAATAATGCTATCTATTGTTACAATAATTAGATAAACCCAATCTGTTTAGCGGTTTCGACTACGTGTTTATAGATCAGTCAATAATCAATCAGTCACTCTTTCCTTTTATTATGTGTTTAAATAACCGGAAATTCTTAAACGATAATATAAATTTCATCCCCACATGAAACAAATCTTACTTAAAAACTTTTAAGCAAACGAGTGAAAAGTTTATTCTAACACATTAACTTAACGTTTAGGTGTTCCAGATCAGTCTTAATTAAGCAGAACATCAGGGGTTTAGGGTTTAGCCATATTTATGGGGCTTAATACTTCGGTCAGACAAGGAAATGGATACGTTAATGTCTTGTGCCCCGCTGCTAAAAAAAAAACCACTGGGCACAATATAACTAGTTGTTACATTACAGGTTAGCCCTGTGTGTGTTTTATACCAGTGTTTGTGTGTTGTGTACAAATTTTGTCGGGTGCGTGCGTAGTGACGTGATTGAAAATGTTGTGTGATATCAGTGGTGTGCGTTGCCTCTCCCCTCGAGGAAATTGGTAGACTTTTTACATGGAATTTTTGTTAATGAATTCTTTTTTATTTAATTTTTTATATGTTAGCCTTTGACCTAGCGTAATGTTAAGCCACGATGCGGCCGTAGATGGAAGCAGATTAGACCTAGAGTGTGAGATAAATCCCTCCCTGGCTTCATTGATCATCATGAATTTTTGCTCTTCCTGCTCGGTTGTCTAGAAGAGATCGCTATTAGTGACAAAACCGTCAATTGTAACATTTAGTTTTGTACTGTTTTAGTTTTTAAGATTTTGTAATGTTTGCGTGTCAATAAAGAGTTATCTATCTATCTATCATGACGGAACACTGTCATGATTGACTGCTTTACGACACGGTTTTAATAATAATAATAATTCATTTATTTCAGGCAATAATACACTGCCACAGACGCAATGTACCAGAGGCCTATATCATAATAAACCTTACAGACTAACATACGTAACATTTTTACAGTGGGTGGTAACTAACCACTGCCGAAGCCTCCAAAAAAAAAACAAACACAACACAAATTACACAAATTGTATTGTACAATTGTTGTGTTTTATTGGTACAAATTGTATCTATTCGCTAGTTAAATGTCGTAAGGTTTAACCTAAAGTCCAGCTTAACTAATGACCTACCGTTATCCCGCGTGTCTCGCATTTCCTTATTCTGCTCATATCCTGGCCTTGAACTAAACTTGCCAGGATTTCTGTGTAGGGTTACCAATTTATTGTAACTTTTAGGACATTTTATCTGTCAATGTCAGTTTTGTTTTAAGGGACCAGCCCCTCAAGCACAGACATTGCGTAGACTTGTCTTGCTGTCAAGTCAAATGTCATTCCATCACAAAAGTACAATGTATGGGATGACAGTTCTACTCTTGACATTTCAGCGCGATCCCATAATGTGTCATGCTACGGCCACAGCTACACTTCGTGTAAATACACTCATTTTCCCGGGGGTACACTTCCTTTGCAGGAAGTCGTTTATGTGGGTGTGATATCCAAACTCCAAACATCACTGTGCTTCGGTGGGATAGCTAGTGAAATTACTGGTCTGAAGAGTCTTAACATCTCTTGACTCTTGAGTAGGAAACGTTAGCGCAGTGCATTTAGAATTGTACGTAGCTAATTGTGAAATCGTTAGTGACACTGCAATTATGGGCATATGGGATTATGGGCGTTATCATCAGATTGCTGGTGATAACGCTAATGAATAGCTCATTGTATTAATATTAATAAAAATAATGACCTCCTAACCGGTTTCGGCTACGGCGAACCCTTTGCACTAATCATGAGCTATAGCTAAGTTATTGAGCTTTAGGAGAGCGTGTTTCCTGTATTTTTATTTCTTTAAAAAAAAGGTTTAAGTATAGTTATTATTTACGTTACGACCAAAAGCCCAACCTCAATATACACCGATAAATCGGTAGCAGTTAATATAATGGTACCTACAAGCAATCCGCATAATCTGCCGGCGCGTCAGGCCGTTCGGAAAACGAATGAACCACTAGATTCCCAGATATTACGATATTATGGCTACCCTACTTATATGTTATAGCTAATCTTCAGCGGATATTGAGGATGTGCGTGAATTCCTTCTTAATTGAGAAGAATGGCAGGAAATTACACACAATAGCCTTTAGGTTGTATAGCAGAAAGAGGCTGAAGATATACTTAATGTGTACCTTTTAGTATCACTTTAGCTTTATATTCCGTTACACATAATTGCTAGCCTATATACTATTTCTTCGTAGCTTTCGTAGCTCAGTGGTCGTAAGTCCGGCTCGTAATCTAGAGGCCTTGGGTTCAAATCTCAGTGTGACAAAGCGCCTGGCTTGTAAAACTGCGGATCCCGGGTGTTTCCTCTAAGACATATTTTATGTATGAGGCAGTCGTCAGCAGGTCATGTATCACTTTGTATAACAAAAATGAAAAAAAGGCAATATTGGTGGCCCGTCAGACATTAAGTTCCCTAAAACAATCAAGATTCGCGATAAAAATTCCATTTCCTTTGAATGGATTAACTGACAGGCCGATACCCAGATTCGACATTTTTACTTTTTTCATAATATTTCTCAGTTCAGCGACGTGAGTTTGATTTACTCCATTGAAATCACTGAACTATATTATGTATAAAATGTCCGTTTTGCCTAAATTCAAAAATATTGTTTTCAAATTTTTTTGTTACTTTAGAAATCTATAATTTATTATTATAATGCCGCTGTGATTAGTTACCACTCACTGGACTAAACCGTGTCGCCAAGCGGTCATTATGACTGTTCCGACATGATGTTTAGTTTACCCAGGGGGAATGTATCCCGCCTTCTAGGTTTAGTCTCCTACCATCTACGGCCGCACCATCGCCTAACATTACGAGAGAGAGGTCCAAGGGTAATGAATATAAAAAAAGGTTTATAGATACATACATAATATAATCACGCCTGGTTCCCGTTGGGGTAGGCAGAGACTATTTCCCTCCATTTGGTACGATCCTGAAACACCTCTTTCGCTTTCTCAACTTTCATCACAAAAAGGTTTATTGGTAATTATTATTCGCAAAACGCGCATTTAAACTTTATATTATATGCAATTCCAATACTCAAATTCTTTGGATTACATTTCTCCCAAAAGCAAGCAAACTCTACGATGGCAAAGAGAACCCGTTGATCCTTCACTTCAATTTATAAGGAAAAATAAATCTCCGAGCAAATTCCCCATGCACATTAAATCGGTTTTCGACTGAGGCCACTCCCCCTGCCCTAGTTTTCACTCGCCCTTACGCAATCTACCTATGTATATGACATTTTCACGCCTCAATATTTAGATTGTAAATTTAATAATTAAAACAAGGAGTGTCAACATCAAATCTGCGGCCGTAGCACACTTTGACGTTGATATAATACTAGCAACTCCCGTTCCACTGTCAAGAGTAATTGACGTTTGTAAAAGCACAATGATATAGAGTAGCTACAATTGTATGCAATGACAGCGCGAGTAGCAAGGGTGGTATTATAAATAATAATCATAAAACTGCTTAACATCAACGGGGTTATTCCGGTCCGAAATCGCGTCTCGTTTTGCTAGCGCCCACTGTCAAATTTTTAACAAAATTTTGAAAAAAATCTTGAAAATTCTCACGATGCCAGTACAAAAATAACTTTTTTTTTTAAATTATTAGTTATTATTTAATATTTAGTGTTAATTCCGCTCTAAATCTAAATATTAAATAATAATCGCTAAATATTAAATAATAACTAATAATTATTAACAATTATAATTGTTGTGATGGATTTCCGCAAAGTAACGCCTAGTTCCATTAATTTTTTTAATTTTATTTAGCATCTTTTGATCGCCTCAAAGTAGCGTTTTTACCTATGCTTATGCCTTTTTTTTGTCCCTGTCACCACACATTGCCATTCGGTACGCAGTTTCCTCTCAGCCTTTCTTTCTTAACCTTGCGTGTCTTTCACGCATTTTATTTTCGTTCATCTCCTTTCGTTTCTACCGCGCATGCTGTTCCTCTCAATCACAACTTTCATAAACTTCTCAGCATACTCCAGAAACACCCCTACTTTCTTTCCTCCTATCACACTTGCTACACTTCATTTTTTGTACAAATATTTTTGAATTATCGGGAAAACATAAGAGTATTATTTGCTTACTACCAGGCACCAATTTTGCTGTCACTCATCGTCATAAAGGGGATATAGATATTATAGATACGTATAAATTATCAAGTCCAGTGTGAAACATCTTCCGCCCATTGTCCCGGTCGGTGGTTCCTTAAGTGGCCATAAATTTTAGGCTTAGTGTCGCGCGATACCCAACTTGCTTACGTCCATTACAAGACAGTTTTACTAAAATAATAGTTTGGCTTTCTAATTTAGTCTGATAGTGCACTTAAAAGGGTTTATTTAACCTATATAAGACAGATCTGTTAACTGTTAATATGTATCCGTGTTTCGGAAGGCACGTAAAACTGTGGGTCCCGGCTGTTGCTAAGATATGTAGGAGGCAGTCGTTAGGTCATGTTGCAGGCCCTGAAATAATCTCGGTGACCTGAAACTGCAACATTAAGGTTGGCCACACAACCTATAAATTGTGATTAGACTCTGACAGTGTAATTAGGCTTACCTGTTCTGTTGGGGTATAAAACCCAATTACAATTTTTTATTTTGTGTGTGAGTGTGTGTTACTTCTTAACGCGTAAAAATGGTTGAACCGCGCTGAGTTTGGTATTGGGTAGTTTAAACCCTGGAATAATAAATTCGTTGCGTTTCAGTGGTTTAAACCGCTGGGATCAAGAAGTTTGAACATAATATTACGGGCAGCGTTATCTCTTAACATCAAGTCTTGTTCGACTTTTTTATTTCATTGTTTTGAATAAAAACTATAGATGGACAATGGACAGACTTCAACAAGTACTCCTTTTAGAACAATCGGTTCAACCATTTAGGAATGATAAAAAAATTAAATAAATTTGCCACTAAACTTCAGAAATTCAAATTAAAATAATATAAGGTGTGTAATTTGAGTCAAAAATATTAGCGCTACCAGACTCTGTACACAAAGTTGTAAATTAATTTCGCGGAAACTTTGCGCTTAATTTTGTTCATTTTCGGACCAATAACGCGAAAGGAAAAGTTTTGAAGTTGAAATTAAAACTAGCGAAATTAAATTTCCAAAGTTTAAATGGAATGCAGTAATTTCTGGGCATTTTAATGTAATAATGAGGGAGCAACAAGATCATCACTTAGTGGTATTGCTATTTTTGAAAATTACTTTCAACTTAAAAGTTTTACAATTGAAATTCAGGTGCCTGTTCTAATATTGAAAATAGAAACTGAAAACAGAGATGATTACATAAAGTGAAATAAATTTGTAATTTAGAGGTATACTCCAACAGTTTAGGTACCCATCTTACTCTGTCAGTCTCAAATCACGATTATTTTACGTTATTTGGGATTATAAATTATATATGTTTCAATTACAGAACTTTAAGATTACTACAAAGGCCTGCAACATGACCCTAAGACTGCCTAATATAGGAAATAGCCGGAGACCCACAGTTTTTATTTTCTTCCCAATTATATATTTTCCAAGAATAGGTGCACTGAAAAATTAATTGCATTTCTATAACACGTCTAAAATACACGTTCCTAGCACTTTAGAAAAATGTAACTGGTTTCAATTTATTTCTCTAATTGAATTTCCTCTGCTAACACCTAATAGCAGCGAGGAAGTTTAGAAAACCACTTCCTGACAATCTTCATTCTCATTGTGGTACAAGTTTGTTGAGTTAAGCAACCGTATAAGTACGTAAGTATACATATTATGTGTCAGTGTAACTCAGGCAAAAATTACTGGATGATGTTTGTGTGAAATGTTGAAGCACCCATAGTAAGCCATACATAAAGTTATACCTGTATTAAGGTTGTGTGACCGACGAGACTCACTAGCAATTTATACTTTACTCCGGGGTTGTGAAGTTTGCTGTGATTGGAACGTTCTATGTCTATCTTTTTTTTATTTATTTATTTATTTTAAGATTTAGAATAAGCAGTAAGTTCTTACCTAAGATAAGCCCATTATATTATAACCTACTTAGAATTAATTTCTCAAATAAGTGAATTGTGAATTCTTGTTGAGAAAATAAAAATATCTTTAACCCGATTTATAGGCCATGTCCTCTAACAAAATCAGATGCTTTTTTACAATATTTTCTTATATTTACCATATATATCTATTTTTAGACGTACACAGTCTGATGACAATAATAATTTGAAGTATTAGTGTGAAGGCATACCAATAATCTTCAAGCGGCAAGTGAATCTGCTAAGAAAATTTTCATTGTTCATAAGAGGATTTTTTCTTGTTCCATCTACACTTTCCATTGTGTAAAACTGCCAAATCTTAGCCTTTTCGTTACAATAAATTAGGTTTAATGTGTTTGTTATGCATGTGTGTTTTAAATAATAACAAGTTGGCATACCATAGGTGTTTTTTTACTGCTTTCAGCAAGTAAGTTGTTGGAACTTGATGGAGGACGATGACGTATCTAAATATATAAAAGGAAAGTGTGACTGATTGACTGACTTACTAACTGATCTATCAACGCACAGCCTAAACCGCTGGACGGATTGAGTTTAAATTTGAAATACAGATAGGTTTTATGACGTAGACCTCCGCTAAGAAAGGATTATGCCATGCGGGCAAAGCCGCGAGCATAAGCTAGTAATCTATATTAATGAAGGTGGACGTACTATGGGTGCTTCATTCTTTTTTAGCAATCACTGTCCAGTAACTCCCATCATCTATGATATAAGCACATATGTGTCAGTGAATGTTTACCTTAGGACCGTAACTCAAGTTCGGGGCAAAGGGATCCAATTTATATGTGGTTTTATGTTTGTTCTGTGAACATAATATGTCTGAGGGACCGCCGCGATGAGAGGATAATCGGTTTCCGCGAATAACTTGTGTAATCATTACAACTTATATTTAACCCTTTGACGACCACGGGTACACCCGTGTCCCAAGCACAAAAGTGTAAAAATCTAAATAAATACTAGGCCAATTTCAAATATTTTTTTGTTTTCTAATATTTAAATGTCCATTTTAACCATTCATAGCTAGCAGCCCCATAAAAGTAGAACTATATTGTGTCTATAATCTATAAAAGATGACATATCGTCCGGTGCGAAAATGAAAAAGTTTTCACAAGATTCACAAGATGTTAAAGTGAGAATCATAAATTAATTTCATGAAAAAACTATAGCCTGGTTTATGTTATATTTAAATAAATGACTACACTATTAGATGATGTGATCCTTATCAAGCTATAAAGTCATAAATTAAAAGGGACATTACTGTCCCTATGGTCGTAAAGGGATACTTTTTTCGGACGACAATATGAACAAAATATTATGATAGTTATTCAAAAAACAAATAGTTACCAAGCAATATCAATAAAAGAAAAATAACTGATTTCAATAACGTCATAAACCTTTAAAAATATCGTGTAATGAATAGAAACAGCCAACTGTAAAACGATATAGATTCTTAGAATAGCCTTAAGATAATAGTAGTCGTCATAAAATGCATTCTTGTATCATATAAAAAAATCCGTGTGAATTCGGATGAACTTTCTACCTGGGTGATTAACGGTACCTCCACCGTTAGAGCCGTATAGTCTACCCATGAGCAAAACTTCTCTTACTGTCCCGTTAGGACAGGGCGCATGGGTCACTGTTTAGCCAGACTGGAGGATAACATTGATTGCATAAAAGTGCACCAAGTGATGGTCAATCATGTTATTCCAATTATTGAAGCTACCAGCCAAACTTCAGCTGATTATCATAGTTAGGTCATAACGTCCGATTAGGTACGATTTTTTACTAAATATGTTTCGTATCACACTAAAATAAAAACATGGGTGGTATTGGTCTAATGGATCAATGAAATGTAACACACGAGTTTGATCGCAGGTAAAAAATAAAATAAGAATAAGAAGATACATAGATATATTACCTAAGACTATTCATTGACCTTTTTGATATAACAGTGAACAAAGCAAATACAATGAACACAAAGTAGCACGGTAAGAAAAGATTGATTGGTTGTTTGTAAATCTGGCTTCCTGAAAAAATGAGTGTGTACCTACCATATTATGCAAAGCTATAAAACGATCTACCCTATTACAACCCATCGAAAAAACGATAAACAGAAAACCCAAAAGATTAATCGCACTAACAACACCTGTATAATATGCAAAGTTCACCTTTACTATAAGACCGATTGAATTGTTTTATTCTGTACCTTGACTCATTTCTTATAAATTAATAATTATAGGTAGTAAATTTCCGTTTTTAATAAGTGTTTAGATCCTTGATATTCCTCTAGCCTTGAAACAAAACTGTAAATAATTTCGAATAAAATTTACCGTTAACGACCATAGGGACATCTATGTACCATGAAATTCCAAAAAAAACTAAAATAGGTTTTTACTTTTTGACTTTAAAATATGTTTTATAGACATAAAAAAGATCATATTATCCAGAAATAACCATAACATTACCTCTCCTAGTCTTATGGTCCTGAAAGGGTTAAGCGTGGAAAGGGTGAAAAACTTTGATAATCGCCGCCGCTAACATAAATAATCACAAGCTTAACTCGAGGGATTGAACTCGCTTCATTTGTTTAGTTGTATAAAATCATTCCAAATAATAAATAAACACCGGCAGGGTTACTATAATATTATACGTTGTAGAAAATGTGATATTTTTTATGTGACAACGAAAATTATAATACAACGAGACAAAATAAAAAAAATCTAGCCTTTTAATCATTATAAAAATAATAGAAAACAATTCTAAAGAATCGTTAAAGCTTATGATGAATATAAAAAATCCCCTAGTGCACTTAATGGAATAAAATTTTAATATATAAAAAATACAAAGTAACTTACCTACTAAGTACTGAGCTGATCATTTTAATTTGTTTCGCCTTCAATTTCTATTAAGTTCTAAAAAATAAAATATTTTATCCAATGCAAATTAAAATATTTTATCTCTCGCTCCCAACACAATTGTACATTCACTAAAACTGATACTTTTTAAACCAATCGCTAAACATTTTGGGTCCGTCCCAAAAGAGTTAAAATTCGCAATGTAGCTACGAAAAATCACATCAATCCCTATAATAGGCAATAAATAACCTATCTAAAATTTATCTTGTTTTAGTAACAGTAAAACTGGGTACAATGGAAATAAATATGGGTTTATTGCACGCGTGGGTATTCAACATAATATTGGAACTTTATTGTAATGGAAATCATTGTCGCTTAAATTTCTTTGGAGCAACGTTAAGTAAGTGAACTTCGGGTAATTAAAGCAGGCGTGATGAAGGACATCTAATTGTCCTCAATTTTTTTTTTATGTTGAAGTGACAAGAGCATATCGGATGCCCGATGGTATTCGTTATGATTACCTATGTTAGACATAGTGCCGAGTTTTGAAAATGTTGCTGATCTATGTGCGCTGCTATAAAGAAGCGAGATAAGCTCTACATAAAAAAAACGAAAACAATTTATCAGAATGACTGAATTGAACCTATAGGAGATTTTATATTATTATGTAATTTTGTTATATGTATGTTACAATACAAAGCAAGTTTTGAAATACAAAAATCTACGTGGCTCTGCACTATTAGTTGTTGAATCTCGTCATGCCCAGTAATTTTGCTGGTAACATTAATTATTGTCGGTAGCGATAAGGCCGCCTATTGTTGACCTTTATATAGTTAAGTTTTAAATCTTTTGTTATTATTTGATTGCAATAAAGAGTAATGTATTATATTGTCCATCAGTCCGAAAGACGGAAAGCCCTGATATTACTGCTTGAATGAATGAATATGGAAAAGGCAGTACTCGCTATGCGACCTCTGCAATAGAAGCCTATCACTACCACTACAAATAATAAAGCTTTTATCACTAAGATCGATGTCTTTCCTAATGACCCTTTTAATTTCTTTAAACCAAGATAAAGGTCAACGGCGTCTTTCAACCAAAATTACTTTCCAAATCTGTCATCAATATTGGCTCCTCAGTCTCCTATAAGCACAGATTATTTAAGATCAAAGATCGGCCATCTTAGTAATGGAACTTTTGCATCATGACGTCATAAATGCAAATGTACATGACACGCATAAAATAAAAGAGCGTGGAGTATAGACAAAGAAACAGTATTTAATAGTTATCATGCCCAAAATCAAAAGTTTAAATATCCAATACAACTACAAATAATTATGAAGACTACAATTTAAATGCCACTTTAACAAAGTTATCCTGTTTGTTTCAAGATTATGCAGAGTTTTAAGTTGGTAGGTCACATTGCAGGCCATGCAGATTTTTTTTATATATTTTATAATAGACTTTTTTCCACTGCTGGACAATGGCCACTTTTCCGTGCGTAGTTCAAAAATGAAAAAAAAAAAAAGTAAATGAATGAGTGTTATTGGCATACTTAAGACATACATTAATAACAAAAGTGATAAAATTATAAACTAGACATAGAAAGTTTTAAAATAAACAGCACCCAAAGGGGGCAGACTCAGCGTGCGCCATGATAACCCTGCGGCTACCTAGTAGCGGCTAGTTCAGTAGTGTCCTGAGTTTGATTGTGCTAAGGAACTTATAGAGTTTGTCTATTTACTGATCATTCCTCTTCCTACTTATCCCGTGTCTATAAGGGTCAAGTGTATTCTAATTTTACCTCTCCTCTCTTGTCACGGGTCAATTTTTCCCATAAATCGAGGGTATTACCGGTCGCCCTTTGAGATTATATTTTCTATTTGGAGACCTATAAATTGTGGCTGTTATGTTTCCCAATTTTCCGGGAAGGTTCGGGTTTTTGTGTTTTATGACAACTATAAATATGCGAGCTTATTGGGTTTTAAAATTGACCTACGTACGTTAGGACTTAGTTCTTACCTATATCAAAATGATAGATGTTCATAAGATCTAACATGGGTCCTAACTGCGGCTACACCTAGATTTAACCGGCTAAACTTAGGTGTACCCGCACTTCGGACTTTAGCCGAAATAATAATAATATGCGAAAATAAACAGCCATTTCAAAAACGCGTGACCAAATAATCAAAATTCCGAGATGCTAGTTAGGATTAGTTAAAAAACGTATATAAATAGTTTATAAGACTTATTCACGAAATTCATACTAACCTGTCAACTGAAAACGGTCACAGTGACAATTGATTTGCTTTCCTTTTCTATCTTATTAAAATATCCTTAAGATATTATTTCTGCCTTACTCAGTTTTGTTTCTCTACACGTAACTCTATGCTACTAACTTTTTTTTATGTAATAGGTGACAAACAAGCAGACGGCCCACCTGATGGTGAGTGGCTACCGTCGTCTATGGATACCTGCAATACCAGGGGTACCGCTGGTACGTTGTCTACCTTTCACTTTTTTCTTTCTGAGACTACTCGCTTTAAATGAAATAAGCATAACGTCAATAAAACATGCTGCGGCCACTCATGTTCAAAAGAAGTATCCATCTAGGACGACAAATGATGCTCCCCGATGAGATACAACAAATCACTTGA
This sequence comes from Hemithea aestivaria, assembly GCA_947507615.1. Classification (NCBI taxonomy): domain Eukaryota; kingdom Metazoa; phylum Arthropoda; class Insecta; order Lepidoptera; family Geometridae; genus Hemithea; species Hemithea aestivaria. The sequence continues at coordinate 16,840,784 of OX382335.1, forward strand.
AAATCTGGAAGTTCTTAGAAGCTACGGGTTTAGGGAATGAACTATAGGTCAAGAGGGCGTCACAATAGATCAGCAATGGTCGAAGCGACAAAAATCCTTTGAACTAATTCTAAGAATAATAAAACATGTGTTTAACAATTCATAATGTTTACGGAGATATTCTGCAGCTGATAGCTGCAGTTTAATATAATGATAACAGATAAAGGTCTGAGATAAGGCGAGCAAGCACGTCTGGGCCTAAAAGCGCGCCAAACAACGATGAGACATCAGGACTTAGATAGAGGGCGCTATTGCTAAATCTAGGAAAATAATCATAATTGGGGTTTATACTCCAACAGAACAGGTTACCCTATTTACACTGTAAGAGACAAATCATAATTTATAGGTTGTGTGGGTAACCTACTCGTATATGTTCCAGTTTCAGGCGCCGAGATTATACTACACAGGGCCTGCAATATGATGTAATGACTGTCTCCTACATATTTTAGGAAGAGATTAATTCCGCCTTCTGGGTTTAGTCTCATACCATCTTCAGCCAAGTTGTCGGTTTACATCATGCGAGATCGTGGTTAAAGGTTAACCTATTTTATAATGAATAAAAATTACAGACGCGAGAAGCTGCGAAAAAGCGGTCGCAATCATTGTTTTATCCATGACCGAATCCGCTTTATATGTGACAGGTTACGTACAAATTATTCCACCTTCTAGGTTTAGTCTGCTACCATCTTCAACCGCATTGTCGCTTAATATCACGCGAGATCGAGATTGAGGGCTAACCTACAATGAATAAACAAGTGAATTAAATTAAAAATTTAAAAAAACCCCCAACGCAATACGTAATTCACCATTTTTTGATGGCGGCCATCTTGGATTTTAAATTTAATATAGTGGGCTGCGTATTCTACTCGTTAAACCCTTTCATTTGATACCCATATTGAGGGGGTCGTGGAAGAAAAAAGTAATCCGCCATTTTGTAGCGGCGGCCATCTTGGACCGATTTCCACCAAACATGGCTAAGAACACTCTCGACTAACTCTACTTTCAAACAAAAAAAACTAAATCAAAATCCGTTCATCCGTTTGGGCGCTACGATGCCACAGACAGACACATACACACACACACACACACACACACAGACAGACAGACAGACAGACAGACAGACAGACAGACACGTCAAACTTATAACACCCCGTCGTTTTTGCGTCGGGGGTTAAAAAATGTGTCATGTAGAGTGTAATAAAAAATGAGTAAATGGTGGAGTGAACTAGCGGCATCCCTCCTGTACATTGTCTACGGTTAACCAAAGATATAGGAGTGCGGGTAGAAGTGGCATCGAGCCAACCCACAATGCGCTATCGTTTCAAGGTCTATGGCATTCAATTGTTCTTTATAAACTGTTGGGCGTTATTTTGTAATTTCGCGTGTATTTGGAACTTAAAAATCTAATTTATTATCACCATTTTTTGGCTTTAATTTGGAAAACTTTGTCACATAGAGTTACGTTTAGAGAAACGAAGCCGAGAACGAAAATTTTACAGGTTTTTAGTATGTCAGTCCGCTGGAAAAGGATGTGCACGGCCTGAAAGTTGAAAACTGGCAGGAAGTAGCACGAGACAGAACCAGCCGGAGGCTCTTATTGTCGGAGGCCAAAACTCGGGTTCTCGCGCCAACGTAGTAAGTATGTCAGTCCATCTACGTATAAAGTTATGCTAGATCTCTGACTTTTCAGTCAGTTTTTTTCAGTCAGGTTTTTTCGTTTTCGGATTTGTTTTTGGATTTTGGTAGTTACTGGATTCACTTTTTTTTTTATACTACGAATAACGCTGCCCATAATTAGTACAATGCTACCGAACGCTCCTTACTTGAGAGTCATAAGATGTTAAGGATCTTCAGCCCAGTAATTTCACTAGCTACAGTGCCCTCCTACCGAAGCACAGTAATGTTTGCACATCAATGCTCAGGCGGTATAGTAACTGGCACTGTTGGGGTACCCACCTAGTCGATCTCCTGCAAAGGACGTCTACCCCCGGTAAGGCCACTAGGCAAAATCTTGGCTCCTAGCGTCATTATGGCCGCGTTCCAGCACGATGTTAAGTGAAATCAGACAAGGAGTTATTCCCTAGGGGTTACACAAGTTGATGAGTAACTTCCTAGAGATGACCCTAAACTAGTTTTGTCTAGAAACCTATTATGCCGGATACGGTCAAGGCCCAAGAACATCGTCATGTGGTATTTCCTATTGAAGTTTGCACCGGAACAATTTGCCGGATAAGAGATGGTTATCGGTTTAATTTAAGGCCGATTATTCAAAACTTGCCGGAAATATTAGCATGTAAGTAAACTCTGTTAAATTCACGGTTTGAGTGGTTTTTCATTGCTGAACTAATAAAAATATATAATTGTAGAAAATAACAACCAATTATGAATTTGTTCAGTACCTACTAGTGAACCCGCGCGCACTTCGTACCCTCTAACAGAATATTATCAGTGTTTCTCTATTGTATTGTAACCTGCTCTGTTGGAGTATAAACCCCAATTATTATTGTTTTATTATTAAAGTAGTAAAAAGTATGTACCGGGGGCAGACTTCCTTTGCAGGTGGTCGACTAGGTGGGTACCCCAACAGTGCCAGTTAATCTACCGCCTGAGCAGTGATGTGCAAACATTACTGTGCTTCGGTAGGAGGGCAATGTAGCTAGTGAAATTACTAGGCTGAAGAGTCTAAACATCTTATGACTCTCAAGTAAGAAGCGTTGGCACATTGCATTGGGTAGCACTGTACTAATTATATTATGGGCAGCGTTATCTCTTACCATCAGGAGAGCGTCTTGCTCGTCTCCTTACTTCGTTGTATATTAAAAAAAGGTAAAAAGTATGTGTTTTTGTAAAATAATACACTTTCTATTAGGCGACATGGTGACATTAGGTCAAACGTAGGCCTATTTAGTAAGTATTTATTTAAATAAATACTTACTAAAAGAAGAAAATTGCTATATTCAGGCAGCTTTAATAATAACTAAAGGCTTTGTTTATGTTGAACGGACTATATGATTCAACCTTAGCAATTTAAATCTCATAATGGGATCAAGTCATGCAATCTTTCAATGCAACATTTCAAACAGAGTGACATTTTTGGCAAACTTTGAGCCTATTTAATAAGATTTTACTATTAGACGACTCGATTCTTAGAACCAGACATTCCAATGATAATTTCAGTACTGCATTGCACCCTGATATTATTAAACCGGTTTCAAAAATAGGAAGTTCTAAATCTTCTCATATGCATTTGTTTATGACTGTTCTGACAAAAGGCTAATTAAATAAATAAATAAATATTTCAGGACATACACACAGCGCCACCTAACTCCAAGCTAAGCAACTTAATGCTTGTGTTTTGGTGGTTAGGATATCGGATATAATACTTATATACCTTTTCTTTTGTAAAGACATACTTATAATTGATACAGAAAGCCACCCAGATCAGAAACAAGTATCTGTGGATCACACAAATATTTATCCCATGCGGGAATCGAACCCGCAACCTTCTGCGTTGTAGGCGAGTATAAGCCCACCGCGCCACAGAGGTCGACAAATTCATTCTACACAGTGTTTTTTTTTTTTAACTCTACCGTTTATTCATTGTTTTTCATCTTGGCTACAATTAAATTATAACGAATAACTATTAAATTAAAATTATATTTGCAATATTTTTTACTTGTTTCTCATAAACAGATGAACCGGGCGGCACGAAATTTGGTGTGACCGTAGCTTAAACTCTAAATTAACACAGGGTATTTCTCTACAGGAAAATCTGTTGCATACAGCTAGTCTCCCATACAATATAATTATAATTTCCAGTGTCACTAAATGTTGCCACACGATAAATATTGACATAACCAGGGTAAACATAAGGACGTGTCAGGCCATCGTTATGTATGTTTTGATTATTTTGGCGGCAAACACCTTGTAACTTGCATATCGATTGATTTCACCGCAACGGTGCAGTGGGTAAGCAATAAATAAATAAATATTTCAGGACATTTCACACAGCGCCACCTAACCCCAAGCTTAGCAACTTAATGCTTTTTGAAGTGAAACTTCTTTATCGGCGTTGGAAAAAATTTACCGTCACATTTTTACGCGTATCGTCACGGTTACGCGTCACGGTTACGCGTCACATTTTTCAGTTACGCGCCATCTTTTGTTTCTTGCCCCTACCACGGTTGGTTCAGACGAAGAGTACTTTCACTTTCTCCAATGAACATGAATTTAAAAAAATTATAAATTTAAATTTAATTTAATTAAAGAAGTTTCACTTCTTACGTGTGTAAACTAGTACACGCACAAATTTTTTTTTAGTCGTGGCAAAGCCTTTTTTGAGAAAAACAAACTAACAATACTACAGCTACTACAGCAGTAAAGAACACTTTTATTAACCACAGATCGGCCACAAGCCGATCTACAGAAAATCCAAGTGCTCCAAACCACTGTCAGTTGGCAGAGTGCCCAGAATGCTGGCAGCATTGCCACGTTGAATGGCAATACTTATACGTTGGGCCAAATATACCCCAGCATTTTGGTCACACGTCGCCTCGACCAAGCGCTCAGATAAATTTTGGAAAATGCGGTGAGCTCCCGGACCCCAAGGACCCAAAGTCTCTACCCCAAACGGCTCAAAAATGTAACCGCTATCGAGGTTAGCATATTTACGCCGCTTAAGCCGCTCAGTAGAAACTGCCGCCGCACCAGCCGCAATTTGAGTCTCTGGAAGCCTCACATCTTCCAGCGTCAGTGTATCAACGCAAGTCGCATCTTAATGCTTGTGTTATGGTGGTTAGGATAACGGATGTAATACTTACATACTTTTCTTTTGTAAATACATACTTATAATAGATACAGAAAGCCAGACCAGAAACAAATATCTATAGATCACACAAACATTTGTCCCATGCGGGAATCGAACCCGCAACTTTCTCCGTTGCAAGCGGGTATTAGCCCACCGCGCCACAGAGGTCGTCAATAAGGTCATTTTGATAGGATTTATACAGAATTTTAGATTTAATTCATAGTGATATAATACTAGTGTTTAAAAAATAAATTTAGGTTATAAACGACGATCCCTTATTTAGTTTCTTACTTTAAATAGAAAATATTTATTATAACCCTCAAAACTTATTGTGAACATATTAGGTAGATTTTTGGTATAGTTTAAACCTTGGAATAACATATTATAATCTAGTTTTCAACAGATATAACCGCTGGGCACAGCAAATTTATTATATCAAGGAACTTACTGACACTGTTTTGGTGTCAAAGTGAATTTCAGTTTGGACTCAAAGCTTTTTGAGATTCGACAAAGCCTCTACTTATTTCATGTATCCTACGAGGTAACCTTTATATTGTAAAGCCTAATACAAAAGAGACAATAATATACATTTGTACACATGTACCCTTGGTCACATTCCCGGTCTTAAGCCGACCTTCAAGTCTATTGTAAAAAGCCAGACACTGCACTCTATAAGAAAATTGAATCAGTGCAGTCAGTACGTATTACAGCATACCTTTTTTTTGTTTTGCGTAATGGGGGTTGTTACACTATTTAAACACTTTTTAACAACAATAAGTGTTTTAAATGTTAGATACTGTTTGTTTTGTGTACAATAGTGTTATTTATTTCTCTGTCTAATAAACCTATTAAATGTAACCTAGGTATAAAAATAAAACACAACACAACACTGTATTTTATAAAACGCAATAATAATGTTATGCATAATAAATATTACATAACGTGCTTTAATTACTCATACACACTTGTAGAGAACAAAAAATTTTAAGCCTCAGAAATAATCTTATAATCTTGAAATATATCATAAAAATATTTTCGTTTCCAGTGCGTGGTATCTTTATCATTATTTTAATCTCTGGCGGTCCCTTACTTGTTTGTACATTTCATGCCCGAATAATGGAACGCCATATGCCCTTATCTCTCCCAAATGTGCAAATGAGCGGTTTTCATTTGATGTGGCGAGTACCAAGTGAACATTTTTACGGACTTTAAAGCCGGGTTGTTCATTTTTCATGCTTGCAAGTGTTTGTTTCATGTTTTTGGGAAGACGTGCTTTGTAAACTTTTTTATATCTTTGATGATAGATTAGTGATCTTTTTTCGAATCGGTAAAGTGTCAGCAAAATCATTTGCGGGAATTTCCTCGCGCACTAATGTCGTATCTCGATCTTTGCGCTTATATATTCAAAATAATATTATATTAGATTCGAATTAGTTCGAAGTAAATTGTGATTTTCTTTAAAAACACGGAGTTTTGTAGGTACTTAGAAAATTGTTCCATTTTAGCCTATTTGATTAACAGAATTTAGAGTTAGAATATTAAAAAAATCAGCCAGAATAACATTCAAGAACATGTACCAATGTACAGAATAAATACATATGTACATACTATTATGTACTTTATATTACGACATAACCATTTAGAAATACGCGATGTCTGAATTTCTACAGTATACTGTATATCTTTGCAAAGTCTGAAAATGGTCAGCGTCTAGAAAATAAAAAATGGTTGCTGAAGTATTCTTAATTGTTTTTATATGAAATATGAACGGCTAGCGCCAATATTTATTTAGGAACGAACATAATAAACTCGCTGTTGATTTTTTATTATAATACAGGCTTTTATAAAAAAAATATTATCAGAGCACACACTTTAATTGTTTTTTTTTCGTGGAGAACCTCCATGATAAGACCGCCTATGTTTTCTCGAGTCTTATTTTTGAGAGTTCCTTTATTTTTCAATTCAAAAACTTGAAAAACCTTACCGTCTCAGTATGAAACCAAATGCAGCTTCAATTAATTTTGAATGAATGAATGAATGTGTGCCCCTAGAGCGCCAGGCAAGTTTTTTGAATTATAAATACCTACAATAAAAGTGATGTCTAATATTTAAGGTTATTGATGTCGTATCGTTAAAGTGCAGTCGGAAATATACGACTCTGGCGGTTACGTAACAGGCTTGCCGGATATATCCGACGGTGGCGGTTAAAGGGTTAACTACAAAAGTGTGTTTTAATAAATAATAAATTTGTTTTAAAGGTTATACGTATCGTTTTACTACAAATTTGTTTTGTCTTATGACACTTTAAACTTTAACATATTTCTTTCTTATCTTTTACATTTTTTTTTGGTATGACTTCTTACTGAATTTTCATGATGGGCTTGAAAAGATAGGCCAAAGATGGTAGGATGGTGGGATGGTTTTTTATTTTTATTTTTTAAATACAATATAGGCCTACGTTTGCCCACATCCCACCTGATGGAAAGTGAAAATGCGGTCGACGATGGATCACGTATGATGCCTAGAAAGGTACCTATTCACTCGTGCCTTGGAGATACCCAAGTTGTACCGCTCAGGAAACACGGATGACGGCAAAGTGTTCCAAATGCGACCAGTTCTCATTAAGTGGATGGTGGTGGCGGTAGGTGGTGGTGGGTGGATGGTGGTGGTAGTACACTAAACCATGAAAGCGGGATAAATGCTTCCTTTTCTTCACTGAATAATTTTACATAAGTATCAATCTTTATCCTGAATACCTAGTGATTTCTTTTCCAATTGTACATATTAATAGTAATATAACAATAAGACATTATAATAATACCTAATTAGCTACTATTCTTACCAAATATATTAATTTCCGCGACCGCCCGACAATTTTCATTATCATTTTTCGTAATAACATTATTTCTTGCGAATGGTACGATTTCTCGGTCCAACCTTAATTAAAGGCAGTTACTTTTATATCTCGGCTTTTTCCCTAAACAAAAGGTGAAATCATACTTTAGTGTCATTTATATAATTGAGACTTAAGGTCTTGATATTTTATTACTAGCTTATGTTGGTGTTTCTTAGCGGAAGTCTACGCTATAAAACCTATCTATATTCCGAATTACAAACTAATCCGTTCAGCGGTTTAAGCTGTGCGTTGATAGATCAGTCAGTCTCACTTCTTGTAAATAATATTTAGATGTACAAAAAAGCATGATTTTAAATTAAAACAAGTTCGTCGTTTTTTGCAAATATAAAAACAAAAAAGTAGTCGAAGTAATCATTAAAAAATCTAGTAATAAAAGTGCTCCAATTCATAGTTATCCTTGCTGCACCCACTGTACTGTAGCCATTATGCTATTTCAGGGTCTAAGTATCTATTATATACCAAATTGCAGCTCAATCGATCCACCTGTAGGACACAGACCAGCGTAGGTCTTACTCGCCTACACATGCTGAGTTGGCACCATTTCGCGGCTACATAATTATTATTTTGTACTTAGTTTAGTTTGCTCCTAGTTAGAAAAACTGTTTCTTTTATTTGTATTTTTCTTGTTTTTTGTGTTTTATAGCCGTGAATAAAGTTCTATTCTATTCTATTATGTCTAGGCATGAAAGAGTAAATAATACATACGTACATTCTTACAAACTTTCGCGTTTATAATATAAAAGAATGCTACAAAAATGTTCCTACACCTTTGTTAGATATTTACGTACAGGAATAATTCCAATAGTAAATAAATATAAACGGCCAGAGATATTAAATATGGTCGTGTAAGGCTTCAAATGTCTCTAGAGGAAGTGCGAGTTAACTTTCCACGATTTCCTTAGGATTTTTTTTTTTATTTTGTTTATAGAGAATAGGGCTACGTTTGGCCACAGTCTCACCTGTGGGTAAGTGATGACGCGGTCGAAGATGTTACACACAGACCTAGTAAATACCTATTAACCCTCGATTTAAAGACTCCTAGGTTGTAATTTACAGGAAACACTGATGCCGGCAGAGAGTTCCAAACCTTCGCCGTCCGGATAATGAAGGTTGAATTAAACCGCGTCGTACGGACAAATGGAATATCAACCATGTAGCGAATTGGACCTCGTTTTATATTACTAGCTGCGCCCAGTGGTTTTACGCGCTTTACTGTAGCCTATGTGTTATTTCAGGGTCTAAATTATATCTATACAAAATTTCAGCCCAATCAGTCCACCCACTAAGGCGTGAAAGAGTAACAAACATACATCCAGACATCCATACATTCTTACAAACTTTTACGTTTATAATATTAGTAAGATAGGGTTGTCACTACTTATTTCTATTATTCGTCTTATATTACTTTATTTCCAGAAGTATTGCAAACCGCCTCTATACATGTTCTCAATGTTCCTTTCCACCAGGTTGTCTGTAAGAGATTGCTCTATGCGATAAGACCGCCGATTGTATACCTTTAGCTTTATGTGTATTGTCTACTTATGAAACAATTTCTTGTAACTAGGTTTGCAATAAAGTATTATTATATTGTATTGTATTGTATTATGCGGATGAATGTGTGAAGGAAAAGTTTATACATGCACCAATATTTCAGACATATTAAAATATCAAAGTAAACAAAAATACATTTTACAAATTATAATACAAATCGGTCGTAACTCGGCATGTTGCTGACTATTCAATTAAATGAATTGAATTATAATATAGACATTAACATAATATATTATATTATGAACACCAACAACCCCATATACGAGTACATTAACCTAAAATAATGTAAATAAAAAATTATTTTTTATCTCAGTTATGTATGCTATCTCAGTTTTGTAATTTTCGTACTGGATTCCGTTGAATTATAATGAAATGAACAATAATTATCAACGAATTGTTTAAATTATACAATTAATTCTCGCAAATTTCGCCTTGATAAAATTTACCAAAGGTATCTAATATATAGGTGAAGTTTTTTTAAAATTTCGCGACAGTATTTTTTTAAAGTGAATCGTTAAAAAACTTTAAAGTGCCAACCCTACTCGATATGAGCCGTCACCCGTAGAAGTTGCCTACAACTTTACGGTTTCTCTCGACTCGACTCGAGGTATAAAACGAATACTCTAACTGTAACTACTTCTGCATCACAAATGTTACTACTACACTTAGTCTGAAACTAAATACTGGCATTTTATATCTGTAAAGAAATTTTGAAAATATATTAAACCGATTTTAGGTAACTGTCCCCACCGAAGGAGAGAAAACGAGTAACTATCGGCGATTTTCTCGCTTAAGAAATTTACAAAAGATATTACATTCTGTGTAAACAAAAGAGATACATACAAATAGGTGATCGCTGACTGGTCACTGTTCACATTGCCGGCGAGGACTAGCTGTCGCTTAGCGACAAAAGCTGTAAAAGATAACTCAGCGATACTCGTGCTTAATCAGAACTTACGTTGAGCGAGCAACCAGCAGTCATTTTTCTCCAGCACGAGTAAGCGCTCGTCTCTAAAAGCCTCGCAAAAAGTAAAATTAAAATAAGATCATCATCATCATCTTTCTGCCCTTATCCCACACTAGGTAGGGTCGGCACAACACGTTTTTCCCCTTCATTCAATTCCAAAATTAAAATAAGATATAGAACGGTAATAAATAATTATAAGCCTGCTTATAGTTGCCAACAGTGTAATTACCCAAAGCGACTGCGTTTGAAATCAGAAGTAGTGAGGAAGAGCTCTGAAAGTTTCATAACATAAGCTTTACCTCAAACCCAAACAAACCCTAATAAAGTATGAAAATTTCCATTAGTCATTGCGGTAATTATAATGCTGCTAAATACGGTAATACCGCTAAATACCTAAAATTATTGCTTAGCAAACCACCATTATAACTAGACCCCCAAGATTCCAAGAGCTATTAAGAATTGAAACCTACGGGAGGTGTCAAGGTTGACTGGTCGAGACGCTCCCATTAGAAAATAATCATGGCCCATGGGCTTTAGGGATGAATAAATGATTAACCACCCGACTTTGACTTATCGACTTTGTAAACTTTGTTACTTGTGATCTTTTCTTTTGGTATTTTTCTATAGCTGTTATTAGAATTGAACTTAACAACGTATTGTCGAGGGTGATAAGTCTTTGACATGAAAATTAAACCAAAAAATTCTGGTTGCTATTAATTCAATGTGTCTGTGTGTAATAAAAATCTGACCTTTAATTATGTAGCTTAGACTCCAGAATAACTTACGAAAGTGATTTTGTTACCGTTTCACACTTATTGAATGTCTGAATCGATAGAGCAGAAGTATTGATTTAGTGTATATGTAGCTTAGACCCTAAAATAACACATAGACTACTTTTCAGCAGGTAAAACCACTGGGCTTAGCTAGTTTTCATAAAACTATAAAATTTTCTAAATAGTCATATTTGGAAATAATAATAATATTGACGTTGCGAGAAAAATGAAAAGTATGTAAATTTGAACAGAATAAACACAATAATTAAATGTAGAGGACACCGCATGCTGTCAACATAGTCCCGGAAAATAATGGCCCATTTATGCCGGACCTTCGGCATAATTACAACGGGCTCATCCCTAGCTCAACGACTAAGCTGGCATTTTCTTTATTTTAATGTTCCAAACTCTTATAATGAATGCAGACACCGCTATCTAAGGCTAAACTAACGCCTAGTAGTTAAGGAAGACGTTTTCACATTAATCGACGTGAATCGATGTGAATTTCACACACACACACACACACACACACACATACACACACACGAACGCACGCACTATTCTCATCATGTGCACACACTCTCATACACGCTCACTTACTAACTCCCTTATGTACTCACACTGTGCAACTACCCGATTATTTTTTTCAATTATATAAATCTTTATCTAAATTCAATGGTTGAAATAAACTTTTAACTCGATTTAAAACTTTATTGTAAAATCTCATCAATCATCATTAATATTATTATTCTATTTTGTTTTTTATTGCAATTTCTGTTATATTGTAATACATTTCTAGCTTTGTATTTAAAGTTAATGTCATAGTAATGATACCATAATGTCTTTTTGCCAAACGGGGGGCAAATGGTGGCTGTAACACAGTTTGATTACTAGCACGGCCACCATCACTCCTAAACTATAGTGTGTCCAAATGAAACAATTAGTCTAATGTTCACAACATATTACATTATAATGTTTACAATATTAAGCATGTTACTAAATTAAAAGCCTCTTATGTTTATGAATGCCTGATACTAAGTAAGTCTATTAAGATTTGTAAACTGTGCCTATTTATTTCTGAGTCAATAAATTTTATTTATTTATTTATTATTTAATTTAATTTTCTAGCGGGTCATATTACTCGTATGGGAAAATTCATCTTGTACTAATTTCGTTATGAAGTAACAAAAAGATCTTGCATGATGTTACAAATTTTGGGTACAAAATGTATTTCATAATTGAATAGGACGTATCGTCAGTGGCAATCAAATAACTCTTCTTATCTACTTCTTTCTTCTAAAGCAAAAAATCACTCAAAACGGAAACTGTTTTTTTCATCGATCACAAAATGGTATTTATAAAACTTAGATTCTCTTTTGATTATGGGCGTTGTCCATTATTTAAAAATAAATAAACTGAAATAAAAAATTTAAATGTTTTTAGTTAGTTATCTGCATTTATTACAATTCTCTGTGTTTAATGTGTGAAGGGTGAAAACTGGAGCAACGCTGATGAAGCAGAAATGTTTTTAAAGACATCGAGATAAAAATACTCTTAGACTGACTGACTAATGGTTATGATAATTACTGTCTTTTCGGGTTAATAAACGGGGATTTATTGAAAATCAGGATTATTGAAGTGTACTACTTATTGTGATGTGGAGTACCATATTGACTTAAGTTAGATTAAATTTAAACGGGACCCCCTGTGAAATACATACCCCTTAAAACACAAAATATTTTTAACATCAGTTCAGGCGTCTTCATGAAACCTGTGAACATTCAAAGCACGATGCTATCGAAATTGCAAAATTTCACCTTATTTTGACTCTAATTTACAAACTACCTCTAGTTTACATGCGCAGCGAACTAAAATTATAATATAGAAAGAAAGATAAATAAACGTATTCCTCTCCATATTAGACAATGAATCTAAATATAGAAAAATCATAGCAGAAAAAAGGCAATAGCTATCCATATCTTTTACCAAACATCTTTCACAACAATTCGTGCGAAAGCTAATAATATCGGGCTAAAATAGAGGAAACAAATGAAATGGCAATCAGTGCGGACTCACGCTGGTCAGCGATTGTCGATCAATCACTCGTCGATCGATCATCGCTAGTCACGGGAATGTATCAGAATAGTTACCGGAAGTACGCAAAGGTTTTTGGATCTGTCCGTTCGTATATGTTTACATAGATAGTAGTATAGTTGTAGCGTCCGTGGCCCAGTGGTCATACGTCCGGCTTGTAAGCTGGAGGTCCAGGGTTCAAATCTCAGTGTGGCAAAGATTTTCGCCTGGACGCTATCGTGTTTCGGAAGGCACGTAAAACTGTGGGTCCCGGCTGTTTCCTATAAGATATGTAGGAGGCAGTCGTTAGGTCATGTTGCAGGCCCTGTAGTAATCTCGGCGACCTGAAACTGCAACATATAGGTTAGCCACACAACCTATAAATTGTGATTTGACTCTGACAATGTAATTAGGGAAACCTGTTCTGTTGGAGTATAAACCCCAATTATAGATCTTTAAAACTATGCAACGGATTTTGATACGATTTTACAAAAAAATAGAATGATTCAAGAGAATGGTTTGTACTCCTATGAATGTAATACATGCATAATATAGTAAAAAAACACTGACTTTTTTTGTCAGGCGCAACGGTAGCCACTCACCAATAGGTGGGCCGTCTGCTTGTTTTTCACCTATTAAATAAAAAATTAAGTGCGTGCGGGCATTCTAGACATTCATTTGAAGGAAACAAATGAAATGGCAATCAGTGCGGACTCACACTGATCAACGATCGTCGATCAATCACTCGTCGATCGATCATCGCCAGTCTCGGGAATGTATCAGGATTGTTATACCACGAGTTATATAGAATCATTCATATTAAGGAAACAAATGAAATGGTCAGCGGTCGTCGATCAATTTTCTCCTCATGATCAATTTACAAAACATGGACCAGAATAGACGTTGCAAAGAAAATCTATGTGTCGCATCAGTATGCTTTTTTTCTTTCTTTTTAAGTAAGGTCCACCCTCAGCTGCTAAAATAACTGGACAATGTCAGATATGCATATTATATAACTGAGAGGTATGTTAAATTATAAATTGAAAAATATTTTTTTTATTAAGCTATTAATATTTTCTTAATTATTGAGAAATGATGAATGAATATAATACACTTTTTCTCACGCATGGGTTTTTGACATGTTTGTTTAATATTAATAAATACCTAAACTTCATCATCTTCCTGCCCTTATCGCACACTAGGTAGGGTCGGCACAACACGTTTTTCTCCTCTATTCTGTTCTATCATCCTTCATTGCTTCATCCACTCCCCTAGCACGCATATCCCTGCACACACAGTTCATCCAAAGCTTTTTCGGGCGCTAATAAATAAACTCGCGGCATATATTTCGATACATATCTGTGGAGTCAGTAACGAAACACTGTCAGCCCCATACAGACACATTCGTCATTGCAACGCGCAAATAAAGAGATATTTATACACTTTTATTTGTTTATCTACGATATTGCATAGCTTATTATATATCTCTAGTCTTCGATAGAGAAGAATGCGAGAGCGTACCTTCGTTGTCCCCGCTGAACAGCGGCTGGAAGGACTCCGGGGTTTTAGTGGGTATATCCGCCGGTTCCTCCAGCAGGGAGTCCTACATAATCACCCTTTTTTTTGACACAGGAAAAATTTGGTACAACTGCTCAAGGGTGGTTTGTGTAAAGCATTTCCCCGGGAAAAAAAGGCTTCTAGTCTTAGGCCTCTATTAGTAGAGGCCGCTTGGACTAGTACTGGTCAGAAATACTGGTTTGGAATACGAGTATTCAGTTTGAAGCGCTTACGAATTTCACATCATTTTTTTTCAGCAGTGAAGTGAGACGTCCAACTGATGATGGGGCCAAAAAGTCTTACCTGAAAAAAAATATAATATAATATGTATATCTTACTAATATAATTAACGTGAAAATTTGTAAGAATGTATAGATGTCTGGATGTTGTTGTCTGTGTATGTTTGTTACTCTGTCACGCCTAAACGGGTGGCTCGATTGAGTTGAAATTTGGCATAGAGATCAAGGCTTAGACCCTGGAATAACACAAAGGCTATTGTAGAGTGAGTAAAACCACTGGGCGCAGCTACTTAATTGACTGAGATTTGGTATATTTTTTAGTTTCATAAGATGTCCCATATAAATTTCTCGCAGTTCCAATATTACATAGAAACAGATCTAAAAGATAACCTTAATTTTTAATATTCATTATAGGCATTTGACCACTATCTCATGACCACTATCTCATTGCGACTGTAGTAGATGATTAAACCTACAAAGTTGGATAATAATAATAATTGGGCTTTATACTCCAACAGAACAGATTACCTTGCTTACACAGTCAGAGTCAAATCACAATTTATAGGTTGTGTGGCCAACCTATATGATGTAGTTTCTGATCGCCGAGATTCCTACAAGGCCTGCAACATAAACACTGCCAACCTAACTGCCTCCTACATAATATTATTATTAAATTATAGGGAACTTATGGGATGAATTCCTTCCTAGCTTCACTGAACATCATGCCGGAACACACCGGTCATAACTGCTTGCCAGTTTTTGAAGTTAGTAAAAAAACAAGAGTAATTAACGTCAGGTTGGTCAAACGTGCAATAAAAATAATCTAGACCTAGCTATAGAATTATGTAGCTCACAAAACTTAATGACCATGTAGCGTTTGGCGTTTGCGTAGTTTGAATCACAAATAAAAATACTGGACTAAACTTGGGGAAATATAATGAGGCACCTATAGAATACTCTTGTTGTCGAATGCCAAAACTCTAATTGGGAGCAAAAGTGATAGCGTATAAAAATAAGTGGGCTTACCACGTAATTGTACACACACTTTCACAAAAGCACACTGCATGTGTACATTTGATCAATTTTGGGCGCAGTAAAAATTTGATCAAATTTATGGTTCAGTATTCTTTAAGATAATATGAATCGTTATTCAAAAGTGTGTATCAACCCTTGCGTATTTAAAGTATTTATGTTTGAAGTCGATATATAAAATATGTTGACTAGCAGCTCTGCCCGTTATTTTACCCACTAAACAGATAATAATAAGTAGAATTAACCCATGTTTTATAAAAAGATACATTACACTTAACTTCAGTTAAATTGGTTCATTTAGGGTTTCTAATTTAGGCATGAAGATGCAACGAACACACATCCATACTTTTGAATTCATGATATAAGTAGGATTTTTATTCATGGTAGACTATTCTCATAGTGATGATTAATGCAATAACATGTTGACTACTGGTGCCTCAATTATTTTTCCAGCTGATTCAATCCAGTATTATCGTCCATTGTTAGAGCTAAATATTTATAGAACACGAACCAGCGAGTTATAGCTGTCGGATAGAGTTATTACCAATGCAGGGTGTCATTTACGGCTAATGTTACACGAATGGACAATTTTACACGCGTAGATCTTAATCTGTTTCTATTTGTAGCATTTTTTTTATTGAAGTTTATAGTAGTTTAAACACAATTTCAACGGCTGGCAAGTGATATTCCATACTCAATTCCATACTACATTATTATGCGCAGAGTGGCAGAGAATTCAAATTTCCATCGGGACCACTGCTTTTGTTAGTGAGGTCGATGGGAATTTTAATTCTCATCTGCACTACTACTTGTCTTAATGGAGCAAAAAACTAGAAACTATGCTTGAGTCCATTTTTTTTCCTTTAGGAACATAAATGGCTGAGTGAGGTGAGATTTGTGAGATGGTTAGCAGTATTTATTTTAGTAAAAGCTCATATTTAGACTCTACCTTTGTGAGGAGAATGGACAAAGAATGAGGCAAAAAATACGTAGGAGGCCAGAAATAGGATTTTTTTCTTTTTATGTATTTGATTGCTACGTTAATTTATTTTGTTAAAAAAAATAGACATAATATTATGTATTCACAGCGTATGTTGAATTGTAATGCTTAGACTTCTGGAAAATATAATAATAGTAATATAATAAGTAAAATACCAAAATTTTGGTCACGCTTCGAATCAACTAAGGCTTTTAAGATTAAACTTTTTGCACTTTACTTTTGCCAAGAATATCTGCACACCTGGCGCAAACCTTGTTAGCTAATAAAAGTTAACATAACTTGCGATTTTAACATGTTTTATTTTAAGTGCATTTTGCCCCCAGAGCTTAATATTTAGCGATTTGTACAAATAACAAACTAACTTTTAAAAGAAGAAACGAAAACCTTTTAAGTGTACAATAGTCTTCCTATTTTATTGGCTAACTAGAAAATTTCAAATCAGTTTTTAGATGACATAATATAACATTTCTTAACTTTGTGGTATAATACTATGGAGCTATAATAATATTACGAAAAAACGTATATTTTATTTATTTTACTTACAAATACACACACAAATAATAAGATAATAATATTTTAACATTTCCAGCTTCGGAGCACAAAACAAAGTCATACAAGTATCTTATTTTTTTATCTAGACAAAAAAACATTCTGCTTTCAAGCCTGAACCGCAAAAGCGTACAAATGTTTGGGTAAACAATGCAACCCTAAAAGTTTTACTTAACCAAATACAACGCTGAAAAAGGCCTAAAATGTTCTAGATTCTAGAGGAACAATGTTATGTTAGTCGTAAAAAGTCAACGTACAAGAATTTATTTAACTACAACTGACGGTACGCACAAATCTGGGGGACAAGTTTATAGTTGACGTGGACTGAGCTTAGGATTTCTTTTATTTATGCTTAGTTTTTTTATGCAAAGAAGTAAGAAAACGAGTAAGACGTTCTCCTGATGTTAAGTGATAAACGCTGCCTAATTATAATCAGTACAGTGCTACCCAGGATTTCTCAATGATGTAAAATTCTAGATATGAACCGCACCAACGCTTCTAACTCAAACTTCATAAGATGTTAAGACTCTTCAGCCCAGTACTTCCCTAGCTACAGTGCCCTCCTACCGAAGCACAGCAATGTTTGCACATCACTGCTCGATCGGTAGAATAACTGGAACTGTTGGAGTACCCACCTAATTGATCATATTGCAAAGTAAGTCTACCCTCGGTAAATTTTGCAATGGCTTGTAAATATTTTAAATATAAAGAAAACATTGTAAGGTCTAAGCTAAGTGGCAGTCTTGGAAAAACGGTCAAAAAATTTAAAAGGGACAACACAATTTTGGGAAGGATACTTGTACCAACCACTTGGTGAAAAACCTAATTTGTTCACGGCAGGTACCTGTACCTTAGTTAAACCGGTAAGAGCAAAATAACAAATTGCTCAGTTTTTATGTAAATCTCGCCCGCAACTTACAACAATCTTCAGGAGAATACAAAAGTTTGAATGAAGTTATCCGCGTCATCGTCTCGACCACCGAGACGACGAGCAATTTGCCTAAATTAGTATCACTGAACTTTACTTATTTACCTTAACCCGAGAAAGCTAACCTCTGACGATTTGACGAGTAGCGCGCAATACAATCGCTGTATCGCCTTAAACATATCTTATTTTAAAGAATCTTGCAAAAGATACAGTAAAATAAAAATTATGGCTGAAAAGGTAAATTTTAAAATTGTATTTTATTTTTTACCCGTGACGGTATTATTTACAAAATAATAATATACCATTATATGTTATTTCTAATAGTTTGAAAAATAAATTTTATTACCCATCGTTCCGACGAATGGTTAGGTTAAATTATAGAGTATCAAATAAAATTAGCCTTCTAGGGTTAATTATTAACTCTGAGATTCTTGAAATACTTGTGCTCAACTACTTATAAAATTTCACCAATGGATGTTAATAGCGCGGTAGTGAAGGAGTGAAATGACTTTACAAACCAACGGTACCCAGCTCAAATCCCGACTTAAAGGCTAAATTAAAATTTCTGCCACAATGTAGTACGAATACTTTGAATAAATCCTGGGACTTGATGAAAATATTTAATTCAAGTATTAAAATTTGCTCAGAAACTTTTCTGAGTTAATTTACTAAAGAATTTGCTTTCCTGAAGATGGACTTTCCTAGCTTAGACCCATTAATGGCGTGAACACTTAAAGAACTTCCGCACTACATAACCTAGTCCAAATCCGTGGCGGGGAGAGGAAGGCCTTACGAAGCCTTAAAAATTGTTATTAAAGCCATCTACTTTTAGTCCGTCAACAGATTGTTAATGACGTTCCGTTGAAAGATTAAATCGATGTTGAAAACAATGCTGACCAACCGCCGTTAAAAAAGATAATACAAAATTCCAGTTTTTTGTAGAGACGTCATAAAAATAATCATAATAGACTTTAATCGGATTCAGAACTGCACGAAGCACTCTTAAAGAGCGCTAGATTGAGAGAACTGAAGAAATTTGGGGCGAGCACTTTATCTAGCACTTGTGGAACAGGCTAAGTTAAATATAAGAATATATTTTATTATTATAAAAAAGTCAAGTGAAAATATTACTCCTGTCTCACCTGCGTGATATGAATTATATGAGGTCATATAAAATAAATGAATAATAAAGTCTAGGAGATGAAAGCGTCACGTCGCGTCACGCTGTAAAATCACACTTGTTTCCAAATCACGTTTCACTCGTAAACATAAAAATATTGCCGACATAAAATACATAAATATGTTGCAACATCTTCATTCTGCTAAATTTTCTTCGCTTAGATTGTACCTCAAAATAAATAGAAGCAGAAGGTTGACGCTCTATAACGTTCAAAAATATGTCCAAGCTTATCATCGCATCGGTTTTGAGAGCGTCCTAAGGTTGAATCAAAACCAAATTCGTTGTAGTGTATTAATTATTCAGTTTCCCAACCCACTGAAGCTTTTTAAAATATTACTATACTAAGTAATTATTCTCATCATCTTGGCATTATGAATAATGAAAAGATAAAATGGAGTCGAAATGACAGTAATTATATTATAATAACCATATTTTAAAATAGTTTGTTGTGCATAGTGCTCCAGTATATGAAATAATGCACTATATTATAAAGAAAACTTAGAAAATACCATAGAAAATTATTATCATAATATCGTGTATTAAAACCAGTTTTACAGTGACAAAACGTTTCGTGTGGGAAGTACAACTATTATTTCACCAGGTTCGTGACATAATCTGTGTAATCCGCCCAATCACATCCGTCGGAAATCCGGCATCTACTAGGTGACACAATGGTCTAATCTCAAGCAAATCTTTAAGGACTAATGTCGGCCTTCTACATGATGTTATTTTCCGGTAAGTAGTAAACGGCAGTAGCACATTTATGCCGGATTTCCGCCGGATCGGCCGGATTACTCAGACGCTGTTTTTTAGTCATGCGATCGGCCACTCTCGAATGTTTTCGGCTTAGAAAATAAACCAACGCGAAACGGCGCTAGAACTGTTAAATTAGTGTGTAACTGTTAATTATGCTCGAGCAAAGTTGTTCGTCGAGCGGAAAAAACTAAGTAGGTACTAACAAAAGTGAGTTTCGATACAATAATAATTACTAAACTACTAGCAGATTTGACATACATACGAGTACACTAAAAGAAATATTATATGCCCAGCAGTCTCTTTTTTACAAGCTTTTATTTACTTTCACTTGTCTGTTGTCTGTCTGTGTAATCAAATCTTGCAAGTAAAATTTGACCCACTTCTCGATTTCCGATTGAGCTGAAATTTTGCATGCTTATAAATCGGATGACAATGCAATATTATTATGACATGGATCTGATGATGGAGCGGGAAGGTGACTATAGGAACTCCGTAATTAAACGACGTAACCCCACCGAGTTTGGGCTCATTAGATCCGTCTTGACGAGTAATTTATGGCGCTAGATGGTCATAATAATAAAAGCTTGTTTTTAGTAAATTTCACTTGTTTTGGACGACTGACAGTGACGTATCCAGTTGGATTTATGATCT
Organism: Hemithea aestivaria; assembly: GCA_947507615.1. NCBI lineage: Eukaryota > Metazoa > Arthropoda > Insecta > Lepidoptera > Geometridae > Hemithea > Hemithea aestivaria. The sequence continues at coordinate 16,861,803 of OX382335.1, forward strand.
AACGTTTTCGGAGATTTGCCATTTGATATGTGGGTCACGAGTCGGCAAGTTTCGCCGAATTTTCGGTCTCTTCGGTAAGCGATTATTACTTCTGTAATAAGATTATGGACTTATTTGTTTTTATTTGTGTGGCGATGTAAATCTTATTTGTTATGTGAAAGCTTACATTGGTACTCGGAATATTAGATTGGATATTATCTTTAACCCCGTTCTTTAGTTCATGTAATCCGTTTTATTAAGTAGGTATGTTTTAGGATTTTAAAAGATTTCTAATATAATGGTTTTTGGTTAAAAGTCATGAATCAAAACGTTGTCTCGCCGTAGCTTATTGAAATCAAGCTTGAAGGCTTGTGAAGGGAATCACACAATATTAACAAAAATATTTTATTAAAAAATGACTCACTAATAAAATGTCACACAAATAATAAAAATACAAAATGTAAGTACATTTAGGGAGACGTTTAGGGAGTTATAATAATAACTATATTGAAACTTATTACAAGAAAAGTTATAATTATAGATAAAGGTATACAAAAATGTTACAATGGGCAGTCTTATCGCTAGAAGCAATCTTTAGTTGACTCATCTAAATCGCATCCTGTTCTGATTCGTGTTACCTAATCTCTTGATTGATTGCTGGAGTTAAGCAACGTCACTGCGACCCCGTCTTGGATGGGTGATCAATCAAAAATATAGAATTCACATTAGGGCCTTATATAACATAATATTATTATTAGTAGTTCCTACCTATATAATTCCCTCTTTTAGAAATGTTTCTCATATAATACCTATTTCAATTCAAATATAATCAAACTGCATTTATTTAACTTATGCTTCAACAGATTTTTTAAAACAAAAACATTTATGAAAGTCAATTTAAAAAAATTAAAAATGTAAGTTTTTTATATATTTTGATACCATCAAGATTACCTATGAAAAGATTCAACAATCTTAGGGTGACAGGCACAATGCAGTATTTTTACTAGCTTCAACCAGCGATTTTACTCGCTAAATAGTAGCCTATATGCTATTTTAGGGTTCAAGCTACCTATGTATCAAATTTCAGCTTAATCGGTTTAGACCTTTTACGCGGAAATAGGTAACAAACACACATCTATACTTTCGAAATTATAATATTATATTAGTCAGTAAGATACTAGTAAGTCGTGACAGTTTGTGTGTATTTTTTTATACAACTAAGTAAAAAGACTAGCAAGACGCTCTCCTGATGGTATGAGATTACGCTGCCCATAATTAGTACAGTGCTACTGTTGCACTGCGCCAACGCTTCTTACTTGAGAGTTATAAGATGTTAAAACTCTTCAGCCCAGTAATTACACTAGCTAGTGCCCTCCTACCGAAGCACAGTAATGTGTGCACATCACTGCTCAGGCGGTAGAATAACTGGCACTGTTGGGGTACCCACCTAGTCGACCTCCTGCAAAGGAAGTCTACCCCCGGTAAAACACCTTTTGTTTTGCTACACCTTCACGCATAAATTACTCAAACAATCCCTATGAGTTTCTTGCTCGTTCTTCTCATAGAGTTGCTATGCGAATGAGCGGTAGATTCTTAAATTGCAAAAAAAATTACTTGCAAAAGAGCTCTCAAGAGTTTGAGTTTGAAAATGGTTGAGCTGAAATGTATTATTTCATAGAATTTCCTACAAGAGTTCGCATTAGAAGGTTACTAGATCTAGTTTATTTCATAACATTTCCACAACTACCTCTAGGGGTTGAAGAAACCTCTGCGTTCTTTATATTTTGCTTAGGAATTGTCGTACCGTCGCCTTTTCACATAATCTGCAGTACATCCCACGTGGGTTCCATTCATAAGTTTTATTGTGCTAGGGAAAGAACGATATTTTTTTCTTAGCAGTAAGGGATGACTTTAATAAAATCAAAATAGAATGCAAACGGCAAAAAATCGCGATGTAATGTTTTAGGAGTATTTTCGTCATGTACCAGTAAGATCAGCAGCAAGTGCTGTTTTGTTCTTTAATTTTGTTACAACACACAATTTTTCAGTTTTTATTTATTCCTTTATATTTTTAAGTTAGTTACAACTAACATTGCCTACTGTATCTATGTTGCTGTGTATCGTAGGTCGCTTAGTCAACGTCTTGTCATAATGCCATAGAGAAATATTGACGCCAGCAGGTGCTGACGATTTTGTTCCTTTATATTTTAAAGTTGGTTACAACCAACATTGCCTACTGTCTCTATGTTGCTGTGTATCGTAGGTCGCTTTGTCAACGTCTTGTCATAATGCCATAGAGAAATATTGACGCCAGCAGGTGCTGACGATCTTTTCCTTTATATTTTAAAGTTAGTTACAACTAACGTTGCCTACTGTCTCTATGTTGCTGTGTATCGTAGGTCGCTTTGTCAACGTCTTGTCATAATACCATAGAGAAATATTGACGGAAGCAGGTGCTGACGATGTTGTTCCTTTATATTTTTTGTAAGCAACTTGATAACACAGTCTATTATAATATAGGTAGATACTGTGCGAGAAAGCAAAAAGTATGAAAATGAATATCATTGTGTACAAGCATGAATTTATAGAAGCCCCGGAGAAAAAAAAAACCACAAAAAGTCGGACGTTGTGGCGGCACGGCGACAGGCCCAAGTCGATACGGTGGGACGAACTAGATTTCTTCTGCAATAGATGGACAACCGTGGCTCTTGATCAAAATGAATGGAGAGATACGAGTACCTAGATTACCAGATTAAAAATAATAACAAAAAAGAAATCGCTGGCGTCAAATTTGGTGCAGTTCCAGCGAAAATAATTCTTTCAGGCAATGCTTTTGATATTTTATTTCAGTGAAGTTGAAACTTAAAATTATGTGCACGTAGTGAGACGTACGACTTTATTATCGTAACACAGATTGAGACATCGTATTCTTTAGTATAAGCGCGACGTCTGTTTCGTCTTACATAGCGTGGTGCCTTTATATTTTTGTTGGTAAGTTGATAAATATTTGATGTGTATGTTTTACATAAAGGGTAACTTGCTTATGTTTTATGACCGAGGGTAGGGCATATGTCCTAGATAGATAGATATATAATGCTATAATGGATTTTTATATCAGTTTAACCTTATAACGTGACAGGTGTAGAATAATATAATAATTTTGAGTGATCGTTTAAAATACTAGTTGAAAATTCTAGGGCTACGTACTAACCTTATAATTTCAGTTTAATTTATTCAGCTATTTAGGCGTAAATAGCTAAGAAACACACATCCCTATTTTTTTTAAATTATTTATTCAGTTTTGCCTTGACCACGCTCACGATTGATTTTAAGCGACGATACGGCCGAAGGTAAAAGTACCAGAACACACTAAACTTAGATAAATCCTTCCTGGGTTCACTGAACACCGTATCGGGATACGGCCATAACGACAACTTGGCGACACGGTTTTGTTCAGTGGGTCGACTAGCCTCGGCCGAAGCCTACCACCAGTAATTGTCAACAAATCGAACTAAAAGGGGGCTTAGTCTGATGAAAAGTAGGATTTTTTAAATATATAAAAGGAAAGAGACTGATTTACTGACTGACTGATCTATCAACGCACAGTCCAAACCACTAAAAGGATTAGGTTGAAATTTGGAATACAGGTAGGTTGTATGACGTAGACCTCCGCTAAGAAAGGATTTTGCCACGCGGGCAAAGCCGCGAGCATAAGTTAGTTTAATATAAATAGCATTTATAGGGTTAAAGCTAGTTAAATACAGTTATAAATATTTGAATATTATTCTATTTAATATCGTAAATCATTGCCCTAAGTGTAGGTAATTAAAACATCAAGAAATATAACAAAATGATTTATTAGTATGCTACATTATAATTGTTTAAAATTAAAGGTCTTTTGATTTATGCGTTAACGTGTTAGTATTTAAATTAATATAGGACTTGTAAATTAAAAATGTTGAAACGCGATCGGCAAAATAAGCATGTTGCACGTTAGCTATTAAATTCCATAACACACTTACATATTAAATAAATAAATATTTCAGGCGCCTAACCTAACCCCAAGCTAAGCAACTTAATGCTTGTGTTTTAGGATAACGGATATAATACTATAGGTATATACTTTTCTTTTGTAAATACATACATATAATAATTACAGAAAGCCACCCAGACCAGAAACAAATATCTGTGGATCACACAAACATTTGTCACATGTGGGAATCGAACCCGCAATCTTCTGCGTTGCAGGTGGGTATTAGCCCACCGCGCCACAGAAGTTGTCAAAGATATATTGTATTTGTGTTTGTTATTATGTATTTACACTATTATATTAGATTTAATTGTTAAATTTATAGCGTCCAAAGCCCAGTGATTCTATATTTATTTATTTAGGACATCCATAGGACACCCAACACAACACAAACAGTGGTTTAATTAAAAATTATGTCGGTATACATCGGTAAAAAAACACATATAATATGTGTTTTTTTTACCGATGGGCTCTATATAACACTTAAACTTCCGCGATCTGAACTCATGTTAATTTTATTAAAAACTAACTAACATAAATAAAATTAAGTGATAAGTCCCGAGTAATAAAATTAAGATGGGCACTATAGCTAGTGAAATTACTGGGATAAAGAGTGTTAACATCTTATGACTCGCAAGTAAGAAGTATTCGCGCAGTGCACCTAGAATGTTACCTTTGTGATCCCGGATAGCACTATACTAATTATGGGCAGCGTTATCGAAGCTTTGGCAGAAATAACGAGAGCGTCTTGCTCGTCTTCTTACTTCTTAGTATTAAAAAAAGACGTAGTAGCTGTAGTATTTGTTTACTTGATTTTCTCAATAAAGGCATTTATTGCTACAAAAAAGTAATAATATTTGACTAAGCTAAGCACATAGCATGTTACATCATCAATCTTGCGTCGTTTAATATCGGTAACATGCCTTCAATAGATGGGATGTAAGCCTGAAGGCTTTGATACCTTAACCGTGAGAGAGAAGCTGCATTGAACAGGTGCGGTTTGAAATTTAATTTTGTTATGTCATTTTAAAATCTATTTCAATATTTCACAGACACTTTTTAGGGTTCCTTATCTAAAGGGCTTAAAATTCTCTCTTATTACTCGTACACTCTTGTGTCAGAGTGGTCGTGGTTGCTCTGATGGTCGGTCTTCTGCTTAGATTTTTCCCGATGAATTTAGCGATGTAACGCCATTTTTGTCTGTTTTTAATGGCATTGCGAGACACTGGGTCATAGATGCCTCTGTGGCTTTCGTGATGAGGTCAGTCCAGCTAGTTGGAGAACGACCTCGAGCTCTCTTCCCTTCAATGGGACCCTGCACAATTATGAACCATTATGAACCAAAGAACGGGCTTAAAACGGGATCCTATCATTAAGACTCCATTGTACGTCTGTCTGGCTGTATGTCATGAAACGTGATGGACAGTTGATTTTTTTTAGAGATTACTTTTACTTCTGTTGTCACCAAAGAGTAAAAAATCAGAACAAGCAAAAACTCTCAAACAAAACTATAAGCAGATACGATTTTTAATTAAAACTATTGCGAGTGTTCTCCATAACTAAAACAACAAAAAACGGCAGAACTCACGTCTAATATTCGTACCGTGGTCGAGATATTCTCGACAATATTAGATGTCAGTTGTGCCGTTTTTTGTTGTTTTAGTTATTAGCAGATAGAAAAGGATGCAGTGGTGATATAGTCTATACTCCTCCAGTTTTTTAGTTAATTTTCTTCAGTTACTGGTCAAGTGAAATTTTTAAAAACTTTTCAAAAACAAACTTTTATTATAACATCATCTAGCACCAAAGTACCTTCTCGTCAGACGAATCAAATGAGCTCAAACTCGATGGAGTCGAGTCTTTAATTACGAAGTTCTTATGGTCACCTTCCTGCGCCATCATCAGATCAGCACCATGTCATAATAATATTGCATTGTCATCCGATTTATACATGCATGCAAAATTTCAGCTCAATCGAAAACCGGGAAGTGGTTCAAATTTAACTTGCAAGATTTGATTACAGACAGACAGACCGACAGACAACGGACAGGTGGTGTAAATAAAAGCTTGTAATTAGTAGAAAACGCTACTTTAGCATTAAGTTAGTCCTAGCGTTGCGCTGAATAATAAAACAACAAAAAAGCGAATCTTTGTTTTTCGCTGCCGCTTTTGGTTGACAGGTCTGTAAAAATTGCCTGAAAAATCGTCACTAGCGCCTCTAAATTTTGATTTTGATAAAATCAAAATTGGTCACGCGCTTTTACGTATATTCTTGATATTAGAATATATTATGATTCTTACAATATCTCTAGAAAATATAGCGATGTAGGTGGAATACAATATCTATGTAAAAAGCTACATATTTAATTTTTCACAGAACACATTCTCGCCATAAGTTAACTTGTTTTCATACAAAAATATAAGGTTTTTAATAAAAAAATACGCTTCTCGTCTGTGGCATGTAGAACGTAGGCATCTCATTTCAAACGATCACAAAAGCAATATAGAGCCACCTGCCTTCTAATAAAGCGCTTTTTTCCACTTTCATATTCACGCACGTTTTTTTATTAAATATTAGAATAACGCATGGTATGCGGGATCTTGTCACAAAATAAATAATGTAGAAGGTGAGCTTTGAGGCTGGCGCAAACGAGAGCAGGAGCGTTGCCAAAAATTCGACTTAATATATTTTATATGAACCAACGGACACTACAGACGGATAATGCGGCCGCTCTAGTGTGCGTTTGTGGACATTTAAAATATTAGAATTTGATACAACAGTTGCGTTGTGGTGCATTCCGCTCTAATTTGTGTTCAGTTTTATGATACGTCACGTAAAATAAGCAATAGCTGTACCTCTAGAGTGGAAAAATCATACATTACCCATAAAGTTTTTGGTTTGGTATTTGAACTTAGGTTACCTTACGGAACTTACATGCGCATAAATCCTTGGCTTCAAAATAATTAAAAACTGCTTTTTATAAAAAGTAGTTTTGTAAGTTTATTTTTTAAACATTATGAATTTTAATTACTTATTAATTTATTCTTTGATTAAAGAGAGCTTGCTCGTATCTAAGTACTCAAGTCAGTTTAAACGGTCGTATAAACAACAATCAAAACTTAGGTAATTCCAGCCTAAGTCAAACTAAACTATCCAATATATTAATACCCTATTTGATCTGTTTCCGATGACATAGTGGACAATATGTATATGACATAGGGGGGTAAACGACGGATCTAGGACTCTCATTTAGGGGGTCTTGACCGGTCTTACAGATACAGTATTATTAATAATTTTTTTTTTAGTGGCAAATGCCTTTATTAAGAAAAACAAACTAACAATATTAATAATTAACCATTATATCAGAGTATTCTGGCATGATGTTCAGTTAATTAAGAGAGATATAAATTCCATCATCCAGAGTTAGTTTGTTATTATTACAAGCTTTTATTTACTTTCACCTGTTTCTGTCTGTTTGTCTGTCTGTCTGTAATCAAATCTTGCAAGTTATATTTGATCCCGGTTTCTGATTGAGCTGAAATTTTGCATGCATGTGTAAATCGGATGACAATCCAATATTATTATGCCACGGAGCTGATCTGATGATGGAGCTGGAAGGTGGCCATAGGAACTCCGTAACGTTCTCCGAAAAATCTGATCGGATTTTTATATTATTAATAATAATATAATAAAATTTTCTTTATTAAGGCAACTAAAGACCCAAACACATTATAAATTGTTCATTATTTAATTTATTATTTAAACACACTTTTATATAATTAGTGTACTTAAATAGATTTAAAAGTTTCAAAATAATTCGAATCTATATATATAAATTAAAATAAAATTATTTAAAAATTAAAATTATAAAATTATGTCAGATTATGTTGATATGTCTATATAATTATTAAGACACGTTTCAAGATTCATTAGAATTGGTCAGGTTAATCTCAATTGGTCATAATTTGAATTAAAACTCGTGTCTCGTATCAATTCAGCCCCTAACCCCCTAGATTCCCTTCTGGTGGACGATATGTGACATAGCAAGCGATATATCACATGAATCGGCGCGTTCCCCATTAAGATATAGCTAACAATGGCGCGGCCGTGAAGTGTTGGCACTCCTGAATGGAGTTTACGTTGCCCTCACTGACCGTATATCATGTCTACATGAGTTATGAATTCACTCTCGGGTCTAAGGGAAATTACATGGCTTACTAGTATGAGTTTACTAACAAAAAATCGATGTACACAGGGTGACTGATAAATCACTTAAAAGCTACGAAATATTAGAGAATCCCTTTACGTTTAAAAATTAACAAACAAAGAAAATAGCTATAAAGTAAATCTTATTTGAACCAATAAGCCACGTCTCAAAAAGTATGTTCAACTTACGCTTGGCTAACTGCTGACACTCCAGGTAAATAAAATTAGATGATTTTTTAGATAAAGTTGCCGTGTCACCGGACTGCAGAGTCTGGTCAAAATATGGTCAACTGGTAGAAAATGCTACTATAGCATTAAGTTAGTCCTAGCGTTGTGCTGAATAATAAAATAAAATAAAAAATATAAGTACATATTCTTTTTATTTATTTCGAAAGAGAATGGTATACTGAGTACCCTGTTTCAAGGTTTTATTTATTCATTATAGGTTAGCCTTTACGTCCACGTCCTACTTGTACGAAAATACGTCGGCAACGACCAACGACCGACACAGCAACGAGCGACTTTCTTGAAGTCGATTCATTCATTTTCTTATTCTTTATAGGTTAGCTTTAGGCTTCGATCTCGCATGATAGTAAGTGACGATGCGGCCGTACATGGCAGACTAAACCTATAGGTTTAAATTCCTTCATGGCTTCATAATGACCGCTTGGCGACACGGTTTTGTCCAGTGGGCCGTAACTAGCCAGGGCCAAAGTACACTAGTAGAAATCGATATTGTTGAAAAAACAAACTAACAATACTATAACTACTACAGCAGTAAAAAACACTTGTGCTAACCACAGATCGGCTACTCGCTAATCTACAGAAAATCCAAGCGCTCCAAGCCACTGTAATGTTATTTTATATTAAATTTAATGATTCAAATTTACAATAATTTAATTAACACTCGTAAATAATCCATTTTGCAAAATTCTTCCTCACAATATTGGTAATACAACCTCTAGGGAAATAAGATCTTGTTCATTACGCCAGCATGAGAAAAGTTCTATAATTCCCTATTTTCGCTCCTTAGCATAATAGGGAAGCTTCTCGATTTTAAATTGAAATCCTAAGAAATATTGCGTTATTAGATGACCATTTATTGAAAAAGTTCTCAGAAATTGATATTGAATGTTTACGAATTCATAGAATGTCTCTCGGGTTAGACGTTTTTAGGGTTCCGTACCTCAAAAGAAAAAAACGGAACCCTTATAGGATCACTTTGTTGTCCGTCCGTCCGTCCGTCTGTCTGTCAAGACCCTTTTTCTCAGGAACGCGTGAAGGTAACAAGCTGAAATTTATAGCAAATACTAAAGTCCATTGCTTCTTAGAGCTGTGAAAAATTTAAACTTCTAGGCCAACGCAATCAAAAGATATAGACGAATATGTCGCAAATTTCAGCAAATTTTCGACATTCCCAAATAAATCATAACCTACGGGGTACTTCTCGTGAACTCAGAATCTTGAAATTTGGCACGAAGTAACACCTTAGAGCACAAATAAAGGTAAAATTGCGAAAATTAAAATTTTTTATTTGCGTCATATGAAAAAAATATTTTGAATAATTTTATACCTACTACCTCTTTTCTCATGAACGCGTAAACGTATTAGATTGAAATTTATATCAAATACTCAAGTCTATCATACCTTTAAACTATAATAAAATCAAACCTCTATGTTAACGCATTCAAAAGAAACAGCAATTTTAGCCGCAATTTTAAACTCGCAACTACTCTCAAAAAACCAAAACCTACAGGGTACTTGCCGTGAACGTAGAATCTTGAAATTTGGTAAAAAGCAATTCCTTAAAACGCAGATAAAGGAAAAATTGCGAAAACTTAAAAATTTTTGTTACATCATATAAAAAAATATTTTCAATAATTTCATACTTACTACCTCATTTCTCATGAACGCGTGCAATTATTAAACTGAAAGTCATATCAAATTCTAAAGTCTATAATACCTTTAAACTGTAATAAAATCAAACCTCTTTGTCAACGCATTCAAAATAAACAGCAATTTTACCCGCATTTTTAAACTCGCGACTACTCTCAAGGGAATCAAAACCTACAGGGTACTTGCCGTTAACTCAGAATCTTGAAATTTGGTTCGCAGCAACGTCTTAAATCACAGGCACAGGAAAAATTGCGAAAACTGTAAATTTTTAGTAACATCATGTAAAAAATATTTTTAATAATTTTGTACTACCCCTTTCCTCAAAAACGCGTACAGGTATTAAATTGAAATTCATTTCAAATACTCAGCTTTATAATAACTTTAAGCTGTAAAAAAATCAAACATATATGTCAACACAATCAAAAGAAACAGCAATTTTAGCCGCATATTTTCAAACTCGCGAGACATTACCTATATAATATTATACACACTTTTCCTTAGGGTTCCGTACAAACCTACGGGTTTGTATGGAACCCTCGGTGCTCGAGTCCTACTCGTACTTGACCGGTTTTATTTACTTTGATAGAACGTGGTATTAAACATTTTGGTATTTTATTTCTTTTGCCTTCCACTACGAATAGAACACGATAGGTTCTTTCTTAGTAATAAGAAAAACAACTTAAATTTAAATAAAACATTTAAAAAAGCACTCATACACACACATCTCATACACATTTACACATACAACATTTTATTAAATGTGAATTAAGACAAAATTTATTCGTATTATAAGACTAACAATGACCTCTTCATTTGTAACTAGGTGCGCCCAGCGGTTTGACACGCTGTATAGTAAGCGAAAGTAATATGTTATTCTAGTGTCTAAGATATCTCTATACCAAATTTCAGCTGAATCGGTCCACCCGTTTAGGCGTGAATGAGTAATAAACATACATACATACATTCATACAAACTTTAACGTTTAAAATGTGGGATGAAAACGGCGAAACAATAAAAAACATTGACAAATACCATAAAGCCCGTAAAAATTTGGAACGGGAGCTAAAAAAACAATTTATAAATTCTATGCGTAATATAAAGTTTAGATTATGAAGATTGACTCTAAATGTAAAAATTCACATTTTAACTTGAAGAATTTAAACTAGTGCTTCAGCAGCTAATATTATTAAACTTGTTTCTCAGGTCGTAACTTTTTAATTCGGTCTCGGGCACTTTTGTTCCATTCTTCTTATTCTGAAGTTTCTTCTGGAGTTTGAAAACACTTGAGCATGTTTTCGTTGGTCTGTTTGTACATGATTACAAAGAAATCAGATTCTTTAGGTCAAACTTTTATAAATGGTACGTTTTAATTTCTTTATTGTAATAAAAATTGAATAAGATTTATTATCCGGGTGATCTTAACCGATTATACGGCCGAAGATGATAGACTAAACCTAGAAATCGGGATAATTTTCTCCCTGGCTTCACTGAACATTATCTCGGAACACGGTCCTAACCAGGCGGTCCTATTAATTTAGTTCTAAGTTTCTGTATCTGTTTCTGTTCTGTATGTTTCTGTTTCTGTGTTTATGTTTCTGTGGTGTCACAATAAAGTATTTTATATTCTATTCTATTCTAACCGCTTGGCGACACTGTTTTGTTCAGTGGGTGGTAACTAGCCACGGCCGAAGCCTACCATCAGTTAAAGATACCACCACCATTAAACTCTTGATGGGTCAACATCTAATTGGTCCCACCCTTAGTGTTGTCGGCCTATACCTGCTCACCTGGTGCCTGCGACGGCTACCGCTCATTCGCTTTTGGCCGCCTATGGCATAAATAATTAGGCCAAGCGCTATTCGGTTGTCTGAAAGAGATCGCTATTAGCGATAAGACCGCCAATTGTAACACTTCTTTCTATTTAATCTTAGTTCTAAGCTTTTATTATTGTAGTTGTGTGTGCAATAAAGAGATTTCTATTTCATTACATTCTATTCGGGCTACGCACAATGTAGGCTTCCGTAGTACTGGCAAATCGAATATTAACTGTCTAAACTTTCATCAACGGTATCTTTAAAACCAATAGAGCATTTTCCTAATCTGTGCAAAATCACAGCTTTCCAGGACTTATAGTTTTCTCCATAGAGCCACGGACGGACAGAAGGAAACTATAAGGTTTCCTTGTTGTCTTCGGAAGCCTAAAATATACACCTGTTTCAATAAAAAGATCTGAACAAACAACAAACAATCAATTCGGTGGAGTGATTGGTCAATTGTTTCCGATTGAAACTCCTTTTCAACAAAAAATGAAAAGGAACGACGAAATTGGTGCATGCGGTAGGATTCAAAATTTGTTCGCCTTTTTCATTTTATGTTATTGTTAAAACAATTATTAAAATAAACGGTTTTTATGGAAAAATGGAAGTTATACATAAAATGAAAACAAATCTGATTAATTACCCTCATAATATGTGCAAAATTACATTTTTATAGGTCTTACAGTTTTTCCGTAAATCCGCGGATGGCCGGACGGATAGGCAAAGCGAAATTGTAAGACTAGGGCCAGTGGGGTATAATAATAATTATTGTTGACTACAGGAGCCTTATGAAGAAATAAAAAAACACATTATATGCGTGTAAGTTTGCCACCTCTTCACGCCTTAACGACTGCACTGATTCAGCTCAAATTTAGTATATTGATAGTTTAAATCCTATAATAACATAAAGGCTAATTTTTTATGTGTTAAAACTGGTGCAGCTCGTATCAAATAAAAAACCAATACGTATTTTAAAACTGAAATGTTAATTACAACTTCAACACAATTTATTTCAATGACTTTTATTAATAAAATGCATGTCACAAGGGTATAAATTTACAAAAGGGTTTTATTACAACTGAAACCATTATTGTTACAAAGGAAAACAATTTCAAAATTACAGTTATTTCAATAAAACTTAATTAACACTGACAATGCAATTATGATTTCAATCTATCTTCTGTTATTTTCAACACAAACTACAAAAATAGAGGTAGACACCACATTTTATCGAAAGAATACTGACGCCGCGTCGTTTGCTCGTTCAGTGCCAAACGTATTGCCTATCCAAGCGCTTACACCTTACATACAAAAATTACGAGAAATCTTAATTTTAATCACTCGCGCCGACAATTTGCGCGATGTACGGCCACAGATGCAAAATTTGCGCAAAATGGCCGCCACATATTATGATATTGTGGTCGTATGTACTTTATTGGGTTTTGGTTTCATACAATCTTAACACACGTACTGATATAGTACGGGGCAACAACCCAAACTGAGTCTAGGCTTTTAACATTATTGCCAGTTTTCAGAGACATTTCGTAAAAAAAACCCAAATATAATAATTGCTTTAGAATTAAATTGTTTTCGTGGTATCGGGGACAATCCATGAAATGTTTAGATTTAAAAAAATATATATTATAGATTAGTTTAATCGTTAGTCTTAAGCTATCTCTTTACCAAATTTCAGCTCAATCGGTCCACCCGTTTAGGCGTGAAAGAGTAACAACGTTTTTGAATACTAACGTGAGTGTTATCCATATCAACTATGTAAATCCATGATATCTGTGAGTTAAGTCGTTTGTTTACATAGTTAATATAGTAACAAACATGCATTCAGACATCCATACATTTATACAAACTTTCACGTTTATAATATTAGTAGTCAAAAGCGGCAACTTTACCGCATTTTTAGACTTGCGTTGTAATAAAATAAAAATATATTAACTCTCATAAGAATTACAAACTCCATCATGCTCATTGTGATTTAGTGTTTGATTTAAATAAATTTTAGATCATTAAACTCCTAAGATAAAACTTTTATTGCCACTTATATTGAGCTGGTAAAGTAGACACACTTGTGGCAACTTTACCATGTCATCAGATTTTGTAGAAAACGTAAAGATGCCACAGAACTTGTGTTAATACAGTGTTCCAAACCATTTAATAACATTAATTTAATTCAAACTCAGAAGAAAATTACTGCATAAAATAGCAATACTAGAATTGGTAAAGTTGCCACGTGCATGCTATATATTTCCATACATAATTTTTTAGAACCCTAGTCACGGCCATATTTTCTGTTTAGCCTGCTACAACGAGGTTAAATTGTTAAACCCTCGACACTAATAAATACCTGCTAGTATATCAAAATTTGTAACCTAATGCTCTTCCATTAAAATTACACCACTTACTCGTATTAAGTATAAATGAAACAATTCTTTGTAATCCCCACTTTTACCCCTAATACTCACTCCTAAACTAAACGGCTGAACTGCTTTTCATAAAATACGTCTAAGTATAATATGTGCATATTTTCTACTGATGGTTAGTTAAACTGTTAACTATTGCTAGAAAACTAATTTTCAAATAAAAAAAAATCATCCAAATCATTCACCCGTTTAAGAGCTACGGTTTCGTCAGATAAATTATACAATATACAGACACACCCACAGACAGACATGGCGACATAACTTGTAGCACCCCTCTTTTTGATCGGGGTTTAAAAAATGTGGCAGCCCAAAGCAGTGGTAAAGAAGCCATTTTGGTTACTGTGGCAACTTTACCAAACGCCAAAATTGAGTTTTTGACACATAATCATAAATTAACACACAATAGATAAATCTAAACTATCTAAGCATAATCTCAATGAAGTTATGTATATCATATTGAAGGTTTACACACTTTAGAACAGTAGTTTCGACGAAACAGTGTCAATTTCCCAAGAAAACTAAGCGATGTTCTTTCTGCACTCTGTCGAATGACGCCATATTGAGTTATTGAGCGAAGTTACCAGCTTGAAAAAACTTTAGTGTGGCCGCCATACATTTTGAAATTTTACCAAGTTATCTGTATCGGCTTAAGTATTGCCGTTTTAAAAAAAAAGGCAAATGAATGACATCATTCGGAAATGGTAAAGTTGACAAAGGACCGTCAAGTTGCCGCCTTTGACTAAGAAAAGACTTTTAATTAAGATTTCTGTACTGGTGTCTGCAATTATTACACACGCGCTTTTTTTTTTCAATTTATAAAACCATCTAGCAGAAGTTGAAAAATTCACGTTGCATGTCAATCAGTGCCAATTAGAGAGCGTCCGATGTATGCTGTAGTTTTGATTAAGCACGTACAAACAGGGTAAGCTATTATTTAGCGCACCAATGTCTTCGCTCACTCTGTGTTAACTACCTTATCAGTCACGCTATTAAAAAAAGGTATAGAAGAATATACTTCGTCTTTCATTATGAGAACGGTGAAGCTATGGAACTCGCGACCACTCTCAGTGTTTCCCGAAAGCTATAACGTGGGTTTGTTCAAATCAAGAGTAAATAGGTTCTTACTGAACAAGCGTGCTACAACTTAGACTGCATCGTCACTTACCTACAGGTGCGATTGCGGTCAAACGCTTGTTTAGTCTGCTATAAAAATAATAATAATATTTTTTTCTGTTGTGAGCGGTATCTGCTAAAAATCTCAATTTTTTTCAATTTATAAAGCCATCTAGCAGAAGTTGAAAAATTCACGTTGCATGTCAATTAGTGCCAATTAGAGTCCGATGTGTGCTGTAGCATTTTTGATTGGAATTCGGTCGCCGCGCTCATCGAAGTACTGCCTTTATTTTCACAGCTTTTGTTTTGTTATTAAAATATCTGTCGGGTGTTGTGGCTTTTTGATTGACTAACGTATTTATTGCATAAACTTGGGTGCAGTTGGCAGGTTTTAATTTGCACATGTCTGTCGTATGAAATGTTTGTGACGTTTAAAGGAATGGGATGTATTTTATAACTGAACAATATTTTATATATTGTTTTTAGCAAGTGCAAAGAATTGGGTAATCTTACTGCAGTAAAATTTTAAATGACAAATAAATAATGAATGTTTTTAGTTACTTCATCAAGTCTAAATAGATTGCGCTGAAATTTGGTTCGTAAATAGTCTAGATAACCCTATAGTAGAATCAAACATTACATCACATTTATCTCGCATTCTAGGTTAAGTCTACTACTATCTACGCATCGTCACTTTACATCACGCGAGATCGTGGTCAAAGCCTAAACTATAATAAATAAAAATCCTAGTACTAATACTATCTTCAGACACGTGAGAATGGTCATAATATTACACTATCTTACAAATATTATAAACGTGAAAGTTTGTAAGAATGTATGGATGTTTGGATGTATGTTTGATACTCTTTCACGCCTAAACGGGTGGACCGATTGAGCTGTAATTTGGTAAAAAGGTAGCTCAGACATTGAAATAACACATAGGCTACACTATAGCAGGTAAAACCGCTGGGCCCAGCTAGT
This sequence comes from Hemithea aestivaria, assembly GCA_947507615.1. NCBI lineage: Eukaryota > Metazoa > Arthropoda > Insecta > Lepidoptera > Geometridae > Hemithea > Hemithea aestivaria. Next base: position 16,878,261 of record OX382335.1, read on the forward strand.
GTATCTATAACGAGTATATTATGTACGTAGATAGTAACAAATACATAAGCAATATCAACGTAAGCAAACTTTTAAGGGTCAATGTTTTTCGAGAAGAAATTCTGAACTGTCTGGGAAGTAAAAGTGTATGGGCAAAGTTAATAATATATTATATAACACTCATGCTTCACATTTGTTTAGAAAATATTTATGGGAGAATATTACATACAAAAATATTAAAACATAAAGTCTTTCCCATAATTTTACTTGTGCAAGTACTTACTTTACTCAACCTAATCCAGTTTAGTATTTAATTCATTTTTTATTATTAATATTAAGCAGATAAAATAGTATATATTTTATGTATTATAATATGTATTTATATTATATATATTTATTGTATTATGTATGTATTATAATATTATATTATGTATGTTATGAATATTATATTAAAATAAAACCGGTCAAGTACGAGTAGGACTCGAGCACCGAGGGTTCCGTACAAACCCACGGGTTTCTACGGAACCCTAAGGAAAAGTGGGTATAATTTTATATTATATACCTACTGTAGGTTTTGATTCCCTTGCGAGTACTTGCGAGTTTAAAAATATGCGGCTAAAATTGCTGTTTCTTTTGATTGCGTTGACATAGATGTTTGTTTTTTTTTACAGCTTAAAGTTATTATAAAGCTGAGTATTTGGTATGAATTTCAATTTAATTCCTGTACGCGTTCTTGAGAAAAGGGGTAGTAAATACAAAATTATTAAAAATATTTTTTTTTATGATGTAACTAAAAATTTACAGTTTTCGCAATTTTGCCTGTGCTTGTGATTTAAGACGTTGCTGCGTACCAAATTTCAAGATTCTGAGTTAGCGGCAAGTACCCTGTAGGTTTTGATTTCCTTGAGAGTAGTCGCGAGTTAAAAAATACGGCTAAAATTGCTGTTTCTTTTGAATGCTTTGAGATAGAGGTTTGATTTTTTTACAGTTTAAAGGTATTATAGACCTTAGTAATTGATATGAATTTCAGTTTAATACCTGCACGCGTTCATGAGAAATAAGGTAGTACGTATGAAATTATTAAAAATATTTTTTTATACGATGTAACTAAAAATGTACAATTTTCGCAATTTTTCCTTTATCTGTGCTCTAAGGAGTTGCTTCTTGCCAAATTTCAAGATTCTAAGATCACGGGAAGTACCCTGTAGGTTTTGATTTTTTGAGAGTAGTTGCGAGTTTAAAATTGCGACTAAAATTGCTGTTTCTTTTGAATGCGTTGACATAGAGGTTTGATTTTATTACAATTTAAAGGTATTATAGACTTGAGTTTTTGATATGAATTTCAATTTAATACGTTTACGCGTTCATGAGAAAAGGGGTAGTAGGTATAAAATTATTCAAAATATTTTTTTCATATGATGCAAATTAAAATTTATAGTTTTCGCAATTTTTCCTTTATTTGTGCTCTAAGGAGTTGTTTCGTGCCAAATTTCAAGATTCTGGGTTCACGGGAAGTGCCCCGTAGGTTTTGATTTATTTGGTAATGTCGAAAATTTGCTGAAATTTGCGACATATTCGACTATATCTTTTGATTGCGTTGGCCTAGAAGTTTGAAATTTTCACAGCTCTAAGAGGCAATGGACCTTAGTATTTCCTATAAATTTCAGCTTGTTACCTTCACGCGTTCCTGAGAAAAAGGGTCTTGACAGACAGACAGACAGACAGACAGACGGACGGACAACAAAGTGATCCTATAAGGGTTCCGTTTTTTCCTTTTGAGGTACGGAACCCTAAAAGTATTAATTTGAACACACCACCTAACCCATGTGAATTTCAACTTTTCTCCTCTCCCTGCACGGTTGTCTGGAAGAAATCGCTATTAGCGATAAGACCGCCAATTGTAACACATAGCTTTTGTATTGTTTTAGTTTATTAGTTGTTTTTGTACTTTGTCTCTTGTGTTCCAATAAAGGGTTATCTATCTATCTATCTATCTGAAAATAATTTGATGTATTGACGAATCCGTACTAATAATATCGTGAATGCGAATGTATATTTGTATTTCCGACTATTCCTCTTCAGGCTTAAGCCCCTGAACCAATTTAGATTAAATTCAAGACATAATTTTCACATGAAAAAGTAATACGCGGACGAAGTCGCCGACAAAAGCTAGTAAATAAGAAAATATCTGCGCCACCGTGCTATAATAAATAATATCTGTACCTATATAAATTCTGTCCATTCATGGTGGATTGGAAGAAATCACTTTTTAGCGATAAGAGCACCGTATATTTGTTGTTAGTGTCAATATATTCTTAGTAAGGTATTTCATTTTGTGTGCTATAGATTATACTAGTTTCTAATCTTACTGCACTGAAAAAAAACCGTTAAAATTGTGTACAAATGATGGTGATTAAAATCGTCTGTCTCAGCTCTATATTTAAACCAATCACTAATCGTGTCTACGTGTAACCTACTAATTGATTCGTTCTTTTTAAAACCCTGTATTAGACGTTTTGGTTTCCACGTAAACCGCAACCGTTTTTTGTAGTATTTTACTTCCTAGTTGGACGTGAAAAGTTTTCTAAATATGTTGTGCTAGTTTTTATGATTAAAGTACCTACAAGTATAATAAAAATGAGAAAAAAATAAAATTATTAAATATCTTCATTTAAACTCCAAACTCAATTCTTACGACCTATCTTAATAGAATTTGTAATAATGGGATGATCTTTTGAAAACAAAACTATTATTAGTTTAGGCGTATCCGAGTAATCAGTAGACATCACTAGATGGTATAATGTTGCTTTCCGCGTATGCCAGTGCCTATGTATGCTTATATCTTTAAAACTACGCAATTGATTTTAATATTTTCATTAATAGATAGAGTAATTTAAGAGGAAGGTTTATATATGTATTATACATGCATTATATAGTAGAAAAACACTGATAATTTTCTATTAAACGTGGCGAAGTGCGCGCGGCTCTAGTCCCGAAGTTTGTTTTAATGCGTACAATTAAGTACGTGAAAACTTCATAAAAATCTGACGAATAGGAAACCTTTTACTGTTTTTAAAGCGGTTGAAATCGTGTACCAACAAATAAGTACCTATCTAGAAGGTAAATTTAAATTTAACTAACTCAAAGCTGCTCGGAATGTTTATATTTCCACATACGTTCTTAAATTTGGGTTTATTTACTTAAAGTATATGTATTAAAGCAAGCCGAGCTTCGTCAGCGCTGCAGCGATTCAATATTTACACGAGAAAAGAGCGCGCTTTTCACAGCGCTTTGAACGTTTTTAAGCTGCGCTTTATATGTTCAAATGAATGAACACGACGTGATTCTAAACGTATGGAATAAAACGTGGAGTATATTAATCTATTTTACACCCAGGGAAAAACGGAGGAGGTTTACTAGTCGATGCGTCTAATAATTTACTTTTTATTTAGACTTTTTGACTACCAGATACTAAAGTTTACTTTCATAATGGAATTCGGAAAAATCGTGATTCAAAAATCTAGGACAATCGAAAGTTTGGGTGTATTATTATTATATTTAGCCTATGCTGTCCCACTGCTGGGCAAAGGCCTCCCCCAAGTCTTTTCACATATCGCGATCAAGTGCCGTCTCTTGCCAGCCCGTCTGGTGCACGTCCAGATCATCACGCCATCTCTTCCGGGGCCGGCCGCGACGACGTCTTCCATCTTCTGGTGCCCATTCTGTGGCGACCTTTGCCCAGCGGTCAGGATGCATGTGGATGGTGTGACCCGCCCAACCCCATTTTAGTTTGGCAGCCTTAGCACCTACGTCTATTAAGCCCATTTTAGAGCGCAGTGTGGTATTACGTATTCTATCTGTTCTTTTTATGCCTAGAATGCTGCGTTCCATTGCATTTTGGCAAACCCAATTGGGTGTATATTTTATTTAATTTCAGTCTAGTTTTTTCCACTCATGGGAAAAGGCCTCTCTTCCCCCTCACCATTCATCTCGGTCTAGGGCTATGGTTGTCAAGTTATTGAAAAATTATGACAGTTATTATTTATTTAATTAATCAGCACAACGCTAGGACTAACTGAATGATAAAGTAGCATTTTATACCAGTTGTCCTGAAAGTGGAGAAAAAGTACCCGATAATGGGAGAAGTGGTGACAAAGGTAAGGTTAAATGAAGCAATCTTAAAATTAACATACGATAACAACACACAGTTGTGTATATTTTATGGTACAAAAAGTTTTTTTTTTTTAAATTAATTATTTAATTTTTTATGTTCTTTGTATGAAGTGGAGGGTTCTACCCTCCACTTTATTTTCATCGGTAAAAAAAACAACAAAAACATATTTTTTTCCAAGTAAACAACAACAAAACATAAACTAGCTCGTACAGTACCCACGACTAAATGAAGTGCGACAATAAAATAGCATCACGTTGTGAACCTCTCTCAAATTCTATCAAACAGCAATTAAGGTTGTACGGCGAGGAGCCTGAATACCTCGGCATGCCAAGTGGAGGCTCTACTAATTCACGCGAGATACTTGTTCAGGATGTCGGTGTGGTATTCCATTAAGGCACCATCGATCTCAAGAATTCTCGTCACACCTAATTTTTGCGCGTGAACTTTGATATAGAAATCTTATTTAATTAAAACAGCTTTTAATTAACTACAATCTTACTAACATTAAAAACGCAAAAGTTTTGTATGAATGTTAGGACTTATGGATGATGTCTGGATGTTCGTTACTCTTTCACGCCCAAACCGGTGGATCGATTGAGCTGAAATTTGATATACAGATAGCTTAGACCCTGGAATATTACATAGGCTACAGTACCGTTGGGCGCAGCTAGTATAATAATAATAGATGTGCCAGTAAAGAATATCAATTTGGCTAAAATTGGCAACATAGGTGAGTTATATCTCATAATCTACCTTTTTGCGTACGTTGTTTTATTCCAATATTATAAATTTTGATTTCGGAATAAACCAAAAAACCTTTTCAGCAGAAAGAAGTATCACAAAATTATAATTTATACAGATAATTATATATATAAAGGACGCTACGTCCTGCAAAAAAAAATGTCAAACGCTGCGATTTGAACCCAGACCCTTCGAATTGATGCCGGACGTAAATACTGGGTCACGGACATCTGTTACCTTCATAAAAAGTGTAAAAAAATCCTACTAAAAATATTTTTCTTTTACGAGAATATTTCTCTGAAGTTAAGAATTGCTGAACTTCCGCACTTTCAAAGGATTTCTGATTGTTTAATAAAACGGAGGACTCTGAATTATGACGGAAGTGAGCTCATTTCCTTGTGGCATTCACTTCTTTACTACGACCACTTTGAAGCGGCCAAGGATTTGTGTGGAATGGATGCAAATCTGTACTACCGAGTTCGAATCCCGGCCCCGCACCAATGACTTTAAATAGTTATGTGCGGTTTTTCCACTCGCTATACTGGTGGTAGGTTTCGGCCGTGGCTGGTTACCACCCACTGGACAAAATCGTGTCCGCCAAACCGTCATTGTGACCGTGTTCCGGCATGATGTTCAGTGAAGCCAGGGGGAGATTTATCCCGCCTTCTAGGTATAGTCTGCTTCCATCTACGGCCGCATTGTCGCTTAACATCACGCAATATCGTGGTCGAAGGCTTACCTATCAGTGACCTAAAACTGCAACATATAGGTTGGCCACACAACCTATAAATTGTGATAATAGCAAACTAAACTAAAAGTCAGGAGGAATATCTCCCTGGCTTCACTAAACATCATGCCTAAACATGATCATGGTCATAATTTTTTTTATGTGATGAAGTAGATGACAAGCAAGACGCTCTCCTGATGTTAAGAGATAACGCTACCCATAATCAGTACAGTGTTACCTAGGATTTCACAATGATGTAAAATTCCAGGAACACTGCACCAACGCTTCTTACTCAAGAGTCATAAGATGTTAAGACTCTTTAGCCCAGTAATTTCACTAGCTACAGTGCCTTCCTACCGAAGCACAGTAATGTTTGCACATCACTGCTCAGGCGGTCATAATAACCGCTTAGCGACACGGTTTTTCCAGTGGGTGTGGTAATTAGCCACGGCCAAAGCCTACCAGTATAGCGAGTAGAAAACAGCGAAATTAAAAAAGTTCTTAAAAACAAGCCAAGCAAAGCACTTATTTCTGTGTTATCTTAGTTCCAAGCTATATTATTGTATTTGTGTGAACAATAAAGAGTTTTCTATCCTGTTCTATTCTATACTTTTATTATATTACTACCATCTAGAACCAAAGTATTCGTCAAGACGAATCAAATGAGCCCATACTCAACGGGGTTGCGTCGTTTAATTCATCATCATCATCATCAGCCTATGATCGTCCACTGCTGGACATAGGCCTCTCCCATGGCACGACACTCAAATCGGTCCTCCGTCTTTCTTCTCCACCCACCCCCAGCGACCCTCCGGATATCATCGCCCCATCTCGCCCATGGGCGCCCTACATTACGTTTACCGAGACGTGGTCTCCACTCGAGAACTCGTCTACCCCAACGGTTATCGGTTCTACGGCAAATGTGACCAGCCCATTGCCACTTCAGTTTGCTAATCCTTTCTGCTATGTCGGTAACTCTAGTTCTCTGTCGGATCACCTCATTTCTGATGCGATCCTTCAGAGAGACACCGAGCATAGCCCACTCCATAGCTCGCTGAGCAACTTTGAACTTATGGACTAGTCTCACCGTAAGTGTCCACGTTTCTGCGCCGTACGTCATGACAGGTAGGACGCATTGGTTGAAGACTTTAGTCTTCAAACACTGCGGTATGGGTGACTAAAAGATTCGACGAATTTTACCAAATGCAGCCCATCCCAACTGAATCCTCCGATTGGCCTCCCTCTCAAAGTTGTTTCTACCCAACTGCACTGTTTGCCCAAGGTATACATACTCCTGAACAACTTCGAGAGGCAGTCCATTTACGAGAATCGGTTCCGGAACGACCCGATCATTGAACATCACTTTGGTCTTGTCTATGTATCCGGAGTCCGACTCGTTGGGAAGAGTCAGCTAGGCTGGTTAGCATTTGCTGTAAGTCTTGCAGCGTTTCCGCCATGATGACGATGTCGTCCGCAAATCTTAAGTGAGAAATGTACTCGCCATTGATATTAATGCCATGTCTTGTCCAGTCCAGTGTCTTAAACACATCCTCTAGAGCGTTGGAGAACAATTTGGGGGAAATAACGTCCCCTTGCCTCACACCTCGTTTCAAAGGGATATGTTTAGTCTGCTGGTTCTGGACTTGCACAGTCATTGTGGCGGCATCGTACAGACTTTTCAGCACTTGGATATATCGCCAATCGACTTGACATCGCTGCAGAGACTCCAAAACAGACCAGGTTTCGATGGAGTCAAAGGCCTTCTCATAGTCCACAAAAGCTAGACACAGGGGCTGATTATACTCTTCGGTCTTCTGTATAATCTGCCGCACCGTGTGGATGTGGTCTATGGTGCCATAACCTGATCGGAACCCGGCCTGTTCCGGTGGCTGGAACTCGTCGAATCTACGTGCGAGACGATTTGTGATAACTCTTGAGAAAAGCTTATAGACGTGGCTCAAAAGCGAAATAGGTCTGTAGTTTTTCAAAAGAGTTTTGTCTCCTTTTTTGAAAAACATCACTACTACGCTTTTGCTCCACGCCTTTGGAGTTCTCCCTGTGAAGAGGATGGAATTGAATATTCGCTGGAGCTCTCTCAATACAGGTACACCTGCAGCCTTCAAGAGCTCCGAGGTAATTCCATCCTCACCAGGGGCTTTTTCATTTTTGAGCTGTCCAAGGGCCATCGCCACCTCGTCTACGCTGATATCCGGGAGGTCTTCGGTATAGTGACGTGTCAGAGTGGCTCTTGAATCATCATTGCGGGTATCAGACTGAGGCGCGTGCGAGGCATACAGCTGGCCATAAAAATCTTCCACTTCTGCAAGAATCTCTGACTGAGAGGTAATGACGTTTCCACCTGATGTAGTCAACTTCGTCAGATGGCTCCTCCCCAATTTCTGCACAAAGACCACAAAGTCGTTTAATTACGAAGTTCCTATAACCACCTTCCAGCTCCATCATGAGATCACCTCCATGTCTGCTCGATTTATACATGCATGCCAAATTTCAGCTCAATCAGAAATCGGGAAGTGGATCAAATTAAACTTTCAAGATTTGATTACAGACAGACAACAGACAGGTGAAAGTAAATAAAACCTTAAAAACTTAATAAAAATTTAAAAACGTAGTAAAATAAGCTTAGAACTAAGATTACGCCGAAATAAATGTTACATTTGGCGGTCTCATCGCTAATAGCGATATTCCAGACAACCAAGCAGGGAAAAGAAAAACATAAAATAGAGCGACGGTGGTAAAAGATTAAAACATACAAGGCAACATATAAGGCAACATATAAGGCTTAGAACCTGCAATAACAAAAATCTATTTTTAACAGGTGAAATTGCTGAGCACGCCAAGCTATAAATGAAAGGAAAATCCCGGAAATGTCCCTCCAATAATGAAAACTCTGCATCGCCCCATAGAAAGGTTAATGAGCCACCAATTTATTCAAATCAAATCAATTTTGTCCGGAGTTATATTACGTTGAGAAAATTGTCAATTTCTTGTGAACGATAAAATCGAGAGTGTATCCGGAGATGGTAATCAGGGGTTTTACGTTAGACCGAGAACGTTTAAAGCATTCTAGCCATTTAACTTACCATAGGGTTAAAAAGTATTTTTTAATACCAAAATCAAAAAGCATTTATTTAAAACTAGTCCACGGATTTGTCGAGATGAAATCTACGTCGTCAAACCTATCTGTGTGCCAATTTTTAACCAAATCTGTTCAGTGGTTTGAACTGTGCGTTAAATCTGTCTATCAATCAGTCACTCTTTTATTAATTTAGATTAATGGAATTAGTCGATACTTTGCGGAAATTCATTATCATCTTTAATTAATATTAATATATTTAGTGTTAATTTTGCTATAAATTGTGAGCCGAACTAAGGTTTGATAGGTGGAAAGTGTACCTCTATAATATACTACCTGCTGCCCGTGTGTTATTCTAGGATCTAAGCTATCTTAATACCAAATTTCAGCTCAATCGGTCCACCCGTTTAGGCGTGAAAGAGTAACAAACATCCAGACATCCATTCTTACAAACTTTCACGTATATAATATTAGTAAGATTATGATTCTCATTCATTTACTGAGACAATGTTATTATTTAATTACTTTTTCTTATTGTTATTCAGGTCCTATGTGTTACAAACTTCAAGAAATAAATACCAATTGATATTAGATAACAACGAGTAACTGTAGGCTATCATAAGATACATTCAAGCATCTGCTGTTGAAGTTTCCAGAAGAGAACAACTTTTTGCGATAAATCATACAAGTCGTTTGGAAGTTAGACTCGCGAGTTCAATGTTCGAACTGCTTGCTGAGAATATTGGATTAAAGCCTTGTTTATATGAGTGCAATTTTTTAAAGCCTTGTTTATATGAGTGCAGTTTATATGAGTAAATATTGTTTGTAATTTTTATCTTTATTCTTCTGACATGTTTGTAATTTTTATTTAATTATTATTCTTGACATTAATAATTAATCTTTTGTAGTAATTGTATAATAATTGTAATTTGATCACATTGATATATAATTAGTGTAATTGGCTAAGGCCGTACTGATTATATAAATAAATGAGAGTAAACTAATGATTTATTAATATAATTAAAAAAATACATTCAGTAGGGGTGGCCAAGGGGTTATGTGTGTGTAGGGGAGATCGAGGAGGGTTGCGTAAATTTTTACTCAAAGGAGCATATCTCAGGAATGTGACATACAACAATTATGAAATGTATGACTGAATAAAACCCAATATTTACCCTTTCAAGAAATCGCGTTTGTAACAACTCTCCCCTGTCACAACTCTCCTGTCACAACTCTCCTCGATCTCCCCTATGTAACTCTGGGTCACCGAATTTAAATCCCGGCCCCGCACCAATTATTATGATTATTTCATCGTCATCATCATCATCTCAGCCAATGGACGTCCACTGCTTAACATAGGCCTCCCCTTCGGACTTCCATATGTACCGGTTGGAAGCGACTTGCATCCAGCGTCTTCCGGCGACCTTCATAAGGTCGTCTGTCCACCTTGTGGGTGGACGTCCTACGCTTCGTTTGCTAGTCTATGATTATTATTGTGCTCACTGCACAAAACCGTGTCCGCCAAGTGGTCATTATGATCGTGTTCCGGCATGATGAACAGTGAAGCCTGGGAGGGATTTATCCCACTTTTTAGGTTAAGTCTGATCGTAGTCAAAGGTTAACCCATTATAAAATATTATATCCTAAATATGTTTGTCTGACTGTCTGTTACCTCTTCGCACCTAAACCACTAAACCTATTTAAATAAAATTTGGAACAGATATAGTTTCAGGGTAAAGGATATTTTGATAAGATTAAAACTGTTTTTTCGAAGGGCTTTTCTTGTAAAGAAAATAAAAATCACAAAATTTCTAAAAAAAAAATTGATATTCACGTGATTTCGTTTCCTGTCACCATAAACTTCGAGTAAAATAAAATGCATTGAAAAATCCAATCCGCCGGTCGCATGTCGAAGCCTCACGAAGGCTTCACTAGTTGCGGATATGTTCTTTAGAATATAAGCAAGGTAGTGCTAGTTTCATGCATTTTAAACACTGTTTAAAAAATTGAGGTTTTTCATTTATGTTGGTTTTCCTAAAATATTTTTTTTTTATAAAATCCAATATAAATTAGAATTTTATGACGTTCAGTAAAGTATTTTTACATTACACGGATTTATAACAATTTTTAATCTATAAATTGTTATTGTAGATAATTATATTATGCAAACAATACAATTATTATACTTTTTATAATTTAGTTATTAATTATACATTTGTCTCAAACGCTTACAAAAGCCTAAAATTTACCATTTCTTTACAAAACGTTTCACAAAATTATACCCAAATTTGTATTCAAATGGGAGCCTTAAAATTATTAACAAGTTCCATACGTAGCAGTAGCTACGCCGTAGCGGCCGCTACGCGAGCAGCATTCGTAGACAGTGCTACGAATTCTGATTTGTATAGAAATTACGTCAACTGAGGTGAATTTGAAATAGAACAATTTGTATTGTTTTATGGTTTTGAATTTAAATTTGAAATTTAAGTTTGCATAGAATAATTTGTACGTAGATACCTAAAGATGCTATACATCTTCGTATCTACGGTATTACGTAGCTATAGCTTTTAATCAAGGGGTAAACCTATCTACATACCAGATTTCATCCAAAAATATTCGGCCGCTTAGGTTACTTTTGGTATTTTAATATTATTATTTACTTGTCATACTACAAGTAAAATTGAACTTTTTTGTATATATCGGCAGCTTAGATTATAGCTACTTAGTTTAGACGCCACATAGTTAAATTCGGTGGACCAGAGACGGAAGTGGCGCCATCTCTTGTGTCACGCAGGCAACATCGCATTTTCGTGATCGGTTGACAAGTAAAGGGGAGTGACGGGAAGTGACGTTAGCCAATGAGAGTCGAGTAGTTGCACGGTCGCTCGCTGTTGTGAGCGAGCGGTAGGGCTGACGGGCGTGAGGTATTATATTGAGCTGTGTAGACGACGGAGTCTCACTTTACGTTTGGCTGGCGACTGGGACAGTCACTTTACTTCGGGACGGCGCGGCACCTCGAACGGACATTATGTCCGAAGGGTGACTGGGACGGTCACTATACGGTTTGGGTATCGAATTAGTTATCGAAGCGTTCGTAGCTTTGCGGAACACTCGGTCCCCGTTAATATTGTGTAATTCTGAGTAGTGTAATATCATCCCTAATCACATTGTAATGTAACTGTTTGCAAGTGTAATAAAACTAATCATATTGTGGTGTGTAGTCTGATTCTTCTCGCCCGTTATATCCACGCTGTAAACCATGCCTGAGGGGCTCCAGAATGAGCGACAATATAGTGACAGTGACACACATATAGGCTACTACGCTACGCGCCCGGCATCCTGTCCCGACATATATTAAAAAAAAACTTTTATCAATAAATCAATCCAAGCCTACATAATATTATGTATTCTAGGCTATTTATGTACCATTTCTTATCAAATCAATTTAGCCGTTTTTTTTTGTGAGGAAGTATTAAACATAACATGCCCGCTTCGAATATTAATGTGCAATAACAAATATTGTGACAAATTATGACGTTGCATCTAATATGAATTTCAGCCGCAATGTCCGTTTGTCTATAACGTAATGTATTCAGTAACCACAAACAGGCTATTCCAAATAACAGATGTTGCTAAATTCATATTTATTTGTCCGAGTGTGTGAATTATTGTTTACTAGCTGCGCCCAGCGGTTTAACCCGCTGTTCTGTAGCTTATGTGTTATTCTAGGGTCTAAGCTATCTCTATACCAAACTTCAGCTCAATCGATCCACCCGTTTAGGCGTGAAAGAGTAACAAACATACATCCAGACATCCAGATATACTCTCTCTCTCTCTCTCTCTCTCTCTCTCTCTCTCTCTCTCTCTCTCTCTTACAGACTTTCATGTACCAACTAAACTAGTAACAGACTTAACTAAACTAATTTACTTTTTTATGTGGTACCTAATATAGAGTTGTTCACCTTAAACCTAGAAAGCGGGATGAATCCCTCCCTACATATGATTATGATGACATGATTTTGTATTTGGGTGGTAACTATAACCACGGCCAAAATCCACCACCAGTATAAAAAAATAGCCTACCACCAGTATAGCGAGAGTATAAACAAGTGAATTAAATTAAAAATTAAAAAAACCCCCAACGCAATACGTAATTCACCATTTTTTGATGGCGGCCATCTTGGATTTTAAATTTTATATAGTGGGCTGTATTCTACTCGTTAAGCCCTTTCATTTGATATCCATATTGAGGGGGTCGTGGAAGAAAAAAGTAATCCGCCATTTTGTAGCGGCGGCCATCTTGAACTAAATCAAAATCCGTTCATCCGTTTGGGAGCTACGATGCCACAGACAGACACATACACACACAGACAGACAGACAGACAGACACGTCAAACTTATAACACGCCGTCGTTTTTGCGTTGGGGGTTAAAAATATAAAAAATGTTTTTATTAAAAGCTGTCTCCTCCAAAACACTAAAGCTGTGAAACATAAAAATTAAGACCTCAGGAGACAAGTGCCGACTTGAGACAAAACATAATTTAAAAAAAAACCATTTGTTTTACATACTATGTTAAATAGGCAGATATTGCTTACTGAAAACGAAAGTGAAGCCAAGAATTATAATATTTTGGGTTCAATACTAAAAACTGGTAGGTAAAAAGGCTGAATGTTTCAAAGCATGCGTCTCGATATCAAGCTGCTAAACTTTATAACGTGCTGCCTACCGACATGAAAATAATACATGACGTTAAGATTTTTAAAAATAGGCTGATTAAAATTTTATTAAAAGAGTGCTTCTACTCAGTCAACGATTATATGATATGTAAAAACATGTCCTATAATCGTTGACTGGACAAATAATATTGACATTTTTATATTAATTTGATTTGTAATAATTGTTTTTTTTTTTTTTCATTTAATGTTACTTATATATATACTGTTTTGACATTTTTTATTTTCCTTTGTATGCATATTTCAAATACAATGTAATGTTGTTATTGAATAAATTAAATTGAATTGAAAATTGAAATTATTGGAATCTTTTTATGCGATGATATTATGCCTAAAAAGACACCTAAATCGATTTGGATTTTTTATTCGTTTTAGAGAGTGTAGTTTTCAAATTTAATTAAAACTCTTTAGTCTCTCCCATTAAAATTTTATTTAATATTGTCCGGAGGCTACTTTTCGATGAGTAAAACTACTAGGTGTAGCTTAGGAATATGCCACTAAATGCTATAGTACAGAGAATAGTGTATGGATGACTGTTTGTTACCTCTTAAGTCATAACATTTAAACCGACTGAGCTAAAATTTAGAACACAAATAGCACATACCCCCCTCTTTTATGACCCAGGAAAAATGCGTTACGCATCATCAACCCACGCCGGATGGGTGGCGGGGTTATCCATTAAAAAACCTGGAGGTGTTCCTGCGGGACGGCATAATGCCGGGGCAGCGGGTACGCTGAAGCACTCATCCGTGGCCCATAGAAATTAACTCATAAACTGCTTTCAGAGGTTTTATCTACTGCTCACTAGTTCGTTCACTTATTAAGAAACTGAGCTTTTAGTTTCGTATCGATTAAAATAGACGTATTCCTTAGCACTAAAAATTGACACTAATCGCGCGGTGTCTGAAATTACAACAGTTAGTATTTATTTCCGCATCGCTGTTACGTCGTTAAATTAAATTGCGAGTCGATTTCATTAAGTTAATTATGTAACGCCTATAATATGTGTATATGTACGCTTAAAATATACATAGTCTCGTCATTAGAGGGAAATGTAGCTATTTATATGCGTAGGTTCTAATTTTATAGAGTTATATTTATTTATTTTACTATACAGCACAACGCTAGGACTAACTTAATGCTAAAATAGCATTTTCTACGAATTGACCTGTTTACTGGAAAAAAATGACAAGATAATGGGAGGAGTGCAGACAAATATCATGGGCAATTCTAAAAAACTTAACATAAGTACTAAAAAAGTGACGGTGATTTATCCCGCCTTCCAGGTTTAGTTTGCTGTCATTTACGGCCGCATCATCGCTTAGCATCACGTGATATCGTGGTCAAAGGCTAATCTATAAAGAATTTACAAAAGTATTATTTCAAGGCAGCTGAATACCAAATTTTAGCTAAATCGATTCAGACGTCTAGGCGCAAAGAATTAGCAAACACATAAATCAAAACTTTTTCATTTGTAATGTTATAATGATGTTAATATTATCATTTCGATAATTCGTAAATAACGTCTATACGTTGAAAATATACATAGAGAAAAATGTAGCTGTTTATATGCGTAGATTTTAAACTTAAATACTTGCTACTTCCTGCGGTTTTAGTCGGTGCGGTTTTAGCCGGTGTTATTTTTGAGTTTTAGCCACCTAAATGATTACTTACAAAATTTTAGCTAAATCGGTTTAGCTGTCTCGGTATGAAGATTTTATAAACTGATACCTACGACCTACACAAATTTTATAAATACTTACACACATCCACGTTTTTGTATTAACCATTATATTATAATAATATGGGTAATAGGATTAAATTATGAGATGCCAAAATGTTTGCGGGAATTCATAAACTGTTTTAAAAGTTATTTCTAATTTAGAAATAATCACATGTTTTAGGGATTAAAATAAGGTTCATTGAGTGCGTCAAATATAAAAAATTGGCAAAAAAAATATTTTTATGAAAATAATATAATAATATATGCCAACTATGTGTATATCATAAATCACAATAAATTACATAATATTTCGTCTAGTTACGAAAAGCATCCTCCAATACTTTCTAGTTTAAGACGAAATCAAAGTTTGAAACTTAATATATGAAACATAACAACATTCTGACCAATCCCAGACGGAAAAGTTTTCGACTTACGTTAACTTATACACACATTAGATCCCACATCAATCATACAACTTTCACTGATTATTACTTAACACGTTCTAATAATAATTTAATTATACAGAATATTACTGGTCAGATATTTATGTAAAATTAAAAAAAAAATATATATATTTAAAAATACTCACAACTTAACTCATACACATCGAATACTCATACTCTCTTTCTGTTTTAATAATACTCCTAATAATAATTAACATACTGTTTTAATTATTTGACACATGCACAGACGTGCGGCGTAAAACTCTGATTTCGGTGTTATAGAAAAAAACCAAAAAAAAATAAGAAGATAAGAAACAATTTATTGAGCCACATATAAAGTAAATTTTACAAACAATAAAATTAAAAGTAAGGGTTTTAACTAATTAACTAACTAATTAACTTAAATATCAAAACCTGATGAATACTAGCCACATATAAATTTTAGTTTAAAAGTATAATTTTTACTGGCTTCAATATACCAATATTATTTTAACAATTAAAACCCCTAACATTTTTTTTCTTCGCTACTAATTCATTTCATTTTACACCTAGATTTTTAAAAATTTTGCTTCAAAATTTTTTTCTTGTAATAGAGGTATAATATTCTCATAAACAGGACATAAAAATATTTCTTTTAAACACCCCTTAATAAATCTAAGAATCGTCATAATTTTATTATTCTCCGTCCAGATAAATACTTGACCAAATCCAACAATACAAAATCAGGATAATTGAGGGTACCATAGACAGACCATAGACAGTCGGCGATGTCGCTCCCGCATCGGCCTTACTAGCCACTCACGGAAGTGCCGAACCATAATTACGGACGCTGCTTGAATCATCTCTCATAGATGTAAGAGGCCAGTGATGATGATGATAGACAGACCACATCTCCAAAAGATAAAAACTTAAAACAACTCCTACCTTTTAATCCAAAGTAAAACACATCTGTGAAAAGGGAAACACTGGCACAAAAGGGAAACTTTGAAAATAAAAGACGAAGTTCGGTACCGCGCGGCCGGCGTCGAGACAACTGACTCGGTCGAAGGCTGCCTCGCTACTGAAGGCTGTATGTAACGTACATACACGTATACTTTTATGTAAGTCCTTGCACGAGTTGGGTACAATTTTGTGTTGTGTTAAATGGCGCAGTGATGTGCAAAGGCGTAAAATAAGAAAGTATTAATTTATTTTTCAGATGCATAAACTTGCGTTAAGATCAGTAAGTACTAAGTACCTACCTATATCTTTTTTCTGATTCATTATAGGTTAGGCCTTTAACCACGATCTCTCGTCATGTTAACCGACGACGTAGCCTAGAACTTAGAAGGCGGGATAAATTCCACCCTGGCTTCATTGAAAATCATGTCTTCTGGCTTCTGTCATTGAAGACATTCATAATGACCGCTTGACGACATGGTGTGTGTAAGAAATTGCTTAGCGTAATGAGATCGCGCGAACATTTATACCAAGTGGGGCGGGCATCTTACTAATATTATAAACGTGAAAGTTTGTAAGAATGGATGTCTGGATGTCGGGATGTCTGGATGTCTAGATGTTTGTTACTCTTTCACACCCAAACGGGTGGACCGATTGAGCTGAAAATTTGTATAGAGATAGCTTAAACCTTAAAATAACACATAGGCTAAATAAGTACTGCGGGTAACACCGCTGGGCGCAGCTAGTATAAACATAATAATGATATAGGTGAGCTTCAATATCTGTGCCAATTTCATGGCATCACCTACACACATTACAGTGCTAGTTGTTAAAAATGGCCAGCAATGCTCATATTGCAGAGGATGCGAGTTTATGGCTCTAGTTTGGGCTGCATCTGGGTTCCTAGTACATTCCAGGAATACTAATATCGATTTGAATGTATTTTGATGGTAGCATTAGGAATGGTTGATATGACAGGCATTCTGTAAGCGTTTCGTTTAGGAATACACAATATGTATTCCTAAATATTATTTCCTAAAGCATTTGACCACGATTTCGTGTGATTTGATGTGAAAACACTTCGTTTTTTAATACAACGAAGTAAGAAGACGAGCAAGACGCTCTCTTGATGGTAAGAGATAACGCTACCCATAATTAGTACAGTGCTACCCAGGATTTTACAAAGGAAAATTCTGGGTGTTATTAATATTTAAAATGAATAATACAAATAAATTAATAAATCCTTACAAGCACAAAAACTTTCCAAGTGAAATGTAGAATTAATTGTTTTATTATTTCTCACAGAGAGCTCAGAATTTCTTGTATTCGTATTTTAATTAAATTGTCATTGAGATGTCTTCGTTCTACAATGTTGTAATTAAGGGACTTACCTGTAATCTTCGATTAGACATTCAACTGGATACGTCACGGTCAAACGAGCTCCGCTGCCAAAAAAATAGACCGACTAGTTGTTATTACAACTTATACACTACAGCTTATATACTACAATACAGGTTATCCCTGGGTTTTTTTTCTATACAACGAAGTAAGAAGACGAGCAAGACGCTCTACTGATGATAAGAGATAACGCTGCCCATAATTAGCACAGTGCTACTCAGTGCACTGCGCCAACGCTTCTTACTTGAGAGTCATAAGATGTTAAGACTCTTTAGCCCA
Source organism: Hemithea aestivaria (assembly GCA_947507615.1). Taxonomy (NCBI): domain Eukaryota; kingdom Metazoa; phylum Arthropoda; class Insecta; order Lepidoptera; family Geometridae; genus Hemithea; species Hemithea aestivaria. Next base: position 16,896,493 of record OX382335.1, read on the forward strand.
GTAATTTCACTAGCTACAGTGCCCTCCTTACGAAGCACAGTAATGGTTGCACATCACTGCTCAGGCGGTGGAATAACTGGGTGTATATTTTATACAAATGTTTGAAAATTTTGTCGTATAAGTGGCGTTACCAAAAATTAATTAGTTTGGTATCTTTAATGGTAGGCGTTTCCTCTCCCCTCGTAGAAACTCAAATGTTCTAAGGCCGAAACCTAACTAGAAGCTGCTTGGCACGAATGTCCCAATAACTATTAGTACGTAAAAACCTTAATAAGCAGAAAGCCTAGAGGCACGAGTTAATAGGTACTTCTCTAGGCATCTTACGTGAGATTCATCGTTTACCGCATCTGCACTTTCCATCTAATTAGGTGGAATGTGGTCAAACGTAGGCCTATTTAGCAAATAAAAAAATGGTAAAGGTAACAGAGTTTTTTCGCATAGGAATTAGTTCTATTCCCATGGTTAAATGTCCTAAGCTTGAAACTGAAACTAAACCAACGTAGGCGTAATGAAAGGTGTGGGAAACATTTTTGTATTTTGTTATTCATTAAAAATGGATAATTTCTGTTGTAGTAATTAGTTGAAATGGGGCATTTGTGGTAGAAGTGTTTAATAAACTATGATATTTTACTTGGATATCTCAGTAAGTAATTGAAATAAGCTATAAGGCATAAAAAAATAATAATTTAGATGTGAGCATAGATTGACGACGGGATCGATAAGTGCTCGAGTGGAGACTACGGACTAGCAAACGCAGCGTAGGACGTCCAGGGACAGGGAGACTAAGACGCTCTTTATTCTTTTATGGTGGTCGCATGCCTATCTACCCGAATCAACCGAGCCGAAGAATTTTTGTAAAGGAAATCTTCTTCCAATTTGGATGATTAACTCCGGCAAGTGTGCGAGGTTTCATAAGATATCATAATTATAAAGAATTCAAAATTCGATTCGTTCGGCGCGGTTGATGCGCATAGATGCGCCTTCACCAGGGAAATAAGAAGAAAGGATGGAAGGGACAGATAGACGAACAAACGAGTGATCCTATGAAGGTTTTTTTCTTTATAAGTATGAAACCTTAAAAACCCGCTTAACCGATCTCGTAATTTTTTTTAAATGAGCACCTGTATGTTCACTTTAATACAATCAATAAATAAAAGTCAGTGTTGGTGTCTTTGGGTACCTAATGAGTGAATATACTTTAAAAAAATATTAAATTAATTCCATTATTGAATTCGATGAAAATACTTTTCCAAATATATAGGTTATTTCCTCTAAGGTACAGTCTTGAAAACATCTATTTCCAGAAGTGTGCATTTTAAAGTATCCCGATAAATGATGTGCCGCTGTTCCTTACATTATTGTTCCGGAACTTATAAAACTGGAATGTTCAATAAAAATATTCCGTTCTCATCTCAATATCGTTGGAATACACGTAAATATAACATTACATGTGGAATATGAAACAGTACATAATATTAATTAGTTTTTTTTTGTGCCTTTATTGAGAAAAACAAACTAACAATTACTACAGTAGTCCGGCTCCTTAGCTTCAAGTATGACCCCAACCGGCAGAAAGCATGAAACTTGGCATGCGTATAGCTTAACCGTTTTATTTTTCAAAAAACTAAAAATAGGGACTTAAAATTGGGGGGGGGGGGAGAGGTGGAAACATTGTCGTGTGGGGGTGTTTCTACTAAAATTCTTCTTATGAACAGTAAAGCTACACGCACGCCAAGTTTCATGCTTTCTGCCGGTTAGGGTCATGCGTCCATACAAAACTTGAGAGGTGTCAAGGGACACCCGGATGGAACGAAGTTCGATTAATGAAATTATCTGGCTTGCTTTCTATAAGAGAAAGAGAGAGACAGAGAAACATGCGCACGCCGCACAGCTTACAATAGCTTACTATAGCAAAAAGTGTCGTGACAACTTTTCGTAAGATTTTTTTCCGTCTAGCCCCCTTTCACAACGCGCGATAAGGAACTTCGTTCCAAAAAGGAGCCGCACTACAGCTACTACAATAGTAAAGAACACTTTTATTAACCATAGATCGGCCACAAGCCGTCTACAGAAATTCCAAGTGCTCCAAAATATTAATTGTATTTGTCAAGACTTATTGCGTAGGTGTTTAATGCTAGATTTACAAAAACGTTACAAAACCAACCTCTACGTTTCGGCTCTGTAACAAGAACCATGGTCGCGAACAGACTGGAGAGGTTTTGTTTTTAATTTGTATGAGGTAAGTGTGATGGCAAACAACGGTGACGTCACGTTTCTTGCTTTTGGTTGGTGTTCACGTTTCAAACTTCATTGAATACAAACTTCTTGTAACAATGTATGGGATAAGAGAGTTAGAATTGACATCAACCCCTCAAGCACAGACGCTGCGTAGGCTTGTCTTGCTGTCAAATCAACTGTCATCCCATACATTCACAAGAGTACAATGTATGGGATGACAGTTGTACTCTTGAAGTTTCGTCGGGATCCCATGTGTCATGCTACGGACATAAAGATAAGATTTCGCCCAATATGTGTATGTGAAAAGTGAAATAAAAAATTGGTGCTTTCACTCAGTTTATGCACAAATAGTAAAAAATTAAGTTAAGGTACTGTAATGCCGCATACTGTGACATGTGCTCATATTGTACTTGTTTAATACCCGCTTGGAAAAATGGGTTTTAGATTTCCGCGTCAGTATTATTTTGTATGTTTTTGTAAATGCTCAGTGAATTGTTGTCGAAGGATAATGTTTTTTGTTTATTTGTTTATAGAGGTATTGTTGCTTTTTGTTCTGTTTTACTGATGGTTGCTTAATTTTAGCTTATGTTTTATAGCGATAATTTTTTGAGCTTTTTTTTTTAATGTGAATAAGTAAGAAGACGAGCAAGACGCTCTCCTGATGTTAAGCAAAAACGCTGCCCATAATCTGTACAGTTACTATTATTTAGGATTTCACAATGATGTGAAATTCTAGGTGCACACCAACGCTTCTTATTCAAGAGTTGTAGGATGTTAAGACTTTTTAGCCCAGTAATTTCATTAGCTTCAGTGCCCTCCTACCGAATCACAGTAATGTTTACACATCACTGCTCAGGCGGTAGAATAACTGGCGGGTACCCCGCCTAGACGACCTCCTGCAAAGGAAGTCTACCCCCGGTAACAGGATAGAGTTACTGTTAGTCTAGATGGGAGGAGTACATAGGGATTTATCCCGACTTTTAGGCTTAGTCTGCTTCTGTCTTTCTGTCTGTCTTTGATCGTAGTCAAAGGCTAACCTATAATGAGTAAAAAACTACTTCACTGAGAATCATGTCATAGCGTCCGGGGCCCAGTGGTCACACGTCCGGCTTTTAATGCGTACCCTAAGTTCAAATCTCAGTTTGTGGCAAAAAGTTCGCCTGTGTTTCGGTCATGTTGCAGGCCCTGTAGTAATCTCGGCGACCTGAAACTGCAACTTATTTTCGCCACACAACCTATAAATGATAGATATATCTATAATCTATATATGATAGTGATTTGACTCTGACAGTGTAATTAGGCTAACCTGTTCTGTTGGAGTATAAACCCCAATGTCGATACATGGTCACAATGACCACTTGGCGACATGGTTTTGTGCAGTTTATAAATAGCCGGTTGCCGGTCATTTTTGTAATTTTTACAAGCTTTATTTACAAGCTTTATATTACTTTCACCTGTCTGTTGTCTGTCTGTCTGTCTGTCTGTCTGTAATCAAATCTTGCAAGTTTAATTTGACCCACTTCCCGGTTTCCAATTGAGCTGAAAATTTGCATGCGTGTGTAAATCGGATGACAATGCAATATTTTTATGACATCGAGCTGATCTGATGATGGAGCTGGAAGGTGGCCAAAGGAACTCTGTCATAAAACAACGCAACCCCATCGAGTTTGGGCTCATTTGATTCGTCTTGACGAGTACTTCATGATGCAAGATGATAACAATAATTAAAGCTTGTTTTTAAAAAGTATTTTTTAAATTTCACTTGTTTTAAGGATTGTAATTAGTTTTCAAAAAAACTTTCGTTATAATTATTATAATAGAGTTAATTAATATATATTTTTTTAATTGTTTTTTAGCCTAGGCCTAAATAAACAACCAACAGTACTGTTTAGTTTAGCCGGCTAAGCCAAAATGTAGCCGCACTTCAGGCTTTAGCCACAACACATATAACATAATAATTATTTACCTTTCTAAGTAGATGTATCCAACCTTCATTATCCCAATAATATAATTTAGTCCGCCATCTGTTGCGAAACTAAACATATGGCCGGGACAAAACACATAGCAATTAGGACTAACTTGACCAACGCAAATAGGTATAGAAACCATGCGGGCTATATAAGATGTTCTTGGATTTACTTTGCCTATAAAAAGGTCAAGGGTATCAAAAGCCTATTTTATTCATTACTAGCTGCACCCAGCAGTTTTACCAGCTGTTTAGTAACCTATATTTTACTCCATGGTCTAAGCTTTCTTTATACCAAATTTCAGCTCAATCGGCTCACCCGTTTAGGCGTGAGAGCAACAAACGTAATATGTTTATTACATCCATTCTTACAAAACTTTCTCGTTTAGATTATAAGGAAGTAACATAGGCCTTTGGCTATGATCTTGTGTGATGTTAAGTGACAATGCGGGCATAGAACACCTAGAAGGTGGGATAAATTCCTCCCAAGCTTCACTGAACGTCATTTTTTTTTTTTTATGTGATGAAGTAGAAGATGAGCAAGACAATCTCCTGATGTTAAGAGATAACGGCTGCCCATAATCAGTACAGTGTTACCTAGGATTTCACAATTATGTGTAATTCTAGGAGCACTGCACCAACGCTTCTTACTCAAGAGTCATAAGATGTTAAGACTCTTTAGCCCAGTAATTTCACTAGTCAAAATGGCATTTAATGTAAATAATTTTCAAGTAGCTAGTACGTTCAACAGAACATCCGCCGAGGGAGGTGGTTCCATTATACTGTTAAAAAAATGTATTAAATATAAAGAACGAACTGACATTGTCGGCTGTTCTGTCGAACGCACTTGCGAGGTGGCTTGTGTTGAGGTTGGAAGGCACATACTACTATGTGTGTACAGGCCGCCAAGCTCAAATTTCTCGGCATTTTTATCTGCAATGGAAACTATACTTAATAAAATATCAAGGAGCAATAAATCGATAATTGTCTGCGGTGACTTTAACACTGATATATTGGTAGAATCCTCAGATAAAATGAATTTAATTAGCCTCTTCAATTCCTTTGGCATGAAATACTTATTCTGTGAGCCTACAAGAGTAGCCGGCAATTCCTCGACCTGTATCGATAATATTTTTACTAACTGTGAATGTAATAACTTAACGTTAACATCAGGTATTAGGTCCGATCATAGAGCACTCTCATTAGGATTTGAAACCAATCATACTAAAAGTAAGACTGTTATTGAGCATAGGCCGCTCACTAAGTATAGATTAGAAAAACTAAATACCAGCGTAGAGGTAAACCTAGCAAATACTGACCTCACCGCGGAGGACCCTAATATTAATTACGAAACCATGTTCTCAGTAATAAGTAAAGAATTCAAGGAGATATGTCCTAAGAGGAAATTACAGGGTAATGGTAAACTAGAGTTTGCCGACTGGGCCACAAAGGGAATAAGAATAAGCCGAGATAATATGTACCAATTGTACAGCGATAAAGCCCATAATAATTCAGAGTCCTTTGTAGAATATGTTAGATGTTACTCAAAGACTTTCAAAGCCGTCTGCATCCAAGCTAAAGCCTTGATGATTAGAGATAGAATAAGCAAATCAACCAATAAAGTTAAGGCAGTTTGGAATACTATTAATAGAGAGACGGGTAAAAGTAAAACTAAGGATACAGAATATAAATTATTACAAAATAATCAATTAATATCAAGTTCTGAAGAAATTGCAAATATCTTTGCGGACTTCTTTTCTAACATCGCGTTAAATTCAACTAAGTCACTTGACTCTTCTCCCGACTTAGCAGTAACTTATCTAAAGGAAAATTTTAAACATGATATACCTGACTTTTCCTTTACACATGTATCGGCAAATTATGTTAGAAAAACGTATAAAAGCATAAATGTAAAAGCCACTGAAGACCTCTGGGGCCTATCGGTTAAATTGGTAGAGTCGCTTATAGACACCCTTGCTCCTTACTTATCAGAATTGTTTAATTTGTGTATAGATAAAGGCACATTTCCGGACCTGATGAAAGTTAGCAAAGTCACCCCAATCTTTAAATCGGGATGCAAAACTGATCCCTCTAACTATAGGCCGATCTCGGTACTTCCTGTCTTGAGCAAAGTCTTTGAAAAAATTATGCTGCACCAACTGCTGTCTCACTTCAATCAATACAAAATATTACATAAAAGTCAGTATGGTTTCACCAAGAGTAGATCTACGACAGATGCAGGTAGTCACCTTATGACTCTGATTCTTCAGGCTTGGGAGAGTTCACAGGATGCTATTGGCGTATTCTGTGACCTTTCCAAAGCTTTTGATTGTGTGGATCATAGCACACTGCTGAGGAAGTTGGAGGTATACGGAATTCAGGGAAATGCCTTGAACTTGGTGGAATCTTACTTGTCAGACAGACAGCAGAAAGTGGATATTGGCGGTGTCATTTCATCAAGCCATCCTGTTAGAATAGGAGTGCCACAGGGGTCAATCCTTGGTCCATTCTTGTTTCTGGCATATATAAATGATCTCCCTTACATGGTTAAAGACCTAGCAGACATCGTTTTATTTGCCGATGATACCTCGCTAATATTTAAAGTGGATAGGAAAGATAGTGAGCTTATACATGTAAATAACGCGTTAATAGTAATATCTAAATGGTTTGCAGCTAACAATCTGTTATTGAATGCGAAAAAGACTAAATGTCTGAAATTTTCATTACCTAACGTTAGGTACATAGAATCTAATATAGTTCTTGACGGTGAAATACTAAAGCTTGACAATGCAACTTTGTTCCTTGGCATGAATATAGATTCTAAGCTACAATGGGGTAATCATATTAATGTATTGTCAGGGAAATTGAGCTCTGCAGCATATGCGGTGTATAAAATCAGGCAACTATCAGATGTAGCTACAGCGAGATTAGTTTACTTTGCATATTTCCATAGTTTAATGTCATACGGTATTTTACTGTGGGGGTCAGCAGCAGATATTGAGACTATTTTCATACTGCAAAAGCGTGCAATTCGTGCCATCTATGAGATGCGCCCAAGAGACTCTTTAAAGGAGCTCTTTAAAGAGATAAATATACTGACCCTACCATCTTTGTACATTTACGAAAATATTATGTATGTCAGAAAAAATTTAGATAAATTCAAGTTAAATAGTGACACTCATAGCTTTAATACTAGAAATAAGAATAAGTTAGCTGTACCTCGATTCAGATTGTCCAAAACGAGCCATAAATCATTTTTAGGGAATTGTGTACGTTTTTATAATAAAATCCCTGATGAAATAACGGGGCTCACAGAAGGTAAATTCAAAAGCCGTGTTAAAGACATATTACAAAAGAAAGCCTATTATAAAATTAGCCAATACATAGAAGACAAAGATGCCTGGAAACCTCTGCAACCACCTGTAAATAAATTATGTAACCAAGATAATAATTGTAAACACATATTTAAAAAAAGCAATCCCTATGAGTTTCTTGCTCATTCTTCTCATAGAGGTGCCTTGCGAATGAGCGGTAGAATATTAAAATAAAATGTAAAATTGACTTGCAAAAGTGCTCCATTGTAGCCTATTTGAATAAATGAATTTTGAGTTTGAGTTTGAGTTTGAGTCATGCCGGAACACAGTCATAATGATTGCTTGCCGACACGTAAAACTGTTGTGTGAATAAATAATAATAATTTAACTGCTATCAATGGTTATTACTTAGATCAAATCAAAATGTATTTATACATTTAAATTTAATATGCTTCAATGGAGCTTATGTAAACCTCACTCATTTTTTTTCTTTTAGAAAATTATAGCTTTAATCGAAGCCAGACTAAATTAACATAATGAAACGTTAAATATTTTTATAAAGATAAATAAACAGATAATCGAGTCTTATTACTAAGACAATAAGGGACATCATAATATTATTATAGAATTTACGAGAATGTCGGTGTATCTATAACGTCCCACACTAAGAAAAAATAATAGTCCATTTAGATAGTGGGAGCACATCGAGACAATCTGTAGATAGTATAACTGAATAGATATCGAAAGTTCATCTGTTTAAGGTATTGTTATTCAAGTATTTTGTAATTAATGGAATTAGGTGTTTTAGAAATTAATTTAAGTACATAGTTTTGAGTAAATTTTCTTATCATTGATATTTTTTAATTATTTTATTTTACATTTTTATTTATCATAATTTACCGGGGGTAGAGTTTCTCCACAGGAGTTCGACTAGGTGGGTACCCCAACAGTGCCAGTTATTCTACCGCCAGACTGAGCAGTGATGTGCAAACGTTGCTGTGCACAGGTAGGAGGGCATTTTAGCAAGTGAAATTATTAGGCTGAAGAGTCTTAACATCTTATGACTCTCAAGTAAGAAGCGTGTGTAAAATCCTGGGCTGCACTGTACTAATTATTTTTATGGACAACGTTATCTTTTACCATCAGGAGAGCGTCTTGCTCGTCTTCTTACTTCGTTGTATAAAAAAATCATATTATTTAGTGTTCAGTCTTGATTGAAAAAAAAAAGATTAGTTTTACAATCTGACTCTTGCGGAATCTATCTCAATACATGACCAATCAAGGGGCCAAGAGTCAAACCAACATTTATATCAGAAATAAGGGTGAATAAGTGTTTCATTTACATAATTTGGTTGCGGGACAGTTGGAGGCAATCCCGCGGTCTCCGCACTATAAAATATATTTAAGGGCACCTCTCCTTTGTATGATGGGCACGTAAAGGACCGCGTTGGACAATGTATTAGGAAATACAGTACATGAACTTACCTAATAAACCTAAATTTATAGTGGTTATAGGAGGCTTCCGGCAAATGGGATCGCAATTAACTAGGACCGCGGTCCCATTTGCCGGATTGAATTATTTTTAATATTTTTTCTTCCGGCGAATGGGACCACTCGTAAAATCAGTAGTACATTTCAGCCGTTTGTGGGGTAGATCCAGGTCCTTAACTTTGACCTGATATAATGACTACAAGGTCTGAGCTATCAAAAAGTATACGAAATTTTAGCTTAATTGGTTCAACCGTTATGGCGTGAAGAGATCATACAGGTGATTATACATTTCACATGTATCCTGACCGCTGGGTAAAGTTTGCCACAGAATTCATACCAGAAGTGAGAGTGATTGCATGATGATCTGCACACACACAGGCAGGTTGGCAAGATATTATGAATAGAATAGAATTGAAAACTTTTTATTGAAACTACAAACATACAGAAAAACTTAAAACTATAACACAAAACACGTCATAAGTGTATCAATTGGCGGTCTTATCGCTAAAAGCGATCTCTTCCAGACAACCTTGCAGGGAGAGAAATGGAGGGATGGAAGAATGGAGGGATATGGTGTTTGATCGCTATATATGTATGTGGAGTGACTTGGGAGAAGCCTTTGCCTAGCAGTAAGACATCATATTATGCAGCATAACAATAATGGGATTCCACAAGTAGTTTAGTCACTGCGAAACACTGAGTGGAAATTCAAGGCATGCGTAGCGCAGTGACCGTCAAATATCTAATCTAGAATATCTGTAACATCGTTACCCAGGATGCCTGGACAATGCTAGACCAAATTCATAGTATTATAGGTTCGACGGCCATCAAATTGTTACCCTCACCGAAATAAATGTAAATTGTTTCGAGGCCTTCTGCCTGTTATGATTTTTACGTATCTAATAGATATTAGGGTAATCGTGATAAGTATATTGTTTTTCTAAAGGCCTTATACAATATTTGGTATTATAGAAAAAAAGGGAATTTTAATAACATAACCTGTTTCATTTTAATCTTAGAACCGTTGCTAAGAACATTTAATTACGATAATATATGCCATTACATTACTAAAGTCTATGTAAAAGAATCTGCCAGTTTTCGCGTGGTAAAAGGCAATGTACACCATTAACCCATTAGAGGTCACCGTTCCCAAGCGAGTATGGTTATATTTTAAGTTTCTATCACAAATTTCGCGATTTTAATGTGGGTAATCATAATTATTGACTTCATCACGATCCTTCTTAAGTGTATTTATCAATATTTTGCCGATAGTTAGATATTATTTGATAAAAAGTGACAGTTGAAGTTGTAACATCAAAACGCTGTGGAGGTAAGTCAATTATTTTAGATTTTTTACAGTAAATACTGCTCAAAAGTGGTTTTATTCAATTGTTTATTATAAAATACATGTTATAGTAATATATAAAGAACAGTACTGTAAACTATTTACACATCAATTAAAACTAGAGTCAATTGAATCTTACTGTCCCCGCGTGGGCACATTGACCACATCCATGAGTAATAAATCTATTTTATTTTTCAGATTATTTGCAATAAAAAACCAATATTTTACTGCTTGCAAGAGCTACAAGGGGCTTAGAGAAGCTATTGAAGCCATTTTGCAGAAAAGTGATGATGATGATTGTGATTTCGCAGTCGTACCACCTAATCCAAGTGCATTAACCGATGAAGAGGAGGGAGCCGATGAGGATATAGGGACGTATGTCATGTCCCAAGACGTGAAATACGTCGCTATATACTATATACGATGACCTGGTACTATTGGGGTATTATTTATGAACCGAGAAAATTGTAGTGATAACAAAAACAGTGATGACCATTGGCAGCAAAAAGAATACGACTTGATGCTACCCGCCAACTCTGAACCCTTTTTATTACGTGGGGAATGCTTTTACGCATACCCGCCCTGGGGGTAAGGCGGGTTATGTCAGGCTCGGTACTGTAAAGATGGAAGAACAGCTCCTATACCGAATAAATCTACCACGATGCCCCTTCATCAACAGAAAGTGGCAGGGTCACAGGTCCGCTTTTGCACTCTCAACTTTGAACCCTAACCCAACTTGGCGGAAATGTGTTCCTTCATACTCGTCAACTGCTGAGAGTACTACCGAAATCTGTGATAAAAAGAGTACTCTTTGTGAAGAGCTGAAAGATCTCAAGTTGATACTAGTTACATAGATCAATAATAGTTACTTAGAATTGCTGTACATGGGAAAAAGTGATGGTGGGTCCTATTTACTTACATGTTGGATGTGGCTGTTGCTAATGCCTGGCGTTTACATGTAATGAGTACAGATATAATCCTATGGATCAACTAACGTTTCGCCGACATATCGGACGATATTATTTACGCCAAGACTGACAAAGAAAATCGAGCCAGACTGCATCGAGTCGCTGGAACGTCTCAAGATGGAGTTGGACATTATCCCGCATAAATCGCAAAACAGCTGAAGTGTATGATTTTTCACGTAAAAGCCCGTTGGCAGTGTCAGAAGTGTCTAAAGACACTTTTTGTGGATAATGCTTGTTTCGAAAATTTACATACATAGGAGGTCAGTGTCCCCACTTGAATCCACCCCTGTAATTTCCTGAAAAAAACTGTTTTTCGATATTTTCTTGTGTTTTGTATTCTTTAGGCTATATATCTATAAGATAATAAAGAAATTTTAAAAATCATATCAGTAGTTTCTGTTTGAGGGTAAATCCTGAGATCGGGCGTATTTAAGTGATTTCCGTGGCAGATTTTAAATCAAAGTATTATTGCATTTTACATGTAAAACATCAAATTTCCTATAATTATAATTACATCAATCAAATAGGCATCATTATAACTTGTTTTGTTCAGAAGATATTTAAATTTAAATTTTTGGTGCCACGGGAATCAATAAAGTGTGACATGGGAATCAAAATTAAAACTATTTTGTTTGAATTCTATGTTATTATTTATATATTAACCTCTACATACTAATCATATAAAATAGAAATGATTAAAAACGGTGATCCAAACAGATATACACCAAACATAAAGTATTTAAAAGGTCTATATTGGCTCTCTATATAATAATCATGTAAACTAAATAAAATCAACGTATTGCAGTCTTAAACAATGTAAAAATATTAGTCACAGTCACTGACAGGATTCACTCCAGAAGCTGTCATCAGATTGTACATTTATCATTAGTTAGGTTAATCTGGACTGAAAGTTGCAGTCAGCCCATAGTTTCGTTTTATTTTTTCATCATACATCATCTCAGCCATAAGACGTCTACTGCTGAACATAAACCTCCCCTTTAGACCTCCATATATAACACTGGTGTTGAAAGCGACCTGCTTCAAGCGTCTTTCAGCGACCTAAATAAGGTCGTCTGCCACACTTGTGGGTAGACGTTCTACGCTGCATTTGCTTGCCTGTAGTAGCCACTTGAACACTTTTCGACCCCATCAGCCATTCGCTCTACGTGCTATGTGGCCTGCCCATTACCACTTCAGCTGCCTGATCCGCGGAGATATGTCAGTGACTTTGGTTCATCTCCTCATTCCTGATTCGATCACGTAGAGAAACCCCGAGTATAGCCCTCTCCATAGCTCGCTGAGCGACTTTTTAATGTGGTCTGTCTACTATAGTACAATATAAAAAAATCTGATGTATACAATATAAAAAAAATATCTGAAATAATGAAATATACAAATATAAACTGTCAAAATCACTTCCATACCTGCGGCTTCGCTGTAGTTGGGTAAAAAGTGAAAGAATGCGCAAGAAAACTCAGGGGAAAATTGATCACCGTGGTAAAATACCATGAGAATCAATACCATATAAATCAAAATTGTATAGTTTTTTGTCAATATTTTTAAATACCATAATTATAGACCAAAATTAATAAAATATATGATAAACAATACCCTTTTCCTAACTGCACATCCTAGTCAAAAAACCGTAATGGATAAAAAAATATTTTTAAACATGGAAAAGGTAATCAATGATCTAGTGAACCAAAACCACGGTAATCAATTTCTCACCTTCGTAAATCCAGTTTATAACAACGAGAGGAGGAGCCTCTCTTCACTATGTTTAGAGCGCAATCGAAGTTAGCCAATAGCGTGCGTACAAACTTCTAAGTATTGTGGTTTGTGAAATGTGGGTAGTTATGTCGCGCGCCATGGGAATCACTTTTTGTCCGGGGACAAACCTAAATTTGTTATTTTTTCTAAAACTACGCTGAGTACAGCCTTCGCGTATTTTTTTGATCATATAACAGTTCACCCTTTACAGCTTTGATCACAGGAATTAATTAAATTCCTTTTATAAATTAGTGTAAAAAATATATTTAGTTCCGAAAATGTGTAAGGGACAGCCCACGGTAATCAAATTTCAGGGCTTTTACATTTTTTTTTAGATACTTGCAGCTAAATATAACCTGATGTCTATCATGCATTAAATAGATTGAACCTTAGACTAACAGGAAAAAAATACCTTTGGGTAGAATTTTTATGTTACGGGTAGTTTATTCCCCCAGACACGTAAAATTTTGACTCTCAGGAATCACCCTTGACCTCTAATGGGTTAATAATAACTCATTGAATGACTGTCTGATCTATCAACGCACGGCCCAGTCGATTGAAAGGATTTGGTTAAAATGTGGAATATGAATACATTTTCTAATTCATAATAATTCTATTATTATAGACCTCCACTAAGAAACGATTTGCTCACTCAGGCAAAGCCACGAGGATAAGCTATAATAGTATATTATAACGAGAAACCTACGAGCTCTAAAATAAATCAGAATAATGCTATAAGATTTTAGTTTCATTTTTATCCTAATAATTACTAATGTACTACATATTTGGTTCTTATTATCATAGATATCTTTACGTTTACTTTAATATTTTTATCTTTATTTTTTATCATAACATTATTAATACTTTTCTTAGATATTATTAATGAAAGTTTAACCCATGATGATATTCATTCAAAATAAAACCTCAAGAATTTGTCGTCCTGCCCTTTTACACCCATAAACCACAGGAATTTTGCCCTTTCATGTTTCGTAAAATATTATTTTATGGAAAAGTCTATGAGAAACGACTCTGTAATATTTTCTATAAAAAACTGCTTTGTCAAATCACCGGACACACAATTTAATAATTTTTCATATTTTTTTATTTCAGCATTTTCATTTATTTTATTATTCAGCACAACGCTAGGACTAACCGAAACCGAATAATATACTAAAATAGGAACTTTTATCAAAATTTCCATTTTAACTATCCTATTTCACATTTTATGATTTTCAGCTTAATGTTATTTATTTATTATGGAAAGGAAGTCTACCCCCGGTAAAGTGTAGTAAAAGCCCGCCGTTTAAAATTATTATACTCGTATACCTGTCAGCGAAACTTTAAACAAACACAGGAAAGACGTGCAATTTAAAATAGTCGAGCTATACCTAACTCATAAATATTTAAAGGAGTAAATATGGGTTAGAAGCAAGTTAACACAAAATAGTGGTTGGAATCGCACACAACTTTGTATGATTGGAACGGCTTTCATAAATATATTTTAAGCACAAATCGTTATCGAAGATCGATGACATAACAATTAAGAAAACAACAAAGCTTGGCTATTTAGCAGTGTCTTGAATAAACTTTGAAATCATTAATCATGCTTTCAAGTAAAACAGTACAGTACAGTTGAGTTTGAATATTTACTCAAAAATGGCATCTCTTCCTTGACCTTTCTACTAATATTAAACGTAAAAAATGTATGAAAGTGTGTTTTTGTGTTCTGTTTGTTACCTCACACAGACAGACAGATGTGTGACAGATGTTTTTACTCATTAGATGAATATTTTAAATGTAAATTTGAACAGACTTTGTTTTAATTACTTATGAATTTTAATGTAATGGAAAATTATTCAAATGCATGCCAAGAACAATGTTATTATTAAATATTTGCACGACATTACATCATGTCAAATACGGAATGAACTATGTTATACTATATTTTTAAGACCTTATTAATACCTGTATTTATACAAATAAACGATTCATTCATTCATTCATTCACGTTAAAATCTCTTAATAGCTGTAAACTGACTTCTTTAAATTTATTTTTATATTTTATTTTATATATTTATAAAATCCACAGCTTTTAATTAACATCATGTTGTTGTAGTACGTAAGACATATCTTCTAAATATATAAAAGGAAAGAGTGACTGATCTATCAACGTACAGCCTAAATTGCTGGACGGATTGTGTTGAAATTCGGAAAACAGGTAGGTTTTATGACGTAGACCTCCGCTAAGAAAGGGTTTTGCCACGCAGATAAAACTACGAGCATAAGTTAGTTATCATATACCTTTGTTCTACAGAGAGAATCGAATTTTTACAAGCTTTATATTACTTTCAGCTGTCTGTTGTCTGTCTGTCTGTCTGTCTGTCTGTCTGTAATTAAATCTTGCAAGTTTAATTTGACCCACTTCCCGGTTTCCAATTGAGCTGAAAATTTGCATGCGCGTGTAAATCGGATGACAATGCAATATTTTTATGACATCGAGCTGATCTGATGATGGAGCTGGAAGGTGGCCATAAGAACTCTGTCATTAAACAACGCAACCCCATCGAGTTTGGGCTCATTTGATTCGTCTTGACGAGTACTTTATGATGCAAGATGGTAATAATAATTAAAGCTTGTTTTTAAAAAGTATTTTTAAAATTTCACTTGTTATTAAAAAAATACAAATCTGCTTTTGTCAGGCTGTGATTTATTTCTTTTATAGCGGTTGAAATGAAAAAAAAAAAAATAATGAAATGAAATAACGTTTATTCATGCACAAACATCTCACAACACAAAAACAACATAATATTACAAGACATTAATAGAAATATTTATGGATGACATGAAACGCTCCCAACTCAGCATATGCCGACTATCCAGCCGGCGCTGGTCTTCCGTTGCGACCGCTTTGGTGACATCAACAAATAAAATTTAAAATAACAGTACCGTTCCTAGTACCATTTACCCTGTGGTTAGAATATTGAATGGGTAGGAAGGTCGGATGCGATACGAGGCTCGGCTGGGCCTTAGCTCCGGGTTCGACCCACGTAATACTTTTATGACAGTGTTACATAAGCCTAGCCAAGGAAATGGTGGGAGACCTTGATTTTGAGGGTGCTTGTGGCTTATTTGATGTCATTTTTTGATTATTTTTGGATTTATGTAGCTCTTAAACATGGGGTTTTATTGGGCAGGCAGGCTTTTATTACACTTACACGGAGACATCAGTGCATAGGCTTTTTTTAGATTTGAATTTTGAAGGTACAATTCAACCGCGCATTGGCATTTTTTATTCTTCTATTCTATAATAATAATATTCAAATTTATTTTATCTTACTAGACATATCTCGTGATTGATCAGGGATGTGATCAAACGTACATAGGTCTATTCAGTATTAAAAAAAAAACGGTCAAGTACGAGTAGGACTCGAGCACCGAGGGTTCCGTATAAACCTACGGCATTCTACGGAACCCTAAGGAAAAGTGGGTATAATATTATATACTGTAGGTTTTGATTCCCTTGCGAGTACTTGCGAGTTTGAAAATATGCGGCTAAAATTGCTGTTTCTTTTGATTTCGTAGACAGAGATGTTTGATTTTTTTACAGCTTAAAGTTATTATAAAGCTGAGTATTTGGTATGAATTTCAATTTAATACCTGTACGCGTTCTTGAGGAAAGGGATAGTAAATACAAAATTATTTAAAATATTTTTTATATGATGTTACTAAAAATGTACAATTTTCGGAATTTTTCCTTTATCTGTATTCTAAGGAATTGCTTTTTACCAAATTTCAAGATTCTACGTTCACGGCAAGTACCCTGTAGGTTTTGGTTTTTTGAGAGTAGTTGCGTGTTTAAAATTTCGTCTAAAATTGCTGTTTCTTTTGAATGCGTTGAGATAGAGGTTTGATTTTATTACAGTTTAAATGTATTATAGGCCTTAGTATTTCATATGAATTTCAGTTTAATACCTGCACGCTTTCATGAGAAAAAGGGTAGTAAGTATAAAATTATTCAAAATATTTTTTTCATATGATCAAATTAAAAATTTATGGTTTTCGCAATTTTTCCTTTATTTGTGCTCTAAGGAGTTACTTCGTGCCAAATTTCAAGATTCTGAGTTCACGGGAAGTGCCCCGTAGGTTTTGATTTATTTGGTAATGTCGAAAATTTGCTGAAATTTGCGACATATTCGACTATATCTTTTGATTGCGTTGGCCTAGAAGTTTGAATTTTTCACAGCTCTAAGAAGCAATGGACTTTAGTATTTCCTATAAATTTCAGCTTGTTAGCTCCACGCGTTCCTGAGAAAAAGGGTCTTGACAGACAGACGGACGGACGGACGGACGGACGGACGGACAACAAAGTGATCCTATAAGGGTTCCGTTTTTTCCTTTTGAGGTACGGAACCCTAAAAATGAATAAAGACTAACTATAGCTAGCCGTTTTCAGCTACTATGACTTGGCTTTTCTACATAATTAATGTACTTGGACGATGAGAATATTATACTTCGTGATATACAATAAAGCTGACACCACACAGGGGATATCGCGAAAAAGCGTTAGCGATCTTTATTTTATTTCTGACCGCGTCCGCTTTTATGTGTCACAACCCTACGAACAAAAGTTTTGAAGTTAAGAACGCGTGGAGGTAACAAACTGAAATTTATAGGAAATACTAAGGTCCATTGCCTCTTAGAGCTGTGAAAATTTCAAACTTCTAGGCCAACGCAATCAAAAGATATAGTCGAATATGTCACAAATTTCAGCAAATTTTCGACATTACCAAATAAATCAAAACCTACGGGGCACTTCCCGTGAACTCAGAATCTTGAAATTTGGCACGAAGTAACTCCTTAGAGCATAGATAAAGGAAAAATTGCGAAAACCATAAATTTTTATTTGCATCATATGAAAAAAATATTTTGAAAAATTTTATACCTACTACCCCTTTTCTCATGAACGCGTAAACGTATTAAATTGAAATTCATATCAAATACTTAAGTCTATAATACCTTTTAACTGTAATAAAATCAAACCTCTATGTCAACGCATTCAAAAGAAACAGCAATTTTAGTCGCAATTTTAAACTCGCAACTACTCTCAAAAAATCAAAACCTACAGGGTACTTGCCGTGAACTTAGAATCTTGAAAATTGGCACGAAGCAACTCCTTAGAGCACAGATAAAGGGAAAATTACGAAATCTGTACATTTTTAGTTACATCATATAAAAAAATATTTTTAATAATTTCATACTTACTACCTTATTTCCCATGAACGCGTAAACGTATTAAATTGAAATTCATATCAAATACTCAAGACTATAATACCTTTAAACTGTAATAAAATCAAACCTCTATCTCAACGCATTCAAAAGAAACAGTAATTTTAGCAGTATTTTTTAACTCGCGACTACTCTCAAGGGAATGAAAACCTACAGGGTACTTGCCGTTAACTCAGAATCTTGAAATTTAGTACGCAGCAACGTCTTAAATTATAGGCACAGGAAAAATTGCGAAAACTGTAAATATTTAGTTACATCATATAAAAAAATATTTTTAATAATTTTGTATTTACTACCCCTTTCCTCAAGAACGCGTACAGGTATTAAATTTAAATTCATACCAAATACTCAGCTTTATAATAACTTTAAGCTGAGAAAAAATCGAACCTCTATTTCAACGCAATCAAAAGAAACAGCAATTTTAGCCGCATATTTTCAAACTCACAAGTACTCGCAAGGGAATCAAAACCTTCAGTACATAATATTATACCCACTTTTCCTTAGGGTTCCGTAGAAACCCGTAGGTTTGTACGGAACCCTCGGTGCTCGAGTCCTACTCGTACTTGACCGGTTTTTTATTATTATTAAATGGATTTATTGAACATCGTGCCGAAGCACGGTCATTTAATGACCGTCAGGTGACACATTTATTTATAAGCATCCTTTATATTACGAAAATCTATCCAAAACATAGGTACCCTATTATAAGCACCAACCAAGGGCTATATATTTCCCTTGCCAAGATAAAGACTGTATTGCTTCCATCGAGTGATCCTTCATTCTTATCGGATATTCTGTAACAAGGGTATCTCAAGGGTTCTGTACAACAGTTATAAATTGTGGTAACTGAGTTAGGTAATTACTTACTTAACTGTGTGTTGCTAATCTAAACATGCTGTGTGTTTTACTATAAACTTGTATTTTATAATTTAAATGATTAGATTAAAATAACAACTATATTGTTTATCTACAAAGCATGCTCGCACAAGCGACAAGTCCTCCAGCCAAGCCGTGTCAGGGTGTGTAGGGAAACTTTTTCTTACACAATTAGATTTGTGCAGTGTTATCTGTATTATGTGTTCGAAAATAAATAAATAAACATTATGTTCTGAGTCTATAATTTTGACCAATTGGTATCGACTTCTTCTTATATTAGTTTTTTACACATAAAATTTCATTATTTTGTCACTTATTTTACCAAGGTGTCACGATTTTTAAATGAAAAATCATTTTTAAAATCATAATGTCTGCATAAGACAGGTTTCGGTTGAAAAATTCCTAAAATTAATATCTAAGTAATCTGTGAGCAATAAATTTTAATATTATTTAGTATTTGTAAGTTATATTTTTTTTATTCGTCTTTGACCACGACCTCGCCTGATCAGCGACGATGCGGCCGTAGATAGTATCAGATTAAACCTAGAAGGCGGGACAAATCCCTCCCTGGCTTTGGACATCATGGCGGAACACAGTCGTAATGCCCGCTTGGCGACACGGTTTTGTCCAGTGGGTGGTAACTAGCCACGGTCAAGCTTACCACCAGTATAGCGAGCGGAAAAACCTCACATAACTAATAAAAGTCATTGGTGCGGGGCCGGGATTTGAACGCGGTGATCCAGAAAACATCTGCTCATAAAACACCACTTCAATTTTTTTTTAATTTTTATGTCACTTCTTAAGGCCATAATACACATATGTTATATATGCACCAGTATATTATATTATGGTATACATTAGAGCCAGTTCAAAGGGCACCGCTTCCGTGACGCCGCCGTACAAAAAAGCAATAACTGGTTACGCTCGAGATCAGCGTTTCCACTGAATTTGGTTAAGATAAACAGTTCCGTGGAATACAGTGACAGTGCTTTAATGTATAGGTATGAGTTACTTAATTTGTTTTTTAGTTGTAACAAATGTATTTATATTGTTATTATTTTATATAATTTTTTATTTTGATATTAAAATGGCTGAGATTTTACAAACTGTGACATCTGAGCCCCCCCCGAACTAAGCTTACTTACGATGCCGTTACAGTTTAAAAGTAACTTACGATGCCGTTTTTAACCCCCGACGCAAAAACGACGGGGTGTTATAAGTTTGACGTGTCTGTCTGTCTGTCTGTCTGTCTGTCTGTCTGTGTGTGTGTGTGTGTGTGTGTATGTGTCTGTCTGTGGCATCGTAGCTCCCAAACGGATGAACGGATTTTGATTTAGTTTTTTTTGTTTGAAAGTAGAGTTAGTCGAGAGTGTTCTTAGCCATGTTTGGTGGAAATCGGTCCAAGATGGCCGCCGCTACAAAATGGCGGATTACTTTTTTCTTCCACGACCCCCTCAATATGGGTATCAAATGAAAGGGCTTAACAAGTAGATTACAGCCCACTATATAAAATTTAAAATCCAAGATGGCCGCCATAAAAAAAATGGTGAATTACGTATTGCGTTGGGGGTTTTTTAAATTTTTAATTTAATTCACTTGTATCTAAACATATAAACAGCCTAAACCGCAAACAAAAAAGAACATATTATTGAATTGGAATTTGGAACACAGATAGGTTTTTTAACTGAAAACACTTTTAAAATGTGTGCAATAATATTATGCAGGGCTGGTCTTAAGGAATTTTCAATAAATTTATTCTTTAAATTTATATTTCAAAATTTGTCAAATAGTGGGAGCGAGAGAACGTCACTCGATATATACGCTCTTAATCATGATAGCTATAGAATCTTCTCTTTTAAAATTTTCAGAAATACCTAGAGAGCTTAGGTACTCTAACTTAATAACTTTATACTTAACTGTTTGACGCAAGATAAGCATATCCGTAGCTCTGCTTATAACAATGGAAAGTGACGGTGTAATGGGAAACACGACTTGGAGTAACTGACACGTGGGTTTTTGTTTATTCTGCTCCATCATCAGATCAGCTCCATATCATAAAAATATTGCATTGTCATCCGATTCATACATGCATGAAAAATTTCAGCTCAATCGTAAACCGAGAAGTGGTCCAAATGAAACTTGCAAGATTTGATTACAGATAGACAGACAGACAGGTGAAAGTAAATAAAAGCTTTTCAAAAAACATGTCACACTTTGAGATTTCAACCTAGTGCCTCCGGATTACAAACCAAACGTACGACAACTGAGCCATAGACGCTACACACATAATATTTCAATATTCTACACGTAAAGTTTCAGTTACCTTCTATGGGAACTCCTTACCCATAATAATCTGTCTGCACGTACTTCGTTCCGCTCTAATAAAGAAGCTTTAATTTAATAATTCGCTCCCTCTGTAAGTTCTATAATCCGTTTATTAATTAATTCGTAAATGTAAGGGACAGACTGTAAAATTGATAGACACCACGCATCGGGCTCCAGAAAAAAACCTTACTCAAACTCAAACTCAAAAATTATGTTATTTTAATTTATATCAAGAAGTAAGAAAAAGTAAGACGCATTCTTAATGGTAAGAGATAACGCGGCCCATAATTAGTAAAGTGCCACCCGGCATTTCACAATGATGTAACATTTTAGGTGCACTGTACTAACATTTATTCTTCCTCAAGAGACTATCCAGCCTAGTAATTTTACTAGCTACAGTGCCCTCCTACCGAAACACAGTAATGTTTGCGCATCACTGCTCAGACGGTAGAATAACTGGAACTGTTGGGGTACCCAGTACCCACATGGTACCTCCTGCAAAGGAATTCTATCCCCTGTAGCTAGAATAATTATAACTAGTAGTTCGCCTCGAACTGGGACCTCGCAGCCCAATTTCCGTGGTAAACCTTAGACTTTAGGCCTCGACAAAATATATCCTAATACAAGAACTTTATCATTAATATTAAAACTCAAAATACAAAAATTCAGAGAAATTAAAACTCAATAAACCTACGTACCGAGATTTTTAGAATATAATCCATTTTAGAGTTTCGTTCCTCTGAAGGAAAAAACGAAACCCTAATAGGATCACTTGGTCATCCGTATGTCTGTCAAGACCCATTTATACTCTACATCCCGTAGAATTGTATATTTTTACCATAATACACAGGTCTATGGCCGCTTGGTACCCGTAAAATTAAACTTCTAAGTTAACGTAGAAAAAATACACCCGTTTATCCTTCGAAAAACGTACCTACATTTTTTACCATATATTTATGAAATTTGGCAGACTATAAGTACATATATTTTAAATTCGGGAAAATTTCTGAAAGCTATACATTTGAATTAATTCATTTAAAAATGGCTCTATTTAAAGTACTTAAACATCGAAGTTAAGCAATATTATGTGCGTACGTATTTGGATGGGCGCGTACGTAGTGATCTCAACATTTTGCTGACTTTTTTGGAGAGAGCCACCAGCAACCCGTGATGCATTATGGTGTGCTCGTGCACCTTTATTGTTGAATGTGCCGGCACAAACAATTACTCTAAGTTTTAAAAAGTTATGCAGACAGACTACTCAAATAACCTTACTGCCAGCGAAAAAGCAGAGGCTTTCAACTCTATGAGTTCGCTTTGCTCGGTCGATGATATATGTATGTATTCATATAAATTATGTATTTAAATTATATTTTATAACAAAACGATTCAGCGAGATTTTTTATTCTATCACCACTTCCACAGACATTCTTGCCTGCTTATTATTGTTTATGGTCTCCACTTTCGTGTTTTGCCAGTGGCCGTAGCATGCCACACAGAATCCCGACCAAACTTCAAGAGTAGAACTGTCATCCCATACATTCACAAAACTACAATGTATGGCATGACAGTTCTACGCTTGACATTTCAGCGGGATCTCGTTTGGCATGCTACGGCCACTGTAAAATATTATTTTACTTGACAGCGAGTAGTCCGGTACATTGTGTTCGGGATAATTTATACAAAATTTTAGGCAATGTGACGTAGTTATGTCGTCATAACTAGTAGTTCGCCTCGAACTGGGACCTCGCAGACCTAATTTCATTGAAAATGTTAAAACCTTAGATTTTTAGGTACCTATACCTACCTAAAGGTATAAATATAGGGTTATCAATGTGTATACATTAATGGAAACTTTAACTTTAATAATACCAAAATTCAAAGTAATTGAAACTCAAAATACCTACGTAACGGAAATGTTTCAACATGATCTTTTTAATCACTGTTCTATTGTTGTGATCAAAATTTCAATAATAATAATATAATAGAGCGATATAATATTATTAAAGGTTATGCGTATTCACTTGATTAAGAAAATTATAGAATAAAAGAATACATTTACTTTAGGCTTTAAGCGCTAGCATTCAATTATGTAGAGTTAGTACCTACATAGTGCAGACAGACGAATGAAATGTAGTAAACGTGAAACATAGTTGAAGCTCTTGTGTAGGAAAAAAAATTACAACCACTGCATTAGAAAAATCGGCTTTTTGCCGCCTTTTTTTGTTCAAAAAATGTCAGCAAAATTTGAGGTCACTGGGTCACCTATCTAAAGACGTACGCGCATAACATTGCTTCACTTCGATAATTACGTACTTTTATATAAAGCCATTTTTTTAACATAAAATCTAATATGAATTAATAACATAGTCATCAGAAGTCATTTTAACCCTTTCAGGACCATAAGAGTAGGAGAGGTAATGTTATGGTTATTTCTGTATAATATGATCTTTTTGATGTCTATAAAACATATTTTAAAGTCAAAAAGTAAAAACCTATTATAGTTTTTTTGGAATTTTATGGTACATGGATGTCCCTATGGTCGTTAACGGTAAATTTTATTCGAAATTATTTACAGTTTTGTTTCAAGGCTAGAGGAATATCTAGGATCTAAACACTTATTAAAAACGCAAATTTACTACCATACACATACACACACATTAATTTATAAGAAATGAGTCAAGGTACAGAATAAAACAATTCAATCGGTCGTATATTACAGGTGAACTTTGCATATTATACAGGTGTTGTTAGTGCGATTATCTTTTGGAACGTGCACAATACGTGCATCGTTTTCTGTTTATCGTTTTTTCGATGGATTGTAATAGGGTAGATCGTTTTATAGCTTTGCATAATATGGTAGGTACTTACTCATTTTTTCAGGAAGCCACACAGACTTGCCTGATCTACAAACAACCAACCAACCAATCTATTCTGACCGTGCTTCTTTGTGTACATGGTATATGCGTTGTTCACTGTTATATCAAAAAGGTCGAAGAATAGTCTTAGATAATATATCTATCTTCTTATACTTATTTTAACTTTGACCTGCGATCAAGCTCGTGTGTTATAGTTCGTTGATCCATTAGACCAATGCCACCCATATTTTTATTGTAGTGTGATACGAAACATATTTAGTAAAAAATCGTTCCTAATCGGCCGTTAAGACTTTACCATGGTAATCAACTGGAAACTTGCCTGGTAGCCAGCTTCAATTATAATTGGTATGACATGATTGACCATCACTTGGTGCACTTTTATGCAACCAATCTTACCCTCCAGTCTGGCTAAACAGCGACCCATTCGCCCTGTCCTAACGGGACAGTAAGAGAAGCTTTGCACATGGGTAGAATATACGGCTCTAACGGTGTAGGTACCGTTAATCACCCAGGTAGAAAGTTCACCCGAATTCTCACGGATTTTTTATATGACACAAGAATGCATTTTATGACGACTACTATTATCTTAAGGCTATCCTATGCATCCAAATCGTTTTACAGTTGGCTGTTTCTATTCATTACACGATATTTTTAAAGGTTTATGACTTTATTGAAATCAGTTATTTTTCTTTTATTGATATTGCTTGGTAACTATTTGGTTTTTGAATAACTATCATAATATTTTGTTCATATCGTCGTCCGAAAAAAGTATCCCTTCACGACCATAGGGACAGTACTGTCCCTTTTTATTTATGACTTTATAGCTTTATTAGGATCAAATTATCTAATAGTGTAGTAATTTATATAAATAAAACATTAACCAGGCTATAGTTTTTTCATGAAATTAATTTATGATTCTCACTTTAACATCTTCAGAATCTTGAGAAAACTTTTTCTTTTGCGCACCAGAAGATATGTCATCTTTTATAGATTATAGACACAATATAGTTCTACTTTTATGGGGCTGCTAGCTATGAATGGTTAAAATGGACATTTAAATATTAGAAAACAAAAAAATATTTGAAATTGGCCTAGTATTTATTTAGATTTTTACATTTTTGTGCTTGGGACACGGGTGTACCCGTGGTCGTCAAAGGGTTAATAGTCCTCAGATTTTTGCCTGAACTTAAACTAAGTAGGTATATATATATTCAAAATCTGCCAAACTTCATAAACGGCAACTACCCTATGATTTTCGATTTGTTTGGAGGATCGAAATGTACGTTTTTGGAGCATAAAAAGAAAAAAGAACGAGCGGTAGCGTCTTAAAATATATCTAAATAATTGTAAAATTTACTTATAAAAGTGGAGCAATGTAGCCTTGAATAAAAATTTTGAGTAAGATTTAACAAAGTACATTATTTACCTACTTATCATTAAAGTAAATATTATATTTTATGGAAAGTACTACAAAGCATACTTAAATTTAAGGCAAATAATATTGAACTCTTGGATGCTTGGATATTACTATAGCTATTATTATGTTAATACTTAAAAATAGGTAAACTAAGTGCCTACTTCCACTTTATGAACTTTATGAACCTATACTGTACTCTGCGGTCATTTAAATTCATATTATTATATGGCTCATTCTCATGGAATCGATTCTCATCGTCACCTTCATGGCAATTCTTATTTATTGCTTATTTGTAATGTTTGTGTATAATATTTTATAGAGCTGGATAGCACGAGTAAACATTTATATAAATTATTTAAATCGGACGTTTCATTTCGAAGAAAAACAGTTTTGAAAATTTCGGCGCCACGAAAGTGATTCAGTCATTATTTTTTCTCAACTTTTTCAAGTAAAACCCTTTTGAAAGACTAAATCTACCAAAAATGTACAATAAAACGACATTCTACGTAACAACAAACCTCACTACAGAAGAAAATATGCGTAATTTGAGATATTACTTTACATTTCACTTTACTTTTTATTAGTCAGAAATTTGGTATGTATGTATTAAAACCCTAACATAACAGATAAAGTACTTTTTAGTTGATAAAAAGGCCCTTTCAAAAGAAAACAATACAAAAAAATCACTTTCGTGGCCTAAAAATCACCTTCGTGGTAAAAACGCCATGAAGGTGATGCCACGCTGGTGACGAAAATATCCCTTTTTGGTGAAATTCTGGAAAGTTTAGGTATAATGTATAAAATAAAATACTACATCTTTATCTCGCACATTTTGGCGTTTCGAAAAGCTAGCTTTGATTTAAATAACTAAAATACAATGCATAAAAATGTTGTCCATGCAAGTGATCGATACACCCATGAACAAATTGAAACTTGGCAATTATATTTTTTCCCACGGCTCGATAAGTCTTAGATCCTACTTCTACGATTGCAATACATGGCCATCATTGAAATGAATCGATCTCTGTATTGGATTGTTGATGTTGTGTTTAACAGTAGCCGTTAAACTACGCAAATTTAAAGCACCTAAAATCGTGTGACCGCCGCATTATGTCATTTTAAATACAAAGTAATAATGAAAGGCTTTTTTTAGACTGTATACCGTAAAGTGTATTTGTTTGCGAAAATTTTGGTATATGTTATATATAGATACACCGAAATTTGTTAAAGTAGTGCCCAAATGTTTCACTGCAACGGAAAGTGTGACACCATGAGAATACGAAAAATGGCCCCGTTTTTGACCTTTCATGTTAAATTGTAATAATATTTTTTGCGTCTATTATGACAATCTTTATTTATTTTTTAGCTTAATATATGTTTTATCCACCTTTCCAAAATGTATGTCTCTTTCTTTAACCGTTTAGTAAATATAACCGTGTGACCATCAAATTTGGCCTAAAATGAGAATGAGCCATATGTCAGTTCTCATGTTAACATTGTAATTTAATAATATCTATAGCTCTACAACCCTTACAGCAATTTGGCTCATATTTGGACTTGAGAATTATTTTAGTTTGTACTACTTGTTTGCAAAGTTCTATCAAGATTGGATTAACGGTAACGTTGTAATCAAGCAATCTCTATAACTCTAAAACTCTTCGACCGATTTGGCTCATGTTCGAACTTAAAAATTCTATGCCACCAAAAACATAACTTGTAAAAAATACCAAGTCTCGCAACTGCAGTTCTTCTACCGTAAAAAGATGTGAGATCCATGTACTACCAAGTCGGTAAAATCTTTTGTGTTTTAAATCAATAGATCGACTTGGCCATCGCATGAAAACACAACAATGTATCTCTCAAGTAATATACCGACATAATAGTGCGATTGCCAAGTCAATCTATTAATTTAAAACACAAAAGATTTTACCGACTTGGTAGTACATGGATCTCACATCTTTTTACGGTAGAAGAACTGCAGTTGCGAGACTTGGTATTTTTTACAAGTTATGTTTTTGGTGGCATCTCACTACTTTTTGTTTTTTTTTATTCGTTATAGGTTAGCCTTTGTCCACGATATCGCCTAATCTTAAGTGACGACGCCCGTACATGGAAGCAGACTAAACCTAGAAGGCGGGATAATCCCTCCCTGGCTTTATACATTATTACGGCATATATATTATGGCATTATTATTGGGAATATATGCAATTTTTACCGTTGACTGCAAATGTAACTTTGTAATCCTATACATTTATACGGGATTACAAAGTTATTTATGCAGTTTATGTATCTCGAAAACTAGACCGAAATTGCATGTTTTTTTAGTTTTCCTGTGATTTATACAATAAACTCTAAGTATTTACCAAATTTGAACCTTCTATGTTTGCTAGAAGTGCCTTAGACTTTGGATGATCGGTCAGTGAGTGAGTGAGTGAGTGACAAAATTACAAAACTTTGACTAGTTATAATTTTTAAACGACTAGTTCAAATTGAATGAAATTTGGAATAAATCGTGTTTATACAATGCATACTCGGTTGTTAAAAATTGAAGCTTCTAGTTTTTTCCACAACGAAGTTATAGGGGGTCGAAAATGGTCTGAACTGCTTCCAGAAAAGGATGGTACGGCCGTGCCGCTTTTTTTGCTCGACTTGGCGGGGGCACTGCCGTGCCCCCAGATTGTTTCATACTAAGTGTTTGCAAAGTTTCATAAAGATTGGACAATCCCTTTTCAAGTTATCGCGTAACAAACATACATACAAACATACACTTTTGATGATATATTTATGTCGGTTATAAAAAATGTCTACATATCAGAAAAAAAATTATCAGCGCACCAGTTTTGGCATTATCGTCAGACCTATCGTAAAAACTTTAAGTCACCTATACTCTGCAACCCTATAGTCCATTTGGCTATTTTTTTTTACTAAAATTATCCAATTACCCTTTTTAAATTGTGTGCAAAGTTTCATTTAATTTGGATTAACCGTTTTTGAGTAAATGTCGATCGAACTCAATCACCAGAGGTCAACCGTTAAACTGGTCGAGACGCAGGCTTTTCGCGGCTTTCGAATCTAAGACCTCGCTTCGCTCGGTCGATTAAAGGATATGCGTATTCACTTGATTAAGAAAATTATAGAATACTAGCGGCCCGTCCTCGCTTCGCTTCGGGTGCCATTATGAATAAAAAAATAAAATGAAATAATAAGACCTACGCAATAAATATTTCAATGAAAAATCTACAGATTTAATAAAATATTGCTAGAAATAGACAATGATCACGAACATTAAATTCGCATTTTAACATGAATTTAGTCTCATTTTTTTACAACTTGTGATCCTATCTATACTATTATATAAAGAGGTAATCTGACTGACTGACTCATCATCGTACAGACAAAACCGCCGGACAGATTGAGGTGAAATGTGGCCCCCAAATCAATGTTAAAGGTAGGAAAAGGGGGTGCAAGTTTCTGAACAAAATCGATAACCATTAAACTTTTTTAGCTGGAATTTAAACAGCGTGTTCTTTAAGTAACTTAGATGACCGATAAGAAAGGAATTTACGAAATTCCTACGGGAACGGGAATTATTCCTGTAAAAAGTTTGTATGCAAATCCGTTACCGCTGAACCGATTGAGTTGAAATTTTGTAAAACAATTATTTTAGTTGTGCTCAGGAACATTGAATAGTTTTTAAGTCAAAATTTAATTTTAAGGGGGTGAAAAGGGGGGTCAAAGTTTGTTTGGGAAATTTAGAACCGCTGACTTTATTAACCTAAAATTTGGTATAGAAGTAGGTTGAGTGTCATGAAAGGACATCATATAGTTTTTATCTAAGAAATTAGCCCTTTTATTGGGGGAAAATGGGGAAAAACTCTGACCCCTCGTCAGAGTTTGTATGGGAATCAGTAACCGTTGCTCTCCTATGTCGCTGAATTTTGGTGTAGATGTAGCTTGAGTAAGGATATGAAATAGTTTTTATTCTCGAAATCGTCCTTTAAGAGGGAAGGGAGGGGGAGGGGGAGGGAGGGTCATAGTTTAGTATGGGCAATCAGTAACCGCTAACTTTTTTGAGCTAAAAATTTGATATTGAGACGTAATTTGAGTATCCGTCAATGACATAAAACAGATTTTATCACAAAAATCAGCCTTTAAGGGAGTAGTAAGGGAGGGGGAGGCTCAGATTTTATATGGGAAATCAGTAACCACTGCTCCTATTTAGCTGAAATTCGATATAGATGTATATCGAGTCTCCAAATAGGTCATGGAATAGTCATGGTTCGGGGTTTTATCCTAGAAGTCTTTGAGTGGGAAAAAGAGGGATCAGATTTGTATTGGATCAGTAACCACTGAATAGATTTAGCTGTAATTTAGTACAAAGATTGTTTGAGTCTTAGGAATGGACAGCATAAATTAAAGAAATCAATCTTTAAGAGGGTATATATGGGAGGCGGTGGAAGTTTGTACGGGAAATCAGTAACCGCTGACTTTATTTAGCTAAATTTTGGTGTAGGTAATAAGCTTGAGACTCAAAAAGGATGTGAGATTCCCGGGAAATTATAAAATAATTTCAATAGGTATAATAATTAACTTTTACGCGCTACGAAGTGCGCGCAGGTCCGCTAGTTTATGATATTTCTATCTTAAAATATTCTAGTAGCTTCTGGCGCTTCATCGGCCACTGCCGCGGCCTTTACAATGTTTGAAGATACTAAAAAGATTTCAGAGATAAAAACTATCCTATGCTCTGTCCTAGGACTCAAACTGAGTTAAAACCAAATAAAACTACGTCAGTTCGACGGATACTGATTCCTTATACAAACTCTTGAATGCCTGGTTTCCTCTCTGAAAGGGCGGTTTCTCGGATAAAAGCTATTCTGTGTCCTTCCTGGTACTTAAACTAACCTTTGTAGAAGTAAAAAAAGCTTAATTGGCCTAACGAATATAGATAACACATACAAACTTCACCACTGTTCCCCTTCTAAAAAGGGGATTTCTAACATATAAAAACTATCCTATGTGCTATTTTGGTATACAAACTACCTTTATACTCGTACCTACTAAAATTCAGGCCCAGCAGTATTAGAAATTTCAATACAACATTTACCCCCACTTTTATAGGAGAAAAATGGCCCCCTTTTCCCCTCTAAGAGGGGAATATCTGAGATAAACACTATTTTACATCCTCTCCTGGTACTTAAATACCTTTATACCAAATTTCAACTCTATCAGTTCAGCAAAAAGATAATAAAAATATCCTGGTTCTCGCAAAATCTTTTCTTATTCAATTTTTAGGTATTAAAAAGAACCTATAGGATAGGTATTCCAAATTTTATCATTCTAGGTTCAGGAATTTTGTCTCTACTATGATAATGATGACTCAGTCAGATTACCCTACAGAGTTTAGTGTAGTCCCACATATATATGTTAGTTAGGTTGGTAAGTATCCACAATGCGCAAATCGAGCGTACGATGCGAGAATGAGGCCATGCGCTTGAGCTTGGGAATCAAACAACTTTTATACCAAATTTACACTAGTAGTTCGCCTCGAACTGGGACCTCGCAGACCCAATTTCATTGATAATGTAAAACCTTAGATTTTATAAGGTACATATACCTAAAGGTAAAAATATAATGTATACCTACGAAGTGTGTACATTTATGGAAACTTTAACTTTAATATTCGTAAAAGGTAACTAATATTACACGCACACACATACACACACACACTTTCACATAGTAACCTCTTTTTAATTTTTTGAAGTGAAAACTTCTTTAGCGGCGCTGAGCACTTTTTTGTATGGGTAAAAACTTTCAAACTCGCGTCAGGGTCACGTGATGCTGATCGAAAAAGCGTAAGATCGAGGGGAAGGGAGAGGAACTAGTATCTCCCACTCTTTCTACCGTGCCTGAGTGTGCTGCTCTGTTTAGGCGGCACAGGGGGCTTAGACAAGCGCGCGCCCGATATTTTTTTTTTATATTTTATATTTATATTTTATATTTTTTTTATTAATAGGTTCGAATCAAAACTGTTTGTTTCTTACTTCAGTTATCATAAACCAATTGTATCAGTTGTAAAAATTTGCGATGATGATTCTGATAATAACGATGGTGTAAAAGTCGTCGAAATTATGGATGGAAGTTGATTTTTCTGAGAGATAAAATTTAATGTTATATATAAATAACGATATAATATTATAAATAACAACATATAAATTGTCATATTTGTGTACGATAGCGCAATAAATAAACATTGTATTCTACCTCATAAATGATAGTATTTTTATACTTATAATTAAACACAACGTTAATATTGAAGTTTTCACTTCTGCCGGCACTCCCGGAGTGCTACCTTTTTTTTTTTTATTTAAATTTTCTGTAACAGCGAGTGTAAACTTAGCTCCTCTAATTTTATAATTGAAAATTACTTAACCACTATTCATTATATTTATTCTTTGATACTGATCATCCTTTGTAATGACTCACAAGTCTTATTTTTTTGTCTAATAAATATCGTTCTGGTCAAACTGTAAGGTTTCCCGCGATACAGGCAAGCCCTAGTGCGGGAACCACCGGAAAACTGTAAACTTAGTTTCTAATTATCGGTAAATAAATATTTTTGTATTTTTTGTATTACCAAAATTCAAAGTTATTGAAACTCAAAATACCTACGTAACGGAAATGTTTAAAGTGATCTTCTTTATCACTGTGATTTTTCTATTGTTATGATCAAAATTTCAATAATAATAATTTAATATTATTAAAGGTTATGCGTATTCAATTGAAGAAAATTATAGAATAAATATTGCTTTAGGCGCTAGCAGTCAGTTATGTAGAGTCTCATAGATTGTAGCTCTTGTACAGGAAAGAGTTGCCAACCACTGCATTAGAGGAATTGAAATGGCTTCTAGCAATTTTTTTTAACGTTTTTATGAGGAAAATATAATCATAAGATTGATTTCCCTATAACTACTCGTACCATCACATCACCCTGAAAAAAATATCTAGTTTTACTTGTGTTTAACAACAAATCAATACCGCAACTTTACGACTATACCTACCTATTATTATTATTGATACTCGTATATTGTAGCAAATTCCAACATTTGTCGTAGCTTAGCGTAGTAACTTTGATCTAATCTGTGATCTCTAATGATATGCCATTCAAACGAACAACGATTTAATTTAATTATAATTCATATTTTAAATAAAACCTAACAAGCGCAAGTTGGACTTGCCGCCTTTTTTCCTGGACCCTATGAATTTCGATTATTCGGAGGGTCGAAATGTACGTTTTTGGAGCATAAAAATAAAAAGAGCGGTAGCGTCTTAAAATAGATCTAAATAATTGTAAAATTTACTTATAAAAGTGGAGCACTGCAGCCTTGAATAAAAATGTTGAGTGAGATTTATTGAAGTAGAGATTGAGTTGAGATTTATTACTTATCATTCAGGTAAATAATATATATGGAAAGTACTACAAAGCATACCTAAATTTAAGGCAAATAACATTAAACTCTCGGATGCTTGGATATCACTATAGCTATTATTATGTGAACTTGTAAATAGGTAAATTAAGTGCCTACTTCCACCGGTAGGGTCTATTAATATCAAACTTAACGTTTCAAAATAATATTTATGAACCTATCCTGCACCCTGCGGTCTTTTAAATTCATATTATTGTATGTCAGTTCTCATGTAATCTACATTATAAACATTGTAATTTACTAATCTCTATAGCTCTACAACCCTTGCAGCGATTTGGCTCATATTTGGACTTGAGGATTACTTTAGTTTGTACTACTTGTTTGCAAAGTTCCATCAAGATTGGATTAACGGTAACGTTATAATCAAGCAATTTCTT
The DNA here is from genome assembly GCA_947507615.1 of Hemithea aestivaria. Classification (NCBI taxonomy): domain Eukaryota; kingdom Metazoa; phylum Arthropoda; class Insecta; order Lepidoptera; family Geometridae; genus Hemithea; species Hemithea aestivaria. The sequence continues at coordinate 16,930,233 of OX382335.1, forward strand.
TAACTCTAGAACCCTTCAACCGATTTGGCTCATGTTCGAACTTAAAAATTCTATTGTTTCATACTACGTGTTTGCAAAGTTTCATAAAGATTGGACTATCCCTTTTCAAGTTATCGCGTAACAAACATACATACAAACATACACTTTTTATAATATATTTATGTTGGTTATAAAAAATGTCTATGTATTAGAAAAAAAATTATCAGCGCACCAGTTTTGAAATTATCGTCAGACCTATCATAAAGACTTTAAGTCACCTATACTCGGCAACCCTGGAGCCTATTTGCCTATTTTTTTTTACTAAAATTATCCAATTAACCTACTTAACTTGTGTGTAAAATTTCATTGAATTTGAATTAACAGTTTTTGAGTTAATGTCGATCAAACTCAATCACCAGAGGTCAACCGTTAAACTGGTCGAAACGCAGGCTTTTCGCGGCTCTCGACTCTAAGACCTCGCTTCGCTCGGTCGATAAGAATATTGGGATGAATAAATATAATCCATATCGTTCCTTGGTAGTCAAACTACTACTATACCAAATTTCAAATTATTCAGGTTAGCGGTTACATTTTTCATATTATTCCCGTTCCCGTGGGAATTTTGGTTTGAAAACTATCTTGTATTCTTTCTTGGTAGCCTTGCATTAAATACCAGCTTAATTTACCACGTGGTTAAAATTTTCCATATTATTCACATTCCCGTGGGAAAAAATATTGGAGTGAAAACTATTTGAACCCTTTCTTGATAGTCAAACTACCTTTTTACTAAATTTCAGCGTTATAGGCGTAGTGGTCACAGATTTCCATTTTGTTCCCGTTCCCATAGATATTTTGGAATGAAAACGATCTCGAATACATTCATGGTAATGAAACTACCTTTAAACTAAATTTCGGATTGATAGACTGAACGGTTACAGATTTTCATTTTATTCCTGTTCCCGTGGGAATTTCACAAAATCCCTTCTTATCGGTCGCCTACGTTACCTAAAAAACACGCTGTTTAAATTTTAGCTCAATCGGTCCAGCGGTTTTATCCCATGCGATGATGAGTCAGTTGGATATATTGGTATGTAGTATATACATAGATTGTTCCCGTTCCCGTGACATTTTGGGTTGAAAACTACCTTGAATACATTCATGGTAGTCAAACTACCTTTCAACTAAATTTAAACGTGACTTAATTGAATCAAAATATTCAACGTCGGTAGCGTCCGCTGCGTATGGAGCCGACCGCGCGAATGAGCCGCGCGGCTACAGCAGTATTTAACATTGATATTTTTGAAATCGTGATTTCTTTTGAACGCAATGGTCAATTTTGATAATTCAAAAAGCAATCTACAGATACTGAAACCACCTTAATTATAAAATAATTTATTTAGATAAGGATTCATACCAAGACATGAATAACGTGATCTTTTCGCTATTGTCTGGTTTGTGATAACATTTCTTTAAAATAAGTAGTTATTGTGACGTAACTACAATAGTTAGCTATATGGTACCGCGGACTTTTTTTTAGATAATAATGTGTACTTTAATATTGTAGAACATATTTTGGTTCTACCGTCCATAGTTTCCGCAGCGCATTCGATGAAAGACAATTTACGACTTGAATTTTCATACCTTGGTTAACATTATCGAAGTTTTAATAAGGATCCCTAATTATTTTTAATCAAAAACATAGCCTATGTTACTCAGGGATAATGTATGATTCTAATGGTGAAAGAATTATTCAAATCCGTCCAGTAGTTTTTGAGTTTATTCGTTGCAAACATACAAAAATATAAAAATACAAATCTTTCCTCTTTATAATATTAGTGTAGATATAAGAATACATTTACTTTAGGCTTTAGGCGCTAGCATTCAATTATGTAGAGTTAGTACCTACCTAGTGCAGACAGACGAATGAAATGTGGCTGCAGCCCGTAGTTGTAGCTCTTGTATAGAAAAAAAATTACAACCACTGCATTTGTAATTTAATTTTGGATAGTAATTTTAATTTTTAATTATTTTTTAATTTGATAATATTGTAAATGCTAATTATTGAAAAACTGAACAATTTATTTTAATTTATATATACGATTTAAGATGTTTAATATGGGCTGTGTGTCCGAATTAAATGATTTTTATTTTTATTTATTTATTTGAAGTATCGGAATGGCTTCTATCAGATTTTTTAAACGTTTTTAATGAGCTAAATATAACCATAAGATTGATATTACTAATAATAACTACTCATAACATCACATCACCCTGAAAAAAATATCTAGTTTTACTTGTGTTTTACAACAAACCAATACCGCGACTTTACGACTATACTACCTATAATTATTGATATATTGTAGCAAATTCCAACATTTTTGTCGTAGCTTAGCGTAGTACCTATCTTTGATCTAATCTGTGATCTCTAATGGTATGCCATTCAAACGAACACTATTTAATTTAATTATAATTCATATTTTAAATAAACCCTAACAAGCGCAAGTTGGTCTTGCCCCTTTTTTTTTGTTCAAAAAAGTCATCAAAATTTGAGGTCACTGGGTTACCTATCTAAATACGTACGCGCATAACATTGCTTCACTTCGATAATTACGTACTTTTAAATAAAGCCATTTTTTGAGCATATAATATGAATTAATTACATAATATGTAGTCATCAGAAGTCATTTTAATAGTCCTCAGATCATCATCATTTTAATAGTACTATATAGCGTACCTAAATTTAAGGATAATAATATTGAACTCTCGGATGCTTGGATATTACTATAGCTATTATGTGAATACTTGAAAATAGGTAAATTAGGTGCCTACTTCCACTTTATGAACCTATCCTGCACTCTGCGATCATTTAAATTCATATTATTATATGTCAGTTCTCATGTAAACATTGTAATTTAATAATCTCTATAGCTCTACAACCCTTATAGCGATTTGGCTTATATTTGGACTTGAGGATTATCTTAGTTTGTACTACTTGTTTGCAAAGTTCTATCAAGATTGGATTAACGGTAACGTTGTAATCAAGCAATCTCTATAACTCTAAAACTCTTCGACCGATTTGGCTCATGTTCGAACTTAAAAATTCTTTTGTTTCATACTACGTGCTTGCAAAGTTTCATAAAGATTGGACAATCCCTTTTCAAGTTATCGCGTAACAAACATACATACAAACATACACTTTTGATGATATATTTATGTCGGTTATAAAAAATGTCTATATATTAAAAAAAAAATTATCAGCGCACCAGTTTTGAAATTATCGTTAGACCTATCGTAAAAACTTTAAGTCACCTATACTCTGCAATTCTAGAGCCTATTTGGCTATTTTTTTTTTACTAAAATTATTCAATTACCCTTCTTAACTTGTGTGCAAAGTTTCATTTAATTTGGATTAACAGTTTTTGAGTAAATGTCGATCGAACTCAATCACCAGAGGTCAACCGTTAAACTGGTCAAAACGCAGGCTTTTCGCGGCTCTCGACTCTAAGACCTCGCTTCGCTCGGTCGATAATATTATATTATAATTATGCCTGTACTATTATCCAACTTTGGTTACTTGCCATTAGCGATGGGTATAAAATAACGCTATTAATAAGGTTTTTATTTTAAATAACTATTTTACTTTATTTTTATTTTACCTCAATTAAATAACATTATATTTTATCGATCGAGCGAAATAAGGTTTATAAAAAGATTTAAAAAACAGCACAAAACGTGTACTTACCTACATGTATATGACACCTAGCTCAATAGCAAACTTTAGGCGGCCGGACTATAATTGACGCAATTATAGGTATTACCACTGAGCATATAAAGAAGAGTGTCAACTCCGAAGAAAAAAAATGAAATCGCCTAATGTACTAAATTCATTGGAGTCACCTTACCAACCCAAAAGTAAAAAGTATATTTGATTTCTGATGTTGCCTGCACTACTGTATGACATTGCTTAGTGATGGGTGGTGTCGATTGTTAGTGATGGCCAGGTCGATAAAAATATATCGATAGTCGGCGCGACCCGTTGGACGGGATAGTTGATGATTTAATTATATGTTTTATAAATAAAGAAAAGCCATGTTATTTCATAATATTTTAATTTAATTTATAAATGCTATTTTTACAATTAATGTATGTGCTAATAAAAATATATTATACAAATATTGTGTACAATAAAATTATAAACGTGTATTTTATATTACTGTACATCGCAAGCAGTTATAATATAGGAATCAGGAATAAATAATATTTTTTTCAAGAATTATCGAAGGTCTTATCGAATCTTATATCGTTAAAAAACTTAACTAAACTTAATCCAACTAAGTTTTTCAATGGGCCGAAAAACAAGCTCAGGATCCTCTACAACTCTTAGCCACTGCACCTGTAAAACATACAAGGTTTTTTTTAAAACAACGTACTAAGAAGACCAGCAAGACGCTCTCCTGGTGGTAAGAAATAACGCTGCAATATAATATAGTGCTACCCAGGATTTCACAAATGGGTTCACTGCGCCAACACTTCTCACTTGAGAGTCATAAGATGTTTAGACTCTTCAGCCCAGTAATTTCATTAGTTACAGTGCTCTCCTACCGAAGCACAGTAATGTTTGCATATCACTGCTCAGGCGGTAGAATAACTGATGTTGGGGCACCTGCCTAGTCGACCAAGGTAGTCTGTTCCTCATAAATGTTGGTGGACAGTTTGTAGGAAAAAAATGCCTACTCCAAAGCAATTGGTGGCTGTTTGTGAGTATTGATTATATTTTGTTGCTTATAACTTACCTGTTTTCATCCAAAGGAAACGATGCGAAGAATACTGTAGCTGATTCCATACTATATAAGATTTATGGAGCGCGAGTTCCAACTCATGATGAGCCGATAACTCTTCAGTCTCTTCGTGAAACAGGCACTAAGAATTACGAACTTTATCTGTACAATATCTTTATCTAACAAAAAACTATAACGAACTAAAATCTATAGAATATAAACTAAAAACACGACTGTCCAGCCCAGAAACTCGAATGTTTAAAGCAGAAAAAACAATATTTTTTTAAACTTTAACTCACGTTACAAAATATCAACAAATAACAACGTCAAACATTGAATTGTCAATTTTGATTTTGTTTTTTAGGGTTCCGTAGTCAACAAGGAACCCTTATAGTTTCGCTTTGTCCGTCCGTCCGTCCGTCCGTCCGTCCGTCCGTCCGTCCGTCCGTCCGTCCGTCCGTCCGTCCGTCCGTCCGTCTGTCTGTCCGCGGCATTGCGGAGAAACTATAAGTCCTAGAAAAGTGTAATTTTGTATACAGGTAAGTAATAATAAGGGTAAGAGAACGGTGACAAAAAATAATTTTTAATTAATTAATTTAGGCTACCTCCCGTACACGTAAGATGGGGATGATTTTTTTTTTCTGGCTGATACCATCGTGTGGGGTATCGTTGAATAGGTATTTTAAAATGAAGGACGGTTTGCTAAGAAACTTTTTCGATTTCATGTTCTGTTTGAAAGATATTCAAGTTTTAAAAAAAACATTGAGCGTCCCCCCCCCCTCTAAAATCTGAACTACTAGCTTTAAAATTCTGAAAAAAATCAGAGATATGCTTTCAACCATGAACTTTCCAGGAAAACTATAGCGGTTAAGATAAAATTATTAGTTTCGGTAAAATCAGCAAAATAAGAATAACTAAAGCTAACCTAGCCTATAGTTTATTAATGCATAACTAGATGGCGCTAGTAGTAAAATTAGATCGCGCAAGCGAATTTTTCATGGTTGTATTGTTTACGAATTATAGCTATCACAAATAAATCACCATATTACAGTGTTACTTAGCTCATAATTTCTAACTTAAGTTTTTTTTTATTATAATTTGATATAGCATGGTCAAGGCTACTTGTGTGTAGGGATGTTCCGATACCATCAAAGTATCGATACCTACTCATTTGGATAGTACTCAAATAATTTTTCGATTCTACTTAAATAAATACTCCTAAAGTATCGATACTTACTGATATCGATACTTTTAGTACTTTTTTTATTTGAAGGAAACTAAAGTAAAAATTTTAACGTTGAAGGACAATAATTAAAACAAAATTAAGAAGGAAAAAAATATCTTTTATTCTATAAGTTTTGCGTCACGTTATGTACTACTTTAAATAAAAAACTCGTTAACATCAATATTGCCCAAAAACAGTAATTGAGGTATTTTGGAGACAATCTGTTCCTTATTTGAGACATTGTTACACCGGCTTTGGAAAAAAGGCACTCGCTAGGAACTAATGTTGCAACAACAATTAAATATTGCTGTGCATACTTGTACAGACAAGGAAATACAAACTTTATGTTATCCCATTCTGCGAATGGGTTGCTTATAAGAGAAACTACTGGATTTGACAAGTGAATTAAATTAAAAATTTAAAAAAACCCCCAACGCAATACGTAATTCACCATTTTTTGATGGCGGCCATCTTGGATTTTAAATTTTATATAGTGGGCTGTAATCTACTCGTTAAGCCCTTTCATTTGATACCCATATTGAGGGGGTCGTGGAAGAAAAAAGTATTTTGTAGCGGCGGCCATCTTGGACCGATTTTCACCAAACATGGCTAAGAACACTCTCGACTAACTCTACTTTCAAACAAAAAAAAACTAAATCAAAATCCGTTCATCCGTTTGGGCGCTACGATGCCACAGACAGACACACACACAGACAGACAGACAGACAGACACGTCAAACTTATAACACCCCGTCGTTTTTGCGTCGGGGGTTAATAATAATAAATAAAGAGACACTACATCTCCCGGATCGGTCTCGGGTGAAGGCGGACGAGCTCAGACCTCGGCAATCGGCTCGCCTGAGTGAGTCGTCTGGCTGGCGCGCGCAAGCGAGAGACACGACGCGTCACCAATCCCCACGCCGTCTCGCGATGAGCAAGAGGGCTTTTGCTCTCTCATTCTGTCGGACGCGTTCAGAATATTTTTTTAAACATTTTGATGCTGATTCGATTTGATACCAAGTACTTTTGTTTCGATACCGAGTATGTATCGCAAGATTGATCGATGCCATAAATACTTGGTATCGAATCAAAAGTATCGAGTACCTACTCTTATTTACTAGTATCGGAATATCCCTACTTGTGTGAATGATCCGGATATATTTTTTTTAATTTGCGGAGAATATTATGCTCAAAGAATTCCGTTTGAATGTGACAACGTTCATAATTTAGGCTTACAAAAATTACTTTGGATACTCCCTGGAAATTAACGACAAGCCTTGGATTCCCCAAAAGTTATGCAAAACGTGTGTTGAGTATCTACGTTTGTGGACAAATTAGAAAATAAATAGATTTTGGTACGAAACCGCTATAATGTGGAAAGGACTCGAGAACCATCACGATGACTTATTTTTGCTTAGTGTAAACATAAAACTATTGTTTTGATTTTATTAAAAATTAAGTATGCGGAACATAACTGGCTCATAATGTGTTCATTTAAAAATGGTTTACTTTGTTTTAGGCCAATGGTGGTTATATTTTTTTTTTGTAAAGTAAGAATTATTTGGACTTTTCTCAACACGTCCAAAAACTAATGCGTCACTTTCAAAGGCTCGAATGTGACATAACCATCAAGTTACACTCTCTCCACGACCACCTAGACTATATTCATGATAATCTTGGGGTACTAAGTGAAGAATTGGGCAAGCAATTCCACCCGAACTTTTGTTCGATGAAGTAACGCTATTAAGGCTTCTGGAACGCACATATGATGGCTGAATATTGTTAGAGTATTTAGAATAGCCCTTAGAATAAGAATAGCATTTAGAATAGCTCTGCCTTCAGTTTCAGCAAGAAAATCAAATAACATAAAGAGTTTTTCAACTTAAACTTAAATTAATTAGGATCATCTCTACATTGACCACCCACAAGGTGGACAGACGACCTTATGTCGGTCGCCGGAAGACGCTGGATGCAGGTCGCTTCCAACCGGTACATATGGAAGTCCAAAGGGGAGGCCTATGTTCAGCAGTGGACGTCTTACGGCTGAGATGATGATGATGATGATCTCTACATTTATAGCGTTTTATTACGAAAACAACATAATATGTGTCATATCTTTTTAACTAGAGCTGGTACAGAAATTTCAGTTACAAATTTGAAATCGTCGTCAAAAATCATCCAAAATGCTGTTGTGCAGTGTATTCAATCTACTAGAACTACGGAACCCTACATTGTGCGTGGCCCGACTCGCGCTTGGTCTATTTATTTTATTGTCAATGTTCAAAGGAGGTGTATAAGAAAAAATAAACTATTTTTTATGTTTTTATGTTGGTACTTGCTTCCTTGCGTTGGTAACGTGACTCCAAGGAATCTCATACATTTTTTCAATGTATGGAAGTTTTTTCAATGTTTTTTCATTTTTTTTTTTTTTCAGCTTGATCTACTTGCCTGCTCTTTCTTGCCAGTAGGGTCTTTCTTATACTTAATGTACCTAACAAATTGTGCAAAACATTATAATTTAGTCATCTCTATAACTCTACAACCCTAGGATCGATTTGGCTCATTTTCGAACATGAGAATTCTTTTAGCTTATACTACCTGATCGCAAAGTTCCATTAAGATTGGAACTTTGGTAACGTTGTAATTAAGCATTTTCTATAACTCTAGAACCCTTCGACCGATTTGGCTGATGTTCGAACTTAAAAATTCTATTGACTTAAACTACGTATTTGCAAAGTTTCATAAAAATTGGACCATCGGTTTTCAAGTTATCGCGTAACAAACATACATACAAACATACACTTTTGATAATATATTTATGTAGGTTATAAAAAATGTGTGTATATTAGAAAAAAAAATATCAGAGCACCAGTTTTGAAATTATCGTCAGACCTATCGTAAAGACTTTAAGTCACCTATATCTCTGCAACCCTAAGGTCTATTTCGCTATTTTTTTCACTAAAATTATTCTATTAACCTATCTAACTTGTGTGTAAAGTTTCATTTAATTTGAATTAACCGTTTTTGAGTAAATGTCGATCAAACTTAAGCGCCAGAGGTCAACCGCTAAACTGGTCGAAACGCAGGCTTTTCGCGGCTCTCGACTCTAAGACCTCGCTTCGCTCGGTCGATAACTCAAACTACAACAACTAGCTGCACCCAGCTGTTTTACCCGCTGTATTGTAGCCTATGTGTTATTCCAGGAAGCTATCTCTACAAATTTTGCACGCCTCAAAGAGCCAGAATTTAAGATGTTATTTGTACCAACATTCTGGCAAATAAAGGATTTTTACTTCTACTTTACTTTAATCAGTCCACCCATTTAGGCATAAAGAAGTAAGAAACATACACATTCACACACTCACAAACTTTTGCCTTTGTAACATTAGTGTGATTAGTATTATTTACTCGGCGTCAGTTTTATTTCACACAGCGATATCTTCCACAATTACTATAGTGTGTATAGGTTAATTAATTTTACGTGAACATAAATTAATGATTAAACCTGATTCGGCTCAATCTGTAACGTAAATCACGTTGCCAATAGAGAAACGTAACGAGAATGCAAATTTAAAATTTATGGAGTAACGGCATGAAATACGTGCATATTCGGACATTTTGTGCAAGTGGGATTTCAATATTTGATTTATACCAAAATCACTTAGATTTTCCAATCTTGAAATAAAATTAATTTATATTATACAAAATACAATACAATACTCTTTATTGCAGTTAAAATATAACAAAAAAGACTTAAAACTAAACTATATAAAGGTCTATTACAATAGGCGGCCTTATCGCTGCCTTATGTTCAATATTCATTTTATGTTCAAGTGAAATTAATTATTTTATTGTCAGACCTCTATTGCAGAGGCCGCCTGGGAAAATATCATATCTATACATTGTACATTACTGGGTTGGCGCGAGAATCCAAAGTGGGTTTTGGCCTCCGATAACAAATCTCTCCAACTCGGTCTGTCCTGCGCCACCTCCCGCCATTCTTCCACGTGGAGACTGCTCAGGTCCTTCTCGACCTCATCCTTCCAGCGATACCGTGGGCGGCCCACCGGACATCGCCCACTCGCTCGTCCCTGGTATGCTCGTTTCACACCCCGATCCACTCCCATCCTCTCTACCACCTACCGACCTAGTGGTCCATGGACCACCAGGTCTTCAATTTCTACGTTCTTCCGTACTTTCCATGTCCCATCTTTGGCCCCCATCCCAAAACGATGATTGGTACTGTGTGTAATATTATGGACAATTAATTTTATGATGCTTACCACCTGATTGTGAACCATGGGTCAGTAGCGGATTTTTTTTGAATCTTGAACCAAAGTTACCTTTCATATTAAAGTTACCCCATCGAGCCAAAGTACCGTACTTCAAATACAAATACTTTCCAATTAGACCTAAACCCTAAATTAGGTTTAACAATAAAGCAATTATTCTAATACCCTGGGCGGTATAATTTTAGGTATTTTAGGTTCAAATGCTTAGTAGATTAGGACTTAATTTAAACGCCACGTTTGACCGGAGAATACTAATTAGTATCTTCTCATTTGGGAATTTGACCTCTTTTGCATGTGGTTTCATGATGAGTTTTCGATATTTCTGTTTTATTTTTAGTGTCGTACCTTATAAACATAACCAGTTTTATTTGTTCAAAAAACATAGGAATATAACCTTAATCAATAAATTTTTATATATTAAGACCAGTAATTTTACCGACATTACCGTGTTTAGTTTTATTTTGCTTAAATTTTCATACGTTACATTTGTTATAGAAAACACTAGGGGAACGGATGGGAATAATTAGTTTCATCTGTCCCCCTAAAGGTAATAGGGGGACAGATGAAACGTTTTGGTCCCATCCATCCCTCTAAGTGGACAAATCGTGGGGACGGATGGGAATAATCCACAAAAAAATACACAGTAGAACAAAACGGTTTAAATCCAGTCAATTGTTTTGGGAAAATACGAGGATAAACATACTATATTTATTTATTTATTTATTAAAGCATGCAACATAATGTACACCTTTACTAACAATTACACACATTTTTATATTATAATACATGCTAAGTGTCATTACAGTATGGGAAGAACGATGGTACATTTTACAGGCCTCTAAATGTAAATCAAACATGCAAAGTACCATGGGTTTAACACCATTAAGACCCCATAACGACGGGGTCTAAAGGTATTATTACAGGTAAGCTTATGGCCAAGCTTGGTAATAATGAATGAATTTTATGGAAAATGATTCAGCAATAAAACGTGTGAGTTGATTTGAGCTCGTATTGAAAATGCTGCTTTTCTAATATGCTTTGTAAAATATTATTTTATTAGTATTTTTAATAAGGCTTAGTTCACATGTCAGGCGTTCTGTGCACGTTTTTGATGTTTTACATATGTAGGTTAAAACTAAGTTATGCCGTAGCGACCCAAACTGAGTCTTAGCCTCCGTCACAAGAAACTCCTGCCTGTCTGGCCTGTACACAGGTTATACAGGGCTACTTCTAAAAATACCAGTAACCTCGCAGGGCAGAACCAGGCAGCTAACATTATAAACAACTACATGCGATATTTAATATTAGTAGAAAAAACATAATACTAAATTAATAACAAAATATTATAAACCGAAACAAATTAACAAATTAATTTAAACAGAGCATTAATTTTCCCACTTCCGTTTTTCAACTTAAAACATTTTTTTCTCCGAATTTACTTTTTGTTTGTATTTCTTACTATTGGGGGCAGACTATCTAAATATATAAAAGGAAAGAGTGACTGACTGATCTATCAACGCACAGCCCAAACCACTAGACGGATTGAGTTGAATTTTTTTTTATAAAAATATTGCATTGTCACCCGATTTATACATGCATACAAAATTTCAGCTAAATCGGACACCGGGAAGTGGGTCAAATTAAACTTGCAAGATTTGATTACAGACAGACAGACAGACAGACAAGAGACAGGTGAAAGTAAATAAAAGCTTGTAAAAAAAAACTAAAACGTAAAATTAAACTATCTTTCCACATGTAACTACAGTAACTACTTAATCTCAAACTAACTTAGCAAAGTAACCATAAACTTACAAGATTACAATCAGCCTGAAATCCATGTAATTTAAATTTCCATTCAAAACAATCAGAATCTAATGTAAATGCAGATTCAATGAACCGACATTTTTAAGTGAATTCGGTGGTTACGTGACTTGCCTCGATGAAGACGAATGCTGATGAAGGAGCCTAATAAAGCTGTTAACAAATTGAGTTTTACCTTTAAACCATATCTTAAATATTATAAACGTAAAAGTTTGTAAGAATGGATGTCAGGATGTTTGTTACTCTTTCACGCCTAAACAGTAATACCGATTTAGATGAAATTTTGTATAAACATAGCTTAGACCCTGGAATAACACATAGGCTACATAATTACTGCGGGTAAAACCGCTGGGCGCAGAATAGAACAAAATTATTTTAAAAAATACTTGCTAACGGGCTCTTTATTAGCCTATTTGAATAAATTAATTTTGGTTTTTAGTTTCATGACAACCAAAAGAAAATGATAGAGGTTTTTTATATAAAATAGGAAATAAATAGGTATTCTTCATTGTGGTCAATATAACAAAAAGTAATAATATAATAATGTAGTTAAAAACCGCAAGTTAAAGCCAGCCATGTGAACTGAGCCAAAATTTTTAATTAAACCCACAAAAGAAATCAAGAATACTTCATTATTTACAAGCGGAAAGCGTTAAAACGCACGTGAATTCATGAAAGTGTCTCAAGCTCATTATAATCTGAAGAGAGGGGTAAATGCTTCGATTAGACCACCAACTGGATACGTCATTGTCTGGCGACCAGCGCTGCAAAATGGAGACCACCAACTATACAAAAAAAATTAGGCCGTGTTCCGGGATGATGTTCAGTTTGGCTAGGGAAGGATTTATTCCAGCATACAAAATTTCAGCGCAATCGGATACCGGGAAGTGGGTCAAAATAAACTCACAAATAATAAAATAATAATTGGGGTTTATACTCCAGGTAACCCTACTTACACTGTCAGAGTCAAATCACAATTTATAGGTTATGTGGCTAACCTGTATGTTGCAGTTTCAGGTCGCCGAGATTACAACAGTTGTAGTACTGTTGTAATCTCGGCGTCTGCAACATGACCTAACGACTGCCTTATACATACATAAGACACCCTTATAAGGGTGCTGCAACAGCAATAGCAGCAGGATTTATAAGTGTATAAATAAAACATAAAAAACACAAACATAAGACAACGAGCAACAACGGCAACGGCAACGGGCACAAGATTTGATTACAGACCGACAAACAGTCAAAAAAACAGACAGCTTGTAAAGATATTATCTTATCTTAGTAATTCTATTCCTGTGGTTAAATGTTCTAAGAGAAGGGAATTAATTAATTAGTCCACATATTTTGTGACGGTATGTTTTTCGCGAGTTAATATCGGATTAGTCTCCCCTTCTGGGGGGTTTGTTTTCTTTTTATTATGGTAAACAAGTGAATTAAATAAAAAAAATTAAAACCCCCACCGCATTATGTTATTCACAACTTTGTGGTGGACCATCTTGGATTTAAAATTATATATATATATATATATATTATAATTTTATTATATATAATTATAATGCGTTGTATTCTAATATTCAAATGAAAGGCATAATTTGATACCTATATTGAAGGGGCCGTACTCACATTGAGAAAAAAGTAATCCGCCATTTTGTAGTGGCGGCCATCTTAGACTGATTTCCACCAAACATGGCTAAGAACGCTCTCGACTAACTCTACTTTCAAACAAAAAAAAAACTAAATTAAAATCCGTTAATCTGTTCGGGAGCTACGATGCCGACACACACAGAGACAGACACGTCAAACTTATAACACCCCGTCGTTTTTGCGTCTTAAAAACACCGGACCGGACGTTTAAAAGGACGTATTTAAAATTTTCGACCTTCTCAAAATCTCTAGTCCCCTAGTACTTAATCCCTGATCGTATAGTGAAAAAAACATCTATCAAAGACATCCGTACATTATCTCCAGGGCGGAACAGGCTATAGAAGCTAGGAGCGTAAAACAAAGCGCGCTGACCTTTTATCTGGCCCTTTGATACTCGATGCGGAAACTCGACGCACGATAACATTTCATGTGTGTTTTGTCGTAAGTCGACGCTTTTTTGACAGGTTTAGATAAATCTGTGGAAACCTAAGAATTTGACGACACAATGCTATTTTTTTTCCTACTAAACCTACTTATATGAACAATTAGCTGCGCTTAGCGGTTTTTTTTTATACTAAATAGGCCTACGTTTGACCACATCCCACCAGATGGAAAGTGAAAATGCGGTCGACGATGGATCACGTAAGATGCCTATAAAGGTACCTATTCACTTCTCCATTCCATTCCTTTCTCCATTCTTATCTTTATTTGGTTTCTTTTTCGGTTTTACCCGCTGTACTATGCCTATGTGTTATTCCAGGGTCTAAGCTATCTCTATATCAAATTTCAGCTCAATCGGTCCACCCGTTTAGGTGTGAAAGAGTAACAAACACACATCCAGACATCCAATCTTACAAACTTTCACGTATATAATATTAGTAAGATTATCATGGGAATCTTTAAGGCACGAGTGATGAGGTGGCTTTCTAGGCATCTTACGTGTTTTGTCGTTGACCGCATTTAAGATTTTTATCAGTGGGATGTTTAATCATATCACGCCTAATGAAAAATGCAGATGGAATGAAAATGGAATAAAGAAAAATGCAGAAGATATTACCGTCACCGATAAATTGTGACGTACGATTCCGGGAAAGGTTCGCCTCTAGAAAGCCGCTCACTTAAGTTTTAATTTATACAATTGTACCTTTGTTTCACCCAATTTTTTTACACCCATTATTCATTATATATTATTTATGTGATGCAGCAGGTAGGGTCAACCCTGCCGCTCCAGGATTGTTTTATTAGCCACCAACGGAAGCGCCAACGCAACCCAACAGACAGTGCTTAAATCGTCTGCAATAGACGCAAAGGCGGATAATGATAATGCGGTCGGTATGGCAGAACAAAAAAAAAGGTTCCCATTTAATCGTGCCTTGAAGATTCCCAAGTTGCATCGGAAAACACGGATGACGACAATGTGTTCCATAACAAAAGTAAGACTTCGTTGCAAGATTTCGGGTTGAAAGTGAGTTTTAGTAAACATAAGAACCTCAATCACACACGGAACATTGGCAGGCTTTCTCCTTGTACAGGAAAACTTAGGCTTTATGGGGCAAGTTCAGGCATAACTCGATAAAACTTGCATTATTATGTGCCTCAGTTTGTTCACACGTTTGCGCCACAGGTGCTTGCCAAAGATTAGACTAGTAGTTCGCCTCGAACTGGGACCTCGCAGACCCTATTTCCCTGAAAATGTTAAAACCTTTTCAGGGAAATAGGGTCTGCGAGGTCCCGGTTTTAGGTATGGGTAAAAGTTATAAGTATCTACGTATTATTTATGAATTTTAATGTAATGGAAAATTATTCAAATGCATGCCAAGAACAATGTTATTATTAAATATTTGTACGACATTACATCATGTCAAATACGGAATGAACTATGTTATACTATATTTTTAAGACCTTATTAATACCTGTATTTATACAAATAAACGATTCATTCATTCATACGAAGTATAAATGTATGGAAACTTAAACCTATAATATTCGTAAAATAAAAAAAAAAATATTCGTAAAAGGAAAGGAAAATACCAAAATTGAAAGTAATTTTAAAACTCAAAATACGTAACGGATATATCTTTAAAAAAATATCTTTGTCTCTGTGACTATTCTATTGTTGTGATCAAAATTTCAATAATAAAAAAATATTAAAGGATATGTGTGTATTCACTTGCAGAAAATAATAGAATAAAATAATAAATATTACTATAGTTTTTACAAAAAATCTCACAAAATCTTCATAGTTTGTAGCACTTGTTTACGAAAAAGTTGCCGATGCAGTGGACATTAGAAGATTTAGAATTGGAAAAAAATATTATCTAGCTTTACTTGTGTTATACAGACAATTTACGACAGCTGTTATATTGATATTGTAGCTAATTCTAACATTTTTGTCGTAGCAGCCGACGATGACTTAGACTTGGAGCGAGAACGTAGAGCTTTGACAGTCACGCGTAACATGTTGGCTCGCAGATTTTCAAGATGTACTCATATCTACAGCTACTGAGCAAGACAAAGTGTCCTTGTTCAAGGCATTGTCACTTTTTATACGTGCAGCTCGTCGATCACATTTGCACTTTCCATCAGGTGGGATGTGATCAAACGTAGGCCTAATTAGTATTTAAAAAAAACTTGTGGATGAACTTTACAAACGAAAGGGATCTCAAGGCGCTGCGGATGCAGTACAACAATGTTTTCAGGATGCTTTTGGCGCTGTCTCGATACTACAGAGCGTGAGGGATGTTTGCAGATGTTGGAGTGGATGATGGTTTTAATGGCATAATAATATGTGATAAATACATAAATAACAATCCCAATAAGTTTCTTACTCGTTCTTCTCATAGATATGCTTTTCGAACGAGCAGTAGTCTTAAAATTGATCTAAATAATTGTAAAATTTACTTTCAAAAGTGAAGCACTGTAGCCTATGTGAATAAAAAATGGGTTTGAGTTTGATTAATAAATTTAGAAAGTATATTTTATTGATACTAAAAAGAATGCTCAAATTTAAGGCAAATAATTATATATACTACTCGTATTATGCAAACTTGAAAATCAGTAAACTAAGTACCTACTTCCACTGGTAGGATCTATACGAGGATAATATTATTATTATCAAACTTGACGTATCAAATAAAAACTATGCACATATCCTGCACCCACACGTTCATTTAAATTCATAATAATATATTGAGTAAGTCAACATGGCTATTTACTTATTCGTTAGGGAACCGAACCTAGGACCGAATTGTCAAAAATGTATGAAATGACGTATTACGTCATATCGATTTTTGATAATTCGGTCTTCGTTTCGGTTCCCTGATGGATAAGTGACTATCCCTTCATTTCTCATATTATTATAATCGATAAATATTGTAATTTTGTATTCCCTATAACTCTACAATCCTTGCATCGATTTGGCTCATTTTTGAACGTGAGAATCCTTATAGTTTGTACTACTTGTTTACAAAGTTTTATCAAGACTGGATCATCAGTTTCATTGTAATAAAGCAATCTCTATAACTCTAGAACCCTTCGACCGATTTGGCTCATGTTCGAACTTAAAAATTCTATGGATTTATATTACGCGTTTGCAAAGTTTCATAAAGATTGGACCATTGGTTTTCCAGTTATCGCGTAACAAACATACATACAAACATACACTTTTGATAATATATTTATGTCGCTTATAAAAAATGTGTATATGTTAGAAAAAAAATTATCAGCGCTCCAGTTTTGAAATAATCGTAAGACCTATCGTAAAGACTTTAAGTCACCTATATCTCTACAACCCTAAATTCTATTTGGCTATTTTTGTACTATAATTATTATATTAACCTACTTAACTTGTGTGCAAAGTTTCATTTAATTTGGATCCGTTTTCGAGTAAATGTCGATCAAACTTAAGCACCAGAGGTCAACCGTTAAACTGGTCAAAACGCAGGTTTTTCGCGGCTCTCGACTCTAAGACCTCGCTTCGCTCGGTCGATTAATTAAAGACTAGATTTTTTATAATATATATTTTTTTATGATTATTTATTACGTAGGTGTACATCGAGACGTTATGTGTAGAATATTATTTATTGTTTTTTTTTTTAATTCACACCATTAATTTTATCTGACTAATACGTGAAAATTTGTAAGAATGTATATCTGTTTGTTTAAATGTATATTTGTTACTCTTTCACGCCTAAACGGGTGGACTGATTGAGCTGAAATTTGGTATAGCTTAGACCTTGGAATAACACATAAGCATACAGTATAACGAAATCTTTTGCACTATTTTGTTTTCATATAATTTTGTGTGTTCTAGTGAATAAATGAATGATAAGTCTTTGATCATGATCTCGCGTGATGATGCAGCCGTATATATGGTAGCAGACTAAACCTAGAAGGCGGGATAACCACCTAGCTTCACAAAACATCGAACACGTAATTTCTACAAAATTACCTCTATATTTTAAAATACATAATATGTATTTTCCACGCTATATCTACATTAGATTAGTCTGTGGTAATTCCGCGCGGGTGCGTATTACCCATTTGTTACAGCCAGTTATAATATCTTCGCGGCGCACTCGTCTGCCATATCTTACACATTGATATATTTCAACTCTAGGATATATCACTAATTGTCTAAAAACGTCTAAAATATTAGTATCGTACTTGTTGTCCAAAACTGTCTAAATTATTTTAACTGTAGGATCGTATAAATATGATCCGAAATATCCTATTGTGTAACTCAGCTTAAACCTCATACAGTGATACTTTAAGAATATGTTGGAAAACGGGACTGATCCAAAACTGACTGCTATATTATGTATCCTCTGATAAAACTGCTAAACGTATTTGGGTTAAATTTTGTACACTTAATATAGGTTTATTGATTATTGTTACAGATAGACAACATTTTATTATACACATAAACATTCAAATACATTTATTGTTAGATTTTTTAATTGTTGATAGATAGATAACCCTTTATTGAAACACAAAAGAAAAAGCACAAAAACAACTTAAAAACTAAAACAATACAAAAACTAAGTTTTTCAATTGGCTGTCTTATCGCTAATAGTGATCTCTTCCAGACAACCGTGCAGGGAGAGAAGAATAATTGATATTAACATTGTAAACATCTAAAAACATTTCTCAAAATGAGCAAAGCCGCAATTATTGGCTTGTATTGTACGTATAAAAGTATTAATTTCAAATATGACTATTATCACTAATGGTGTGAATTTTTAATGGATTTATGATTAGACATAACCTTACTGTTGCATGTTTTTAATTTGTTAAATTGAAGCCATTAACCGTTATCATCGCACCACGTTAAGTATCAAACTTAATCATTTTAAATTGCTGTCCACTGCCTACGTAATAACTTTTGTGTAGGTGTAGTGTCGTTACGTAACTACAATAAATAACCTTTTATTTTGACCCAGGAAAAATGCGTTACGCATCATCACCCCACGCCGGGGGCGCGGGGTGGTATGTGGGACTCCCCCACCGATGATGGGCGCGGCGGGGATACCCACTAAAAACCCTGGGGGTGTTCCTGCGGGGCGGCATAATACCGAGGCAGCGGGTATGCTGAAGCACTCATCCGCGGCCACAATAAATCAATCCCCAATTTTTAAGTGGGTATCACCGCCGCGCGATTTAGGTGTCTCACATTATACCGTCCTCCAGCGCAGGGTGACGATGCGTAACACATTTTTCTTAGGTCAATAAAAAGGCTACATAATATATACAAAACTTCTGCTCAGTCAGTGTTGAAGCGTGACATCTTGTCTCGTCACAAACACATACAAACAAAATTATAGAGCAAAATATGTCAGTAGTATATCCAAAAGAATTATAACTAAAGTACATAAGTGCGATATCCATAAGTAACAAGACCAATGGTTCTTGAACTCAAGCAGTTTGTTTCAATTGTTCTCGAAGGTTTAGATATTTGTTATAACTTTAACTTGTAACTACTGTTCGTGACTCCAAGGTCAGATAGCGGCCTCCCAAACTTACAACAGATAATATTTGTCATATTTCAAGTTTGTACTTTAATGCTATAATTTTGGCTGTTGTATCTGCCAACCGTATCGAAATTGGGCTTTGAACTTAGACTAACTTTTGTAGCACAGTGTGAGGGATTTAAGCTTACGTCACACTAAGTCGGCAAAGCGAACGCGATCCGGGACGGAATTTTTGTAATGTTCTAGTTTGTATGTAACCTGTCACATATAAAGCGATCGCGGGCAGGAACAAAATGAAGAGAATGTTTTTAATTTACCAGGGTAGACTTCCTTTGCAGGAGGTCGTCTAGGTGGGTACCCCAACAGTGCCAGTTATTCTACCGCCTGAGCAGTGTGCAAACTTTGCTGTGCTTCGGAAGGAGGGCACTGTAGCTAGTGAAATTACTGAGCTGAAGAGTCTTAACATCTTATGACTCTCAAGTAAGAAGTGTTGGCGCAGTGCGCCCAGAATTTTATCCGAACAGCGTGATTTAGCGGAAACCCACAGAATGTCAAGACTAGAATGACTGCCATCTCATACTTTTTTTTATTCGTTATAGGTTTTAGCCTTTGACCACGATCTCGCCTGGTCTTAACCCTTTCAGAACTGAATTATTTTTATCATCCTAAGGAATTGGTAAATTCCATGTGTCTAAAGTATAGTAAGGAGACTTTAAAAAAAATAAAAAATATAGTCTTCAACTTTTCGGAAAATCCTAGTTTTTATTTATGTGAACAAAAGTTGACTCCCATTTTACTTAGTATTAAGATTAAGGTATGCATTTTTTTTTCATTATAATATCTTATGTCTACAATTGTGCACGCCAGTTCTGAAAGGGTTAAGCGACGATGCGGTCATAGATGGTAGCAGACTTAACCTAAAAGGCGGGATTAACCCCCCCTTGCTTCACTGAACATCATGCCGGAACACGGTCACTAATGACCGCTTGGCGACATGGTATAACTAATTAAAGTCATTGGTGAGCGGCCGGAATTCGAACTTGATGGTCCAGATTTGCATCCGCATCACATAGCCCCTTGGCCACCACCGCTTTTTGTATTTTTTTATTAGCAGGTAATGAAATGAAATGAAATTGAAATTATTATTTATTAGTGATAAAAACGACTTGACATCAATTACATTTATCACATATATAAAAAAAAAAAAAAAAAAAAAAAAAACAGTGAAGTGTCAACACGTATCTTAGAAAATATCTTCGAATAAAATTATAAAAGTTCTTTCACTACCATAAAAGTGGCATAATACTATACCTAGCCCTCAGTTTTATAAGTGGTGTTATTGGTAGCTTCGTGTGTGAAGGCTACGAGAAGAAAAACGAAATAGTCATATCGTCCTCACAGCGATTCAAATTAACCGCGTCCGTGGTATGACAACAATACGAAAGAAAGACAGAATCTATGGATAAAGCAGCTTGAGTCCAGTAATACAGTGGTTTGCAGCACATTTTGTGAGTACAATACACACTACACTTCACATCATCCATTCAAACGTTTGTTTTGAATTACATGAACTGCTGAGTAACACACACAATCTGACTCATCTCGCATAACCGCTACAGCTGTCAACTGTCATCTCATACACGACGTCAACACTTGACCCACAGACAATAAACGAAAGTGAGAGACTAGACCACCACAGACAATATTAAGCTTACATTGAATGAAGACCGAAGTGACTTATTGAAATTAGCGACATCTATCGTTATTTCTATGAACTACGTTAGTCTACAATGAACTTTTTAGAAAATATCACATTTCGTAGGCGAGCACGCAGCAACTCTGACACGATCAATACTAGTGACACCTCAAACACCCTAGATGGCACCACCAGTAGCCTTCCAGACATATCTGACGATGATAGTAATGATAAAATTCGCAAGTTAGAGGAACGGATTGAGCATCTTAACCTTGAGCTAAAAAGTGCACATAAGGAAGTAGAATCCTTATCACTTGAGACTGTTAGATTAAAACGAGAAAATGACAGTTTATTAAAAAGTAATGAACTTTTAAAAACAGTCACACATTCTCCTGTTAAATCAAAATATAGGACACCAAAAAAAGTATTATTATCAAACACAGAGAATAGCAAAAATAATACTACACAGACACCTAAACCTAAAAAGCAGACATCCAAGCCGAACCAACTGACAACTAAAAACACTAAATCGAGCCTTCAGCGAAACAACACTCCATTGAGCTTTAAAGATGCTCTTACAAATCAAAGTCCTACCCAGATTACTCAAAAAACCACAGAACAGAATAAAGAATCAAATCAAATTCCGGGAACACACACTACACAGCAAAAAAGAAGGCAAAAAATATGTATATTAAGTACAAATAAATATAACGAAATCCTACCTATAGCAAAAAATACTATATGTAAAGAGGCTGATTTTTGTCATTATCTAAAACACAATGCGAAAATAGAGCAATTAATTTGCAATCTGTCAGGAAAATTGATTGATTTTACTATGGAAGATTTTTGTATATTATTTTTAGGAGAAGGTGACTTTAGACAGGCACATGATGATGGTTTCAACCTGATATTGCATATAAGGAACGAACTACAAAAAATAAAACATACAAATATCATAATTTGCCTGCCCACATATAGATGCAAAAATAATAGTACAGCTGATGACCTTAACATCAAAATTGAAAAATTCAATAATTTGCTCTGCCTAGACACTCTGTCACATGAACATGCCTACTGTTTTGATACAAATAAGGAATTAACCTATGACTATAAAATGTTCAATAAATACACTGGATATATAAACAGCAACGGATTGAGTAATATTTTTCTACACCTGCAGCAATATGTAACTGAACTAAAGCGATCCACTAACAATGTTGACACCGTGAATAGCTTACCCCAAGATGACCAGCAGCTTTTTCGTGCATAAACGTTTAAACATACTTCATCAAAATATTGCAGGACTACTAAATAAGGCGGATATTTTAACTGTGTGTTTAGATGAATTAAGAAAGGATAAAAATATTAATGTAGATGTTATATGTATTTCTGAGCATTTTATGATGGCGGGCGATGAGACCTATTTGAACCTGCCAAACTTTAAATTAGGGGTTTCTTTTTCTAGACCTAATAGTAAAAGAGGTGGAGTATGTATTCTAGTCAAAAATAACTATCAATTTAGAGAGCTACCTCAAATTAAAAACCTCTCCCTAACTGGATCATGTGAATTTTGTGCAATTGAACTTAATTCTTTAAATACTGTTATTGTTTGTGCATATAGGGTTCCTAAATTAGAAAACCTAAATGTATTTTTTTCTAAATTGGAAAATGCTCTACAACTCCTTTCTAGAAATAAGTATGAGAATGTTATTATAGCAGGCGACTTTAATATCGACCTCCTAAAACGTAACAATATGTCAATGGACTTTGAATGTCTTTTGTTAAATTATAATATGAAGTTGGAACTAAAACAGCCGACAAGGCTGTCAAGTAACACTTGTATTGACAATTTTGCTCACAATGTTCGTAAACCATGTAAAGCCGAAGTGTTAGAATTTGGTCTATCGGACCACACCGCGCAATTATTAAATGTTCCAATCAAAAAAATATGTGCTATAAATTTTTGGCAAAAGACAGTTCGGGACTATTCCCTCCAAAACGTAAATAAATTTAAAAAATGTATGAGTGATCTATCATTCCATGACATGTATACTGAACAAGACGCTAATAAAGCCTTTAATACCTTTCATGAGAATTTAAAGTTGTTTTATAAATTGTGCTTTCCCGAGAAAACCGTTACTATCAGAGTTCAAAAAAAGGTAAAATGGGTTTCGCGAGGAATACGGGTATGTAGCAAAAAAAAGCGGTGCTTACTATGGAATTATAGATTAATACCTTCTCATGAAAATAAAATAAAATTTAAAAACTACTCAAAGCTATTTCGAAAAATTATTTGTCTTACTAAACGAGCTCAGAACAATTTCAAAATTAAAACCGCGACAAATAAAACAAAAACGACATGGCAAATAATTAATGACACGAGACCTAATGTCCCCAGGGACACTATAGAACGAATTAAAATAAACCACGACTATATAACTGACCCAAATGAAATTTCAAATGCTTTTAATAATCATTTTATTGACAAAATATCCCCAATCTTTTCAAATCAGGAATTAATGTGACTTCTCATATATCCAATTCTGTGCAATCAATATTCATGTCTCCGAGCTCACCTAATGACATTTTAAAAATTATAAATGAATTAAAGAATACAAATAGCGTGGGATATGATGACATATCTACAAAAATTATAAAATCAGTAGGAACATTAATATGCGGTCACATTAGTTATCTAATTAATTTATGTATATCTTCGGGAGTCTTTCCAGATGCCTTAAAATTGTCCATTATTAAACCATTATTCAAGAAAGAAAATAAAGAAATGATGCAGTATTATAGACCAATAGCCCTTATTCCAATACTTTCGAAAATATTTGAAAAGTACATATACCTACAGCTTTATAAATATATCGAAAAATTTAATATTCTTTGTGATGAACAAAAAGGTTTTAGACAAAATAAATCGATAAATATGGCAATATTTGATTTCTACAAGATTGTAATGACCAAAGTTGATGTAAGATGCCCCGTTAGTGCGATTTATTGCGACATGACGCAAGCATTTGATTATGTGGACCATTCTATTTTGATTAAGAAGCTAGAGGCATATGGAATTAGAGGCAACGTATTAGAACTCATAAAATCCTATCTAAATGGCCGTACTCAAATGACCGAGATATCTAGGATTAATATCACTACAAAGAATGAAGTCAAATATCGCTCCCGGGAGCGTTCTGTCCAATATGGCGTACCTCAAGGCAGCGTGCTAGGCCCGCTGCTTTTTATACTCTATATTAACGATTTGCCAAACATTACATCTCATCCAATGTCGTTATTTGCTGATGACAGCACTGTGACAATTTCTTGCGAATCGAAAGAAACATATGAGAATGACATAAATCAATCCCTGACGAACATAATTCAATGGTTAGATAATAATAATTTAAAAATAAATATTAATAAAACTAAGATAATGCACTTTAGTCAAAGAAATCAAATAAAAAATATAAATGTACATTATAATAACACAAATGTAGAAATAGTTGAGACCGCTAAATTTTTAGGGTTAACGATAGATAGGCAACTTAACTGGAAGTCTCACATTAACAATCTATGTAAAAGAGTAAGCAGTGCCTCATATGCACTTTTTAAATTAGCTCCTATAATAAATATTGATGCCTTACTCACAGCCTATCACGGGCTAGCGGGCTCTATACTGCGATATGGAATAATTTTTTGGGGAAATTCAACGGACGTACAGATGGCATTTAAAGCACAAAAACGTTGCATTCGCGCAATGTTTAAATTGCACCCAACAGACAGCTGCAAACCCTTTTTCATGCAGCATCAAATTCTAACACTTCCGTCATTATATATTTTTGAGGTTGCAATGTTTGTTATAACGAACTCCCATCTGTTCCCGCTGATGTCAGAGGTGGAGAAAAGAATCAGGCGCGTAGATTACCGTCGCATACATCCATCAAAAACAGCACTCGCACACAAAAGTATACTCTGTATGGCCCCAAAAATATATAATAAGATTCCCAAAGAAATAAAAAACTTGACATGTTCACTATTTAAAAAGACATTAAAAACAATGTTAATAAATAAATCATATTATAGTATTACTGAATTTTTTGACGATAATTTTTGACTTTTTTATTGTTACTTAATATAATTAGACCTATTACCTACTTTATTTATTGACATTATTCATTTGACATCTCACTAATTTATTGACATGCATGATTTTATTGATTTAATTATTAATTAGTTTCATTATATATTTTTTTTATCTTATTTTCAATGTATTGACATCGAGCATATTAATTTTATTACTATATAATTTTCAACTCAATTTCTAATTCGATGACATCTAGTTAAAATTTAAATCCCATAAATATTATGTATAAAAAATAAATCTTGCATGTGTTTTATACCTTATTAAAATTTGTATGCCAGCATCGCTGGCCAGACATGCCGTGCCAATTATAATTGTAAATAACATCTATATTCTGTAACCATGTTTGATACAAATAAAATTACTTTACTTTACTTTACTTCACAGTCAGAAAAAGATATTGACAGTACAAAATAATAACAGGACCAAATAAATATAATATTATACACGCACATTTGTAGGTCACAAAATAAAAAGTAAATGTAAAGTTCAAATCATTAAATAAATGTCAATATAGTATTAATAAACACAAGAAATAAAATAATTAAATGTCAATAATAATAAAAAATGTCAATTGAATGTTCAAAATTAATCATTATCGCTGTCACTGGAGTCTGAACCACCAGTGCCACTCCACTGATCACGCAGATTTTCACAATATTTTATGACATCTGGTATCAGCGTTGACCACTTATCAAAGGCGTAATCAACATCAGTGCTGGCATCGCGCAGTGCATTGAGGTGGCGCAGAGGTCGGACTAACGGAGACTTCGCACGTGCAACCGTGCGACCCGCATCAACAAAGAATAGCTTGTGCTGTTTAGCTGGTCCACGCCTTGAAACTGGAACCTCCAAGACGTTAGGAATGGACAAAACGCATACCCGATTGTGCAAGGCAGTACAGTCGATCAATCCTCTCAGTATTTTGAGGCAAGTAGTGATTTGGTCGACTGTTCTTCTGACTTCCAAAGAGTTGAAACCCAGATGTCCCATCAGAAATTTGGTCGGATACCGATAGGGATAGTAACCACTGACTTTTTTATAAAGAAATCTTAAGAAAGCCTTTTGGACCTTCTCAAGCATCCGTGCATAGGTAACGTGGTATGGATTCCAAACACACGCACCCGACTCGAGCTTACTTCTGACAAGAGCATTGTAGAGCGTTGTTACAACATGTGGACTCCGGAAGTCTTTGGCGTTTCGCAAGACAAAACCCAATCGCCGATATGACTCTTTCGCAAGGCTATCGATATGATCGTGGAATGTAAGAGCACGGTCAAACATTATGCCTAGGTCTTTAACACAAGACACCCTTTTGATAGGTACGCCATTCAGACGATAATCGAATAAAATTGGATCCTTTTTACGATCAAATGTCATTAAATTACATTTATTCAAATTAAATGTCATCTTATTAGTCACACTCCATTTATAAATAAGGTCAATATCATTTTGCATACTAAGACAGTCACTGGGGGATTTTACTTCCAGGAAGATTTTTAGGTCGTCAGCATACAAAAGGCATCTGGCAGTGGTTATAACTTTAGCTAGGTCATGGATCATAATTATGAAGAGAAGGGGACCTAAGACTGAACCTTGACTGACCCCTGATCTGAGAAAAATCCTAGGAGACTAGGAGTGAAGCCGATAGCTGAAAGCTTGCTTAACAGCACATCATTGTCAATTTTGTCGAAAGCCTTCTGGAAGTCGAAATATATCACGTCAACCTGAAGACCTCGATCCATTGCGTTGGATATATAATCAACTAGATATAATAAATTTGTATTGACGGAACGCCCCGGTCTAAAACCGTAAATAAAACTAAAGTCACCGACATAGCCCAGCGGATTAGCAAGCTGAAGTGGCAATGGGCAGGCCACATAGCGCGGAGAGCGGATGGCCGATGGGGTCGAAAAGTGCTCGAGTGGAGACCACGGACTAGCAAACGCAGCGTAGGACGTCCACCCACAAGGTGGACAGACGACCTTATAAAGGTCGCCGGAAGACGCTGGATGCAGGTCACTTCCAACCGGTACATATGGAAGTCCAAAGGGGAGGCCTATGTTCAGCAGTGGACGTCTTACGGCTGAGATGATGATGATGATGAAAAATAAAGAGGTATTATATCTATTAAAACATTATTTCCTTTCAGCGCTTGCCTTAGAGACAATATCTGATTTCCTTTTTCCTCTATACTTCGCACGATCAAAAATAAAGAGCTAATCTATTGAGGATACTAATAAATCTCACGTTTTCACAAGATACAAAGGAAAACAGAAAAAGTAGAAAAAAGAGGAATTTCTAAAAGAAAACAAGTTAAGAGAGTCATGGAGTAAAGAACACGATAGCTAAAAAACGTCAAATGAGAAACGTCTGTACATTTTGAAGCCTTGGCATGCTTCGTGTTAAGGCACTGTTTACACGAGCGTTTTTTGTGAGTTTCACTAAATATAGATTTGTAATTAATATTTTGGCAGTGTGTTGTAGATGGCTATACCTCGTTTTAAAAACAATGATATTTTTTGCAGGATTCTAAGGATCAATATTATATTAATCGACCGAGCGAAGCGAGGTCTTAGAGTCGAGAGCCGCGAAAAGCCTGCGTTTTGACCAGTTTAACGGTTGACCTCTGGTGATTGAGTTCGATCGACATTTACTCAAAAACGGTTAATCCAAATTAAATGAAACTTTGCGCACAGGTTAAGAAGGGTAATTGGATAATTTTAGTAAAAAAAATAGCCAAATAAGCTCCAGAATTGCAGAGTATAGGTGACTTAAAGTTTTTACGATAGGTCTAACGATAATTTCAAAACTGGTGCGCTGATAATTTTTTTTTTTATATATAGACATTTTTTATAACCGACATAAATATATCATCAAAAGTGTATGTTTGTATGTATGTTTGTTACGCGATAACTTGAAAAGGGATAGTCTAATCTTTATGAAACTTTGCAAGCACGTAGTATGAAACAATAGAATTTTTAAGTTCGAACATGAGCCAAATCGGTCGAAGAGTTTTAGAGTTATAGAGATTGCTTGATTACAATGTTACCGTTAATCCAATCTTGATAGAACTTTGCAAACAAGTAGTACAAACTAAGATAATCCTCAAGTCCAAATATAAGCCAAATCGCTGCAAGGGTTGTAGAGCTATAGAGATTATTAAATTACAATGTTTACATGAGAACTGACATATAATAATATGAATTTAAATGATCGCAGAGTGCAGGATAGGCTCATAAAGTGGAAGTAGGCACCTAATTTACCTATTTTCAAGTATTCACATAATAGCTATAGTAATATCCAAGCATCCGAGAGTTCAATATTATTATCCTTAAATTTAGGTATGCTATATAGTACTATTAAAATGATGATGATCTGAGGACTATTAAAATGACTTCTGATGACTACATTTTATTATGTAATTAATTCTTATTATATGCTCAAAAAATGGCTTTATTTAAAAGTACGTAATTATCTAAGAGAAGCAATGTTATGCGCGTACGTATTTAGATACGTAACCCAGTGACCTCAAATTATGCTGACTTTTTTGAACAAAAAAAAAAGGGGCAAGTCCAACTTGCTTATGAATTATAATTAAATTAAATTGTGTTCGTTTGAATGGCATACCATTAGAGATCACAGATTAGATCAAAGATAGGTACTACGCTAAGCTACGACAAAAATGTTGGAATTTGCTACAATATATCAATAATAATAAATAATAGGTAGTATAGTCGTAAAGTCGCGGTATTGGTTTGTTGTAAAACACAAGTAAAACTAGATATTTTTTTCAGGGTGATGTGATGTTACGAGTAGTTATTATTAGTAATATCAATCTTATGGTTATATAGGTATTTAGCTCATTAAAAACGTTTAAAAAATCTGATAGAAGCCATTCCGATTCTTCTAATAAATAAATAAAAATAAAAATCATTAAATTCGGACACACAGCCCATATTACACATCTTAAATCGTATATATAAATTAAAATAAATTCTTCAGTTTTTCAATAATTAGCATTTACAATATTATCAAATTAAAAAATAATTAAAAATTAAAATAACAATCCAAAATTAAATTACGAATGCAGTGGTTGTAATTTTTTTTCTATACAAGAGCTACAACTACGGGCCGCAGCCACATTTCATTCGTCTGTCTGCACTAGGTAGGTACTAACTCTACATAATTGAATGCTAGCGCCTAAAGCCTGAAGTAAATGTATTCTTTTATTCTATAATTTTCTTAATCAAGTGAATACGCATATCCTTTAATAATATTATATCGCTCTATTATATTATTATTATTGAAATTTTGATCACAACAATAGAACAGTGATAAAGAAGATCATGTTGAAACATTTCCGTTACGTAGGTATTTTGAGTTTCAATTACTTTGGTATTATTAATGTTAAAGTTTCCATAAATGTATACACATTGTTAACCCTATATTTTTACCTTTAGGTAGGTATAGGTACCTAAAAATCTAAGGTTTTAACATTTTCAATGAAATTAGGTCTGCGAGGTCCCAGTTCGAGGCGAACTACTAGTAAGTTCGATATAAATCGGATATTTATCATAAAATATCAGATATATATCATAATATATATCGGATATAACAGTTTTTGTGAATATATCAATGATATTTTCATTGATATATAACCTTCGAACCCTGCAAAAATTATCTTTGTTTTTGATCACGGCTAGTGATGACAGTGATTGCTTAAGACCAAAACGATCTGCTTAAATTTGTGCTGTTCTTATATAGAAAAAATAAACTTTACAGAACTTTAGATAAAAGAAAGCTCGACTCCTTGTATGTGTTTGCTACTTCTTACGAAAAAACCGCTCTTCTAAGGTCTAGTTATTATCTTTCATTCTCAACGGGTTCCTGATTTCAATGTGCTCTGTAAG
This sequence comes from Hemithea aestivaria, assembly GCA_947507615.1. Lineage (NCBI taxonomy): Eukaryota > Metazoa > Arthropoda > Insecta > Lepidoptera > Geometridae > Hemithea > Hemithea aestivaria. The sequence goes on from OX382335.1 coordinate 16,960,697, forward strand.
TTTATGTGCAGTGTTAACGTTTTAAAATAATTGATTTAACGTTTTCAAGTGTAGTAGTATGTGCATCGCACCAACGTTTCTTACTCAACAGTCGTATAAGATGTAAGGACTCTTCTGCCCCGAAATTTCACAATATTTTTTTATTACACATTTGTTATTTCCCATACACATTTGTCACCGGGGGTAGACTTCCTTTGCAGGAGGTCATCCAGGTGGGTACCCCAACAGTGCCAGTTATTCTACCGCCTGAGCAGTGATGTGCAAACATTACTGTGCTCCGGTAGGAGGGCACTGTAGTAGTGAAATTACTGGGCTAAGGAGTCTTTACATCTTATGACTATGAGTAAGAAGCGTTGGTGCAGTGCTCCTAGAATTTTACATCATTGTGAAATCCTAAGTAGCACTGTACTGATTATGGGCAGCGTGATCTCTTAACATCAGGAGAGCGTCTTGCTCGTCTTTTACTTCATCACATACTCGTAAAAAAAACCACAATTTTATAAATGAAAAACCGTGAATGTAAACGCACCGTAACTCTCATCAAATTGCTACAAAAAGTGTACAGGATCTCGCGTCGCTCCAGAAAAGCTTAACAAACTGTACATTCATTAGGGGGATTCATTTTTGGCAGTGACGCGTGGATTTTTAAACCGACCCCGGATTAGGGACCCTGTAATGAGCTCCGACGAATTACTGCTGGGATGATTCCGCGCTTTTGGGGTAACTTTAACAAAGTTTTTTTAAACTACTAAATTAGGACGAAGAAATCCCATGAGGTTGTGCGATGGTACTATGGGCGCATAGAGTTACGTTAGAGAAACATAGTCAAGCAAAAAATCTTTTTTTTTTCATTATATTATGTTAGTGAAATTACTAGGCTGAAGAGTCTCAACATCTTATCTCTCAAGTAAGAAGCGTTGGCGCAGTGCACCCAGAATTTTACCTTTGTAAAATACTGGGTAGCAGTGTACTAATTATGGGCAGCGTTATCTCTTACCATCAGAACAGCGTCTTGCTTGTCTTCTTACTTCGTTGTATAATAAAAAGCCTATGACCACTATCTTGCGATTACAATAATATCATTCCCGGGGGTAGACTTCCTTTGCAGGACTTCAACCAAGGGGGTACTCAATTATCTATTCTACCGCCTGACCACACGCAAAAATTACTGCGCTCCGGTAGAAGGGCACTGAAGCTAATGGAATTACTAGCCTGAAGGGTCTTAACATCTTATGACTCATGAGTATGAAGCGTTGGTGCTGTGCTCCTAGAATGTCATTTTTGTGAAAGCCTGGGTAGCTCTGAGCTGATTATGTCAGCGTTATCTCTTAACATCAGGAGAGCGTCTCGCTCGTCTACTTATTTCTTCTAATAAGAAAACTTACCATGTATGTTTAAATTATGGTGTCCCGTAACAAGTGTGGGAGACAGGATATTCGATATCCTAGAAATAATAGCGGAATAAAGTTAGCGCTGCTAGACTAATTTTAGTTTTAAACTAAGTTCCCGATATGCTATCCGGTTGAACTTACAACTTGAAACTGCAACATTATAGTTATCTGAAACTGTTGTGGCTTAATATGCTTGATTTTTTCTTAACTAGCTGTGCCCGTTTGTTTTAGGTGAAAAATACTCTTCATATTATTTTAGGGTCTATGCATAGTGCATAGCCACAAAAGCCATATGAGAGCAAAACTTTTCTAAATACATTTTAGACATAAATGATCAACAAAAAGTACATCATTAAACAAGTCACCAAAACCAGCTTGGAAGCTTATATAAATAGGCTATACGGCCTTACGATATAATAGTGAATATCAGATAATAATAATAATAATAATAAAAAAAAAAAAAAAAAAAAAAAAAAAAAAAAAAAAAAAAAAAAAAAAAAAAAAAAAAAAGTCACCGCTGACAGACGTCTTTTGAAAAATATTTTTACAAAATTAAATAAAAATACAGATTTATACCAATATTTACAGCTTTTACAATATAGAGGACTAACAAAACATACACCGCCTCTAAATAAACCAACCATGCCACGTAATCCAAAGAAATATGCAAACCAGATCAAAAACAAGAACAGCAGCGGAAGACCGACATAACGCACGCCCTCCACCGCCCGCCTCACCGACACCGAGCTCTTCGTCGGGGGATGTCTTTGTGACGCCTCCCGGCAGCTCGGCGAGCAGTGAGAGCGAGCCGCCGACACCTCCGCCGCCACCTCCACCAGCGCGACGGGGACGACGGCCACCGCCGACACGCTTGGGACTCACGGGACGCACCGCCCCGCCACGGGCCCCCGCTGCCGATGGTGTAGTGCGACGCATGCGATGGACTCGCACCATGAACGAGAACTGCATGCGCGCCTACTATAGGGCCACAGGAGGGGGAACTAACCTGACTGCATTCCGTGACAGGATGCTGTCTTTTTTTCAGGACCTTGAACCGACCGTGACCGTTAATAAACAACGACTAGCGGATCAAGTACGAGTTATTCAAACACACAAGTTTTTGAATGACTCTGTGCTTGAGCAGCTCCGCCTGGAGGGGCTTGCTACTCGTGCTGCTACTGCCTCGGCGCGGGATCAGCCCGGCATGTCTGCGCCGGTTGCGGGACCAACTCTGGCCCCCACACCGGTGTCGCCCCGTGTTGATCTCGGTGATGACGTCGTAGACTGTGCGAGTACTCAAGTAAGTCCCCAGGCGAGTGAGCAACTGAGGAGAACTTTGGACGACGCGATTTTACGATATAGGTCTACACTGGAACCTAGGCCTCGATTACCCCGCCTACCCACGAATAAACGCAATTTAGCGCTAATGGGAGCCATGGATTCTTTACTGACCCCGTTACTACGGGACAGCCAAGATCTCACCGATACTCACTCAATTCTGTATTGTGGGGCCATTGCGGTATGCCAAGTGGCTCGGGTGAAGTTTCCCGACTTCAACCGATCCCCGAGGCCTACTGATAATGTTCCCGAATAGCAAAAACGGATTGAGCGACGTATCGGGTGGGCCAGGACTCTCATTGGCAAATTGATCTGTTTTAGAGCGGGCAACCAGCGCCCCAGAGTTATGCGCTTCGTAACTCAGGCTTTTGCTGGTACCGGCATTAGCTCTCGGGACTACATGGCCAATGCTACGGAGCGTATCGACTACTTTAAACAGAAAGTTTATGCGTGGGCAAGCCGTATTCGCCGCTACAAGGAACGTGTAAACAGATACCAACAGAATCGCCTCTTCCAAAGTGACCAAAGGATGGTGTACAGAAGATGGGAGGAAACCGACCGTAGAGTGTGTGATGGGCAACTACCGGATGCTACTACCATGACGAGTTTCTGGCGCAGCATCTGGTCGGTGCCCGTTGAACACTCTGAGAGTGACTGGATAAATGTTGTTGAACGTGAGTGTGAGGGCATCGAGACCATGGAGGACGTTACCATCAGTCCCCTGGACGTCCGTTGTGCAATCAGTTCGGCGCCAAACTGGAAAAGTCCTGGACCGGACGGGGTGCACAATTTTTGGCTAAAATGGTTTCGGAGCTCACACTCGCGTCTGGCAACACAATTCCAAGAAGCTCTTGAGCTCGGCTCTCTTCCAGCTTTTATGACCACAGGTCAGACTATCCTGCTCCACAAATCTGGTAGTACCACGGAGCCCAAAAACTATAGACCGATCACATGCTTGCCTACCATCTACAAGCTCCTTACATCCATTCTGAGATCCAAAATAGATTCGCATATTGTTGCGAATAATGTTTTGGCACCTACTCAGAATGGATGTAGGGCTGGGTCTCGTGGTACTAAGGAGCTTCTCCTCATTGATACGACCATTTGCGAACAGGTCCGGCGAAATAGGGGGACTCTTACCGCTGCATGGATTGATTATAAGAAGGCCTATGACTCAGTGCCTCATACGTGGCTACGAAGGATTTTAGAGTTGTACAAAATTAATGCAACACTAAAATCCTTTTTAAGTATGTGTATGGGACAATGGGCTACAGTTCTTCTTCAACCAGGCGGCGGCGAGACTCTGTTCCAATCGCAGGACTTGATAAGGATCGAGCGAGGTATATTCCAGGGAGACAGTTTGAGCCCATTGTGGTTCTGCCTGGCTCTGAATCCCCTCAGTACTCTACTGAGGAATTCAGGACAAGGCTATCGGCTTCGGAGAGAGGGTGAGGTTATTTCTCACCTGCTGTACATGGACGATCTCAAGCTCTTTGCAACAAAACGTCAAGACCTAACGACACTACTTAATATCACGAACGATTTTAGTAGTGCCATTGGGATGGAGTTTGGTGTAGACAAGTGTGCGGCCGTTCATGTACAACGAGGTAGGGTTGTAAATTCAGAGAATATACAACTCTCTGAGACTATAACACTCAAATCTCTCTCTGAAATTGAAACCTACAAATACCTTGGTATGCCAGAGTTATTAGGTGTGGCTGACAGAGATATTAGGGAGTCGTTGAAGGAGCGTTTCTTATGTCGTTTGACAAAAGTTCTGAAAAGTCTTTTGTCCGGTGGCAATAAGGTTCGTGCTTTTAACGGTTGGGTGATGCCTTTGTTAACATACTCCTTTGGAATACTAAGATGGACTCAAACTGAACTAGATGCCTTGGACAGGAGGGTGCGTCAAATGCTTACGACATTTCGTATGCTACACCCACGCTCGTCTGTGATGAGGTTATACATTCCACGAAAGTGCGGGGGTCGAGGGTTTTTAAACGCTAAGAACCTACACAATCGTGAAGTGTGTAATCTCAGGGAATACTTCCTTAACAACGAGTGTGGGATTCATCGAGATGTGGTGGCAGTAGACAAAAACCTCACACCGCTCTCCTTTAGCAACGAGAACTGGCGAAAACCAGCGGTACTGAGCACTGAAGAACGCAGGGACATATGGAAGAGTAAGGAGCTGCACGGGCGCTTTTACCGGGCCCTCACAGGGGCTGATGTAAACTTGCTCGCGTCGGTGAACTGGCTACGTTTTGGAGACCTATTTGGGGAAACCGAGGGTTTTGCCTGTGCAATTGCAGATGAAGTTATCATGACGAACAACTACCGGAAGTATATCCTGAAGGACGGCACTGTTGACGTTTGTCGAGCCTGTCGCCGTCCCGGAGAGTCACTCAGGCATATAACTTCCGGTTGTTCTCATCTTGCTAACACCGAGTATTTGCACAGGCACAACTTAGTAGCCAGAATCATTCATCAGCAACTTGCTCTTCGATATGGCCTTGTTGACTCTGAAGTGCCGTATTATAAGTACACGCCCTTACCAGTTCTCGAAAATGGTCGTGCTACGCTCTATTGGGATCGATCTATTATCACGGACAGGACTATTGTCGCCAATAAGCCTGACATCGTGGTGGTAGATCGATCTCAACGCCGCGCAGTGCTCATCGACATCACCGTCCCCCATGATGAGAATCTCGTGAAAGCTGAGAAGGATAAGCTGAGCAAGTACCTTGACTTAGCGCACGAGATTACCGCCATGTGGGACGTTGATTCGACGATCATTGTTCCGATAGTCGTGTCGGTGAACGGTCTAATAGCAAAGAGCCTCGACCAACATCTCGAGAGGCTCGCGCTAGACGGTTGGATCAAGGGCCTGATACAGAAGGCGGTAATCCTTGACACGGCACGCATTGTCCGGAGGTTCCTCACCCTGCGGCCCTGACCGCCGGCAGCTTGGGCTCTGGCCCCGCTGACGGCGGGTTTTCTTCTAGATTAAGTTTTTTACAATGTTTTTAGTTTTTGTATATATTATTTTTTTTTTAAAATATTGTAAAAAATTTAGTTTAAGATTGTATATAAATAAAGAGAATAATAATAATAAGTGATAATAAGTGTCACCCATTACATTTATATTAAAAGCTCAAAAGGGCCTCTGCGCGTTGGACTTTTTTGTCTCCGTGTAAGCCTATAAAAGGCCCGGGCTTAGCCCGTGTTAAGAGCGACAATAATAATAATAATTTTTGCCTCTGCGCGTTGGACTTTTTTGTCTCCGTGTAAGCCTATAAAAAGGCCCGGGCTTAGCCCGTGTTTAAGAGCGACATAATAATAAAAAGCGTTTATTTTCTCTCACAAGAATAAGTTTGTACTTAAGTACTAGGTGTAAGTACTAGGTGGTTAACATTGTTTGGTAATCATAAGCTTTATAACCTATCTTGTGAGGGACTGGTGCCTACTGTAGGTTTATGGAATAAACCTGAGATGCAGGTCGCCAGTGCCCCCCCTCTGACAGGATTGGTAAAACTGAACAATAAATTACACAACTTTAAGAAAAATAATTAGATGTACAACTTTAAGAAAATAACAATATGAAACCTATTTCCTATACTAATTACTATTACACTATATACAATGATATCTTTAAATACTTAACTTCTATTATTTCTGAGGTGCAGACAGTTTTGTGTGTGTGTGTGTGTGTGTGTGTGTGTGTGTGTGTGTGTGTGTGTGTGTGTGTGTGTGTGTGTGTGTGTGTGTGTGTGTGTGTGTGTTTTGTGTATATATAAATGTTAATAATTAAATAATAATTTGTTGTGTATTTTCGTATGACTATAGTTAAGTATACATATATAATATTATGATTTATGGAATATGTATAAGTACCAATAATATAATGATAGATGAAATAGAAGTAAGAATTAAGAGTAGGTAAAGAATTGGGGGTAGGTGTGTTGAGTGATTACATAGGCGTTTTATACAATTAACTACAATATATTAATAAGTGCATTTTTAGGTTGATGTTTTCCTCTGGTTGTATAATATGTAAGTAGGTGTATTTTAGATTATTTTAATGTTATTAGTAGCTTTTCTGTTGTTTCATAATTTAAAGAGAGAAGGTAATTGGTGAGCGCTAGTTTACATTTATAATTATTTAGAGGATAATATATTGTGAGTTGGTTGTTAATTTTGTTATATAGGTATTGTCCTAGGTGGCAGAAAAAGCGATGGGAGAAGCTTGTTTGGAATATCTGAGTTTTGCAAACTGAGCCTTTCCTGCGTTTACCTTTGGTAAGTTCCGGGTCGTAATTTAACTGCGAGTGCTTTTTTTGAATGACATGTAAAATAAATGATTGTCTGACCGTCAGCACTTTCCATTTTTCGTAGAGTTCCGTTGTGGGGAATCGGAAAGGGAGACCTGCCCCAACCTTCAAGATGGCACGCTGAGCTCTTTCTACGTGTATTAAGTGTGTTTTTGCTGCACCACCCCAGGATATAATGCAGTAGTTGATGAGGGACTGGCACAGGGCGAGATACACTGATTTCAACATTTGAAAATCCGCTGCGTGACGTAACGTTTTAAAAATATATATGACCTTTCGCAGACGAGAGACCTGGGCATCTATGTGGGATTTGAAGTTAAGGTTCTGGTCTATAATCACGCCAAGATATTTGATAGACTGAGTTCGTTGTAGTTCAGGACACGAGCAAGGGTCGTTCCGGAGACACGCGTGAGCCGTTAGTGATAGTGCCGTCGATGGAAGAAGGTTAGATTTGATAGCAAAAGTAATATATTTAGTTTTAGATACATTTAGGGTTAAAATATTAGTGTTGAGCCAGTTGCTTACTATGTTAAAGCCATTTTGAGCCACGGCAAACGCGTCTGTCCAGGTGTCACCTTTGAAATAGAGGGCGGTGTCGTCGGCGAAAGTGAGTATTTTACATCCGGGAAGTTGCATTTGACAGAGGTCGTTTATGTACGCCAAGAACAGGGTTGGACCAATTATGCTTCCCTGAGGAATACCGAATTCGGGAGACATTTCGTTGCTTAGCCATTTGTCGATTTTGACACGTTGTTTCCTGTCAGTTAGGTAGTCCTTGAACAGTCGGAGAGTAACTCCCCGGATTCCGAGTTGCTCCAGTTTGTTTAGCAGGTGAGGAATCGAGACTGTGTCAAATGCTTTTGCCAGGTCCAAGAAGATCGTAAGGCATTTCTTCTTTGCGTCTAACGTGTTGACAATCAAATCCACTAGGTCGTGTACCGCGTCACTAGTCGATTTGCCACGTCTAAACCCGTATTGAGATGGTGATAGTAAGTGGTTCGACTCTAAGTAGGACACTAGACGTTTGTTGAGAATACGCTCGAGTATCTTAGACATTGCCGGTAAAATGGAGATCGGCCGGTAATTATTGACACAGTCTCTTTTCCCCCCCTTGTGAATAGGTTTAACTAGTGCGATTTTGAAGGCTGTTGGAAATATTCCTTCAGCTATAGAAAGATTACATATATGAGTAATGGCGGGGGTGAGTACCTGTATATACCGTTTCAATAAGTTTGTAGATATGAGATCCACTCCCACAGCGCACGTATCTTTTAGGGAATTAATAGTGTGAAAGACTTCGTTGGCATCTGTGGGGAGCAGAACCAGTGAGTTTACGCATGCTGGAGTGGCCGAATTTGTCATATTTGATGTATATATCTGTGGGATTTGTCTCGCAAGTGATTGTCCTATGTTACAAAAGAAATTGTTAACGCCGTTGATTGAATCTTGTGGGTTTTCTGTAATCAGATTGGAGGAGTAGTCAACTGCCTTTTTAGTGCCAGTTAATTTTTTAATTGCTTGCCATAACTGTTTATTATTTTTGCCTGCCCTTTGAATTTCATCTCTCTCATACTTTCGCTTTGCCTTTTTTAGTAAAGAGTTACAGAAGTTTCTGTAGCGCTTATAAGAAGTCTTTAATACATCATTATTAGGGTCTTTTTTAAGTTTTTTATATAGTCTATCCCGTTGTCTTAAACACCGTAGCAGCCCTGAATTTATCCATGGTTTATTAATACGTTTTCTACACGGAGTCTTAGTTAATTTGGTATTTGTTTTTAGGCTAGTTGTAAGATATTTTACTAATAAATCAGTTGCTAAGTTAGGGTCAGTACATGCTAGTATGGACTGAAGATCTAGATTATTAATAGAATTATCTAAGCCGTGATAGTCAATTTGTTGGCTATACGTATTATGCTGGGTAGGGGCTACATTATTTTCAATAAATAATGCCACACTTTCATGATCCGTAATTGATGACTCAATCACAAGGCATGTTGCAGTCAACTTTGTTTTGAGGATCATATGATCAAGGCATGTTCGACCATGGGTAGGTAGTAAATGTGCAGGGAGCATAGCATTACTCGCTAAAACTGTAAGATAGTCATAAGATCGTTTATCTGTAGTATTGGTAGCTATATCGATATTTATATCGCCACAAAGAATAATATTTTTATAGGATGTAAGGGTAGAAATGTGGGTATCAAGAGTGTCTATGAAGTTATTTGTGTTGTGGTAGCTAGGCGGACGATATATACCTATTATGCACGTTTCGTTATGTAGCTTTATCATAAGACAGTTAGCATCGGCAATTTTTGGCTCGAAGTGTGTGACAGATAGTTTGTTATTGTAATAAATAACAACACCCTCGTTTTGTGTCTTATGATTCGAAGTCGTGATATAGTCGTAATGTTCGATGTTAGGTATGTTTCTCGCTGACGTGAGCCAGCATTCTGTTAACACTAGAATATCCCAGTTAATTTGACTTCTTTGTAATAAGGTAATGAAATTATTAATGTTGCAATTTAGGCTACGAATATTTTGCGAAATAATTTTGAGAGGATTGCCTTTCAAATGGTCTTTAATATTCTCCACGTCACAGATAATTGTTTTAGCTACTTGAATAGCATCCAGATCCAAATTTATTTCCTCTAGTTCTTGAGTCATACTTATAGTGCGTTATCTGTGTATGACAATGTCACGGAGTTTACGTGACATTGGTTTAGAGAAGGGGTACGCGGGTTTGGATGTGAATGCTATCAAGGGCTTAGTAGCGATCGGTTCCTCTGAGAGGTGAACTGAGAATATTGAGTCATAGGCGTAATAATAGTGTGTGGGCAGTTTGTGAGTTACAGTGGGCAAGCTGTTTAATATGGAAAAGTGTTTGTAGTGAGAGAATATATTATTGTTTTGTTTAAATGTATTAATAGTGTGAGTAAGTGATAAAAATAATAATGAGTGTGTAAGTCTGCACAAATAATGTATACTTAATAGGTAGCAGTTACAAAATACAAGTTGGTAATCAAAACAAACAACTGAATGTGAACGTATTTTTACCATTTTAAACTTAGCAAATAGCATGCAAAAATTAAATATTATCCAAAGAATAAGCACAATAAGTAGTCAGATTGAGGTTGGCTCATCTAGGTCGCGTTCCTCCCTGATTCTAATAGGGGCTGAATCTGGCTCTTTTTTAAAGTAAATATTCCCATATGACTCCCATGCAGCATGTATTGATTTTGCTTTTACTTTTTCTCTTGCTAGGTAAAATAAGCGTTTCGCCTTTGTGGTTAGACACGATGACAGATAAATCCTTGAAGCATTTCCGGGAACATTTAGCATCTCAGTATTTAGTGGTGACGCATTATTATTACGTTGTGATCTGTTAAATTCTTTATATTTAGCTATGATAGCCTCTTTAGTAGATGTTGATGCCAATTCAACAATGATAGTGTCTGATTTCACGCGGCGGACGTCGCGGATTTCATTGCCTGTCAGTGGATTATCTGTGGCTAACGTAGCCCCTAGATTTTGTATAATGCCTGGCAAGTCCTCCTTGGTATCTATTGGTTTGGGTAAGTTTCGAATTTCGATAGCAGAGTAGTTAAATTTCCTTTCAAGATGTTCTACCTGGGATTCCAAGGAGGATACGCGTGTCTTATACTCAGAGTTAGCCGCTTTCAAAGTAGTGATTTCCTTTTGTAATAACTCATTTTGTTGAGTTAAAGTTGATATAGAACTTTGGATTGATTTATTTTGAGTCATAATTGCTGTCATAGTATTATTTAATAAATCCAGTTTTGCGTCCTGGTTGCTCGTCATCTCGGTAAGCATTGATTTAATTTGTAAAAGAGCATTATTATCATCCGTAGACTCGGTTTGCGTAATTGAATCATCGAGCGTGCGTTTCTGCCTTTTAAGAGAATTAAAGTAGTTTTCTCCATTATCTTTTTTGTGTGCAGTATTAATCGCGGAATCAGAGTTGTAGTGGGTTGTCATGGTGATTGTAGGAGCAAGTAAAGCTTTAGATCCAGGCGGGGAGCGTTGAACCGACATCGTTGCAAAAGCGCGTAGATTGTAGGCCTATTTGTTCCGACGGCAAGCTGCAGCTAAGCAGTAGAAAAATGCGCCTACGCCGCGAGTGAGCCGCGCCGCGCCGGCGTAGCTCACTCACACAAGTTCAAGCGGGAGCTAGCGGGGGAAATGAGTGGTGTGGGTAACGGCGGTGAGTGGTGCGATCAGTGAGCGTTTGTTGTGTTCTGAACTCACGTAAATAGTGTGGTCTCTTTCTCGTCGAGATGTCTTGCTCTTTAAATCGCCGCAGCTTCCTTCTACTTATGTCGCCCTATTTTTTTCTTTGAATTTAAGATAGAATATTTTGAAAATATTGATTTTTGACACAGATTTCTTAATACACGTCCGCACTCGTCGGTGTCCAGAGGGAAGGGGGGGATAAATCTGTGCAATATTCTGTTTCAGGAAAATAAACAAAAATAACCTTAGATTAAAAGAAAATGGGAAAATGTAGCATAGCTAGTCTTACTATGTCAAACTTGGGTCTGTTGGATCGGAAAGTGTGGGTTGCCGCGCCGAGTCGTGCCGAAAAAAAAATGTGCTAGGGCCTTATTGAAGTGGACCCTGTACATCAGTACCGCATCTGCCTATTTTATGACTAAGCACGCATCGTGTTTGACTCTAATAGCTCTAATCTAAGCTATGAATCATACTTAAATTTTAAAGGCGAAAGTTTGTGAGTATCTTTGTTACTCTTCACGCCTAAACGGGTGGACCGATTGAGCTGAAATTTGGTACAGAGATAGCTTAGACGTTGTAATAACACATATTATGTAGGTACAGTATAGAGGGTAAAACCGCTGGGCACAGCTAGTAGAAAATAAATATTGAACTGATAACGACAAGTACCATGTCCTATCAGAGAGATGTATGCAAGCGCAGCAATACGCGTCAGTGAGTATGGATTTGTAAAATATTTTGTCTGTAGTGCATGGATATAGAACAAACGAGCACGATGGCACTTCCGGCGAGTCGTGAGGCTTTGTTGTCATGTGTCACTCTAACCACTACCGCTGGAACTCACCTATATTGCGGGATAACTGGGGAATTTTAACTATTTTGACTTATTTGTAGGATATTTGTCTGTGTAGTATATGAATAATATATAACGCATTTGTTTTTCCACAGCCGACGCTTTTAATAATAATGTTTAATTTTATATGTATAATAATCACAATTTTAAAACATGTAATCACTAGATTCGTTTCTTATGTCTTATTGTGAATGATTTTGTATAAATTCTAAGTATTATGTGTTTTTAGGCATACATGTTTAGGTTTACGACATAGGTGTATAATGTTATCATTAGCTACAATATTGTTTTAATTTGTGTTATAAACAGTTTTGTTTGCTATGAAATAAATAAATAACACCAAACGGGTACAAGGACACTCCTGGCGAGTCATAAGGCTGTGTTCATGTGTCACTCTAACCACTACCGCTGGAACTCACCCATTTTGTTGACAACACTTAGTAAAGCCAAATCAACCGGCCAAGCACAGACGTTTCGTAAACTTGTCTTGCTGTCAAGTCAAACTGTTAACTATCATCCCATACATCGTATTTTTGTGAAGAGGACTCGCTTCACTTGCTTGTCGCTGAGCGACTAAAGCTATGAAAGATAACACTCTCTCAGCGATTCTTGCGCTTAATCAGAACTCACGGCGAGCGAGCAACCAGCGGTCATTTCTCTACAGTGCGAGTAATCGCTCGTCTCACTCACACACGCGCTTATAGGCGAGCTACAGAACTATCGGAACTAAGCACTCGCTCCTCGCCACTCGCCAACTTGTCTCTACATTGTAGCTCTACTCGCTCGTCGTTGCCGGTGGGACATCTGCCTAAAACTGAATATTAGAATATAATAACGACCTCTGTGGTGCGGTGGGCTAATACCCGCCTGCAACGCAGAAGGTTGCGGGTTCGATTCCCGCATGGGACAAATGTTTGTGTGATCCACAGGTATTTGTTTCTGGTCTGGGTGGTTTTTCAATATCTATTATAAGTATGTATTTACAAAAGAAAAGTATATAAGTATTATATCCGTTATCCTAACCACCATAACAACAAGCATTAAGTTGCTTAGTTTGGGGTTTGGTGGCGCTGTGTGAAATGTCCTGAAATATTTATTTATTAATAATATTTAGAGTCTCTATTTTTTTAATTCCATCTACGACAATATAATGATTTATTCATTCCCAGTATAAGTACATTGTTGCATGAGTTATATAGATGTATTATTAGTAACATAGGTGTCACCTGACACCTACGTGATGACATTCTGATGCGTTAGTCGATCCATCACTGTCTCCGCAATAACTATTACAGCAGCCTACACCTGGGATATTAAACTCTGCCTATTTTTATAATGTTAGCTACATTTATGTCACGACATGCAATGAAAAACATTTTTATATTATTTTTAGCTAAAAATACATTAATAGGACAACAAAAGACAAAACTCTGATTAAAAAATATTTCATCTTTAATGCAGACAGATGCAGATGCTTTGGGTAGACTAAACAAACTTTAAATTTATATATTTAAAGACAAAAGAAATTATCTGAATATTGCCTTTGTTAAGAAAAAAAGTTTACACTAGGTACTACAGCTGTAAAGAACATGTTTTAACGCTAACCGATGGTAACGTTTCTATAGTTTTTTTTTCCTTTTTAAAACTAGTCTCGCTGGCAGATATTTATTCTGGCCACCGTGCAAAACCGTGTCACAGTAATAATTAAGTCAGTAACACAACTTATATTTTTTCCGACTTTAAACCTCGGTGGAGAACTTTTGCAATTTAAGTTTATAATAAAAATAAATTAATTTTAAAAGTAATCATTTATATAATAATCTTGGATTAATTTGTATTTTAATACCAACCAGAAGAGTACCTTTTTTTTTTTGACCCAGGAAAAATGCGTTACGCATCATCACCCCACGCCAGGGGGCGCGGGGCGGTATGTGGGACTCCCCCGCCAAAAACCAGAAGAGTACCTGCTAGTTCTATTCAAAAAAGTTGTTGAGAAAAATTAAAAAATCCACCGTATTGTCAAAAATTAAAATGATTAGGCGCTAGTTAAGACTTAGGCAGGCAATTGATATAGATCTCTGAACCAAAAATATCACTGTAACAATAGATTCACTTTACTTTTCTGTCTTGTTCTATCCGTAAGAGAATATATTTGTTTTGTTTCTGTAACACACGTAACTCTATAATAAATAAATATTCGATTTTTAAAACTATCGCGAGTGTTTTCCATAACTAAAAACAAAAACGGCACAACTCACGTCTAATATCGTCGAGAATATCTCGACCACGGTTTCGGACCACCGTGGTCGAGATATTCTCGACAATATAAGACGTGAGTTATGCCGTTTTTGTGTTTAGTTAAATAAATATTTCAGGACATTTCACACAACGCCACCCAACCCCAAGCTAAGCAACTTAATGATTGTGTTATGGTGGTTAGGATAACGGATTAAATGCTTATATGGCTCATTCTCATAGAATCGATTCTCATCGTCACCTTCATGGCAATTCTTATTTATTGTTTATTTGTAATGTTTATGTATAATATTGTATAGAGCTGGATAACACGAGTAAACTTTTATATAAATGATTTAAATCGTACGTTTCATTTCGAAGAAAAACAGTTTTGAAATTTTCGACGCCACGAAAGTGATTCAGTCATTATTTTTTCACAACTTTTACAAGTAAAACCCTTTTAAAAGACTAAATCTCCCAAAAATGTACAATAAAACGACATTCTACGTAAGAATAAACCTCAATACAGAAGAAAATATGCGTTATTTGAGATATTACTTTATCTTTCACTTTACTTTTTTATTAGTCAGAAATTTGGTATGTATGTATTAAAACCCTAACATAACAGTTAAAGTACTTTTTAGTTGGTAAAAAGGCCCTTTCTAAACAAAACAATACAAAAAAATCACTTCCGTGGCTTAAAAATCACCTTCATGGTAAAAAACGCTATGAAGGTGATGCCACGCTGGTGACGAAAATATCCCTTTTTGGTGAAATTCTGGAAAGTTTAGGTATAATGTATAAAATTAAATACTACATCTTTATCTCGCACATTTTGGCGTTTCGAAAAGCTAGCTTTGATTTAAATAACTAAAATACAATGCATAAAAATGTTGCCCATGCAAGTGATCGGTACACCCATGAATAAATTGAAACTTAGCAATTATATTTTTTCCCACGGCTCGATAAGTCCTAGATCCTACTTCTACGATTGCAGAACATGGCCGTCATTGAAATGAATCGATCTTTGTATTGGATTGTTGATGTTGTGTTTAACAGCAGCCGTTAAACTACGCAAATTTAAAGCACCTAAAATCGTGTGACCGCCGCATTATGTCATTTTAAATTCGAAATAATAATGAAAGGCTTTTTTTAGACTGTATACCGCAAAGTGTATTTGTTTGCGAAAATTTTGGTATATGTTATATACAGATACACCGAAATTTGTTAAAGTAGTGCCCAAATGTTTCACTGCAACGGAAAGTGTGACACCATGAGAATACCAAAAATGTCCCCGTTTTTGACCTTTCATGTTAAATTTTAGTATTATTTTTTGCGTCTATTATGGCAATCTTTATTTATTTTGTAGCTTAATATATGTTTTATTCACCTATCTACAATTCATATCTCTTTCTTTAACCGTTTAGAAAATATAACCGTGTGACCATCAAATTTGAGCTAAAATGAGAATGAGCCATATACTTTTCTTTTTAAAATAATTACTTATAATAGATACAGAAAGCCACCCAGACCAGAAACAAATATTTGTGGATCACATAAACATTTGTCCTGTGCGGGAATCGACCCGCAACCTTAGGCGTTGGGTAATAGTCCACCGCGCCACAGAGGTCGTCAAATAGTGCAAGTTGATGTACTGTATGAAGTGAACTGTAGTGTGCAGTGACATGGCCGACGTTGTAGTCAATGTTTCGACGTGGACAGTGGACACACTATTGCAGGACTCTGTTTACACAACTATGCAAGAATGCTCGTGCGATATCCACAAAGGAAGGGGATTCATGGAAAATGTAGTTTTTGACGATTATTATTTTATTTTGTTAGCTTTTTACCACGATCTCGCGTAATGTTGAGTGACAATGCGGCCGTAGATAGTAGAAAACTAAACCTAGAAGGCGGGATATATCCCTACCTTGCTTCACTGAAAATCATGCGGGATCACGGTCATAATTACCGCTTGGTGACACGATTTTGTCCAGTGGGTGCTAAGAAGTCACGGCCGCAGCCTACCTCCAGAATGCCTATCAAAAGCTTACCAAAGAATGCAGTTAAAATTGCTAGTTTCTATATTCATATATATAAAGATATGTATGTTGTTCATCATTATCACCCAGCAATTGCCCACTTGTAGGCCTTATGTATTTATTATTTTGCTATTATAGATGTAATTCCGTAATGATTTTAAGTATAAATAGCTTTTTAGACAGTTAAAAAAAATGAAATAATTCCATTTTAAAGAATATAAGAGAGTAACTGATTGAATGACTGACTGATCTTTCAACGCACAGCCTTAACCACTAAACAAATTTGGTTGGAATTTGGAATACTTACAGATTTTATACGCTGAGAACGATTTTACCACGTGGACTAAGAAGAAAGAAATACAAATAAAATACTATAATACGTATGTATGTAGATATTTATAGGTTTATCCATAAATAAATCTGAGTAATTTCGTAAAGAGGCGACGAAAATGTGTCGTCAAGACAAAACCAATCAGATGAAAGAATCCATTCTGAGTGACAGCTTCCGCACCCCGACTGGGGTTTCACATTGGGACATTTATTATTATTATTATATCTAGCCTATACTGTCCTACTGCTGGGCAAAAGCTTTATTTTTTTAAATTTCAGATCGTCACGCCATCTCTTTTGGGGGCGGCCTCGGAGAGAGCCTTCCTTCAACATTTATTATTAAAAGCTTTTATTTACTTTCACCTGTCTGTTGTCTGTCTGTACGTCTGCCTGTCTGTCTGTAATCGTCAATCAATCTTGCAAGTTTAATTTGACCCCTTCCCAGTTTCCGATAGAGTTGAAATTTTACTTGCATGTATAAATCGGATGACAATGCAATATTATTATGACATCGAGCTTATCTAATGATGGAGCTGTGAAGGTAGAACTCAGTAATTAAATAACGCAACCCATCAAGTTCAGGCTCATTTGATTTGTCTTGACGAGTACTTTGGTGCTAGATTGTAATTATAATAAAATCTTGTTTTAAAAAGTACCCTTGGACGATACCGTGTTTTGGAAGACACGTAAAACTTTGGGTCCAGACTATTTCCTATAAGATCCTGTAGTTTGTTGCAGACCCATTTTTAACACACTATAAGAAAATATTATTTAGAAAAAAAATCTTAAGAAAGAGCGTGCAAATACTTCACTATGAAAGCCTCCCCAGTATACGTGTAACAATGACACTTAGAGACACATAACTGGCGGCCGATAATGAAATGGATTATATTACTCTTATATTTTTCGACAATGTTTTGTTCTCCTATATTCTCTATTTACTAATTATAACAAGTGAAATTTAAAAAATACTTTTAAAAAACAAGCTTTAATTATTGTAATCATCTTGCATCATAAAGTACTCGTCAAGACGAATCAAATGAGCCCAAACTCGATGGGGTTGCGTTGTTTTATGACAGAGTTCCTATGGCCACCTTCCAGCTCCATCATCAGATCAGCTCGATGTCATAAAAATATTGCATTGTCATCTGATTTACACACGCATGCAAATTTTCAGCTCAATTGGAAACCGGGAAGTGGGTCAAATTAAACTTGCAAGATTTGATTACAGACAGACAGACAGACAGACAACAGACAGGTGAAAGTAATATAAAGCTTGTAATAATCATCCGTGATATATTTATTACATCCTACTACTATCTTATCTAATATTAGAAACGTGAAAGTTTGTGCGAATGTATGTTTGTTACTCTTTCACGCCTTAACGGGTGGACCGATTGGGAGATAAGCGATAGCTTAGGCCCTTTTTTTATTCCAGGGACAATGCGTTACGCATCATCACCCCACGCCGCGGGGCGCAGACGGTATGTGGGACCCCGCTTTGTATGGGCGCGGCGGGGATACCCACTAAAAAACCTGGGGGTGTTCCTGCGGGACGCCATAATGCCGGGGCAACGGGTACGCCGAAGCACTCGTCCGCAGAGTAGATAGCTTAGATTCTGGGGTAACATATAGGCGGGTAAAAAAAAATAAAAAGCAATTTATTGACATTAGAAAAACAGAAAATATACACATTTTACCGGGGGTAGACTTCCTTTGCAGGAGGTCCTCTAGGTGGGTACCCCAACAGTGCCAGTTATTCTACCGCCTGAGCAGTGATGTGCAAACATTACTGTGCTTCGGTAGGAGGGCACTGTAGCTAGTGAAATTACTGGGCTAAAGAGTCTTAACATCTTATGACTCTTGAGTAAGAAGCGTTGGTGCAGTGCTCCTAGAATTTCACATAATTGTGAAATCCTAGGTTACACTGTGCTGATTATGTGCAGCCGTTATCTCTTAACATCAGGAGAGCGTCTTGCTCGTCTTCTACTTCATAACATAAAAAAAAAACCACTGAGCAAAGCTAGTTCAACAATACTTTACACCAAAACAACAAATATACAATAATAACGTATAGGTTTTGATAACAGTCTCCCGTGGTGGTAAGCGTACGTAGATGGAAGCAGACTAAACCTAGAAGGCGGGGTTAGCCTTCCTGGCTTCACAATATCAAGCTGGGATAAAAAATACTATCAAATTAAAAATCGTTTTCTTCGTTTTGAATCTTTTTGTTTACATTTACATACTTCACCCTTATCTTTCAATTCTAGTTATATAGAAAAATAGTTAATTTTGTTAGTACAGTTAGTTTTAACCTGAAAACCAGTTTTCCACTACTCTTTAAAACTTGGTTAATATATTTGTTGAACTAAAGACAAAATAAACCATAAATAAAGTAGAAATTTAATTATATTCTGCTTTGAAATGCAAAGTTTCAACAAGTGTCATGTCATAAGTGTTGTTTTAAACAAAATTAACTGCTACGAGCTACGTGCTACGAGCTACGAGTGCTACGAACTACGGCGTAGCACTTGCTACGAATTATATCACTGAATAACTTGTCAAATGTACATAATTATGTATAATGTTAAGTGGTCTCGATGTTTAAGAAAGGAATTATTTATTTATTTGTTATAACAAGTGACTTAAATTAAAAATTTAAAAAAACCCCCAACGCAATACGTAATTCACCATTTTTTGATGGCGGCCATCTTGGATTTTAAATTTTAAATAGTGGGCTGTATTCTACTCGTTAAGCCCTTTCATTTGATACCCATATTGAGGGGGTCGTGGAAGAAAAAAGTAATCCGTCATTTTGTAGCGGCGGCCATCTTGGACCGATTTTCACCAAACATGGCTAAGAACACTCTCGACTAACTCTACTTTCAAACAAAAAAAAACAAAATCAAAATCCGTTCATCCGTTTGGGAGCTACGATGCCACAGACAGACACATACACACACACACAGACAGACAGACAGACAGACAGACAGACACGTCAAACTTATAACACCCCGTCGTTTTTGCGTCGGGGGTTTAATAATATAATAATGTAGTTAAAAAACGCGAGTTAAAGCCAGCCATGTGAACTGAGCCAAAATTTTAATTAAACCCACAAAAGAAATCAAGAATACTTCGTTATTTACAAGCGGAAAGCGTTAAAACGCACGTGAATTCATGAAAATGTCTCAAGCTCATTATAATCTGAAGAGAGGGGTAAATGCTTCGATTAGACAACCAACTGGATACGTCAACGTCCGGCGACCAGCGCTGCAAAAAGGAGACCACCAACTATACGAAAAAAAATTAGACCGTGTTCCGTGTTTCGGGATGATGTTCAGTGTGACTAGGGAAGGATTTATTCCAGCATGCAAAATTTCACCTCAATCGGATACCGGGAAGTGGGCCAAAATAAACTCACAAATAATAAAATAATAATTGGGGTTTATACTTGGTTTATACTCCAGGTAACCCTACTTACACTGTCAGAGTCAAATCACAATTTATAGGTTATGTGGCTATCCTGTATGTTGCAGTTTCAGGTCGCCGAGATTACAACAGTACTACAGGGTCTGCAACATGACCTAACGACGGCCTCCTACATACATAAGACGCCCTTATAAGGGTGCTGCAACAGCAATAGCAGCAGGATTTATAAGTGTATAAATAAAACACCGATTTTCACCAAACATGGCTAAGAACACTCTCGACTAACTCTACTTTCAAACAAAAAAAACTAAATCAAAATCCGTTCATCCGTTTGGACGCTACGATGCCACAGACAGACACATACACACACACACACACACACACACACACACACACACACACACACACACACACACACACACACACACACACACACACACACACACACACACACACACACACACACACACACACACACACACACACACACACACACACACACACACACAGACAGACAGACAGACAGACAGACAGACAGACAGACACGTCAAACTTATAACACCCCGTCGTTTTTGCGTCGGGGGTTAAAAAACATTATGTTAAGGTCTAATGAAAGTATAATAAATAACGATACATGTAGTTTCAAAGGATGGGCCTATTTTTTATTTTTTGTGGTTAATCCCGTCATAATAAGGGACTTCGTTGAATAGAGATTATAAAGGTTTTATTTTAATTTGTAGATGAATTGAGACTTTTTCTTAGTTGTCTTCATATTAAAGGCTAGTTTATGCTCGCGGCAAAATTCTTTATTAGCGGAAGTCTACATTAAAGGAACTATCTGTGTTCCAAATTTCAACCCAATCTTTTCAGTGGTTTAGGCTGTGCGTTGAGAGATCAGTCAGCCAATCACTCACTCTTTCCTTTTTTCATATAAAAGACGACTAAAAATATGAATAACTAGATTAATCAAAATAAAACATGTTCTATAACTTAACATGATGCAAAACAAAAGGTATGTCCGTCCTCCCGCTAACAGCAGCACCCCACCCTAAACTCGCAGCAAAATGAAGCCTTGTCTACGTCAAGCGCCCAATTAACTTAATAAGCCTTGGAGTATTTCTGTAATTGCAAGACACTCAGCCTACAACCAGCTTAGTAATATAACTAGGACTAAAAAATAATTATAATTTATTAATAATAAAAATTTATATATTTATTTATTAGATGCACATAACAAATTACAATCAGTTTTTAACAATAGTGATATCTTAAACTAAACTTAGTTATACATAGACTGTACATTCAGAAAAACTAATTTATATAATATCGGGCGTACATTAGAACTTATAACTAAAAAAATACATACATGTAAATAATAGTAAGCTTTGCTATTGCCCTTCCTAAATACATGTCGTTTGCCTAGGCAATAAAAATAAACATATCTTCCAGACAACCTTACAAGGAGAGAAATATTTAAAATTACATTAGTTGGTGGTAAAAGGTATGTCCACACTCCCGCCAACAGTATCACCCCACCCCAAACTCGCAGCAAAATGAAGCCTTGTCTACGTCACGCTCCCAACTAATTATAATTATAAAATTTGATTGATAACTCGTCACTTTGATAACAAAACAAAAGGAGTTAAGACGAGCCGATCGGGACTTCCGCTTTTGTTACAGCTTGTTTTATCAAACGTTGATGAAAAATTACTGGAATGAACTTGGTGAAAATAAGTGAAGTACTCATAGATAAATACCCTTTATTGAAACACAAAAGTAAATGTACAAAAACTACTTAAAAACTAAAATAAAATAATATAATAACTGAGTGTTACGATTCGCGGTCTACTATCGCGAATCGTAACACTCACAACGCGGATCGCGCTAACAGCGATCTCTTCCAGGCAACCATGCAGGGAGAGGAGAAAAATTGATATTCACAATGGGTTAGTTGTCCCATAGTAGGTCCTGGAACTTTCATGCAATAGCTGGAACATAAGTGAAGAAGTCGTAATAAGCTGTAGATCCCTAACGCAATAGCTAGACCAGCATAGCATTGTACGGAAAAGAATCGAAAAGAAGTTCTTATTAAAAAGAAGTTGACAAACCAGACTAAATCAAACTCAAACTCAAAATTAATTCATTCAAATAGGCTACAATGGAGCACTTTTGCAAGTCAATTTTACATTTTATTTTAATATTCTACCGCTCGTTCGCCAGGCACCTCTATAAGAAGAACGAGCTAGTATCTCATAGGGATTGCTTTTTTTAAAAAAATAAATTAACAAAAGTAATTTTTTGTTCTTCGTATCAGTATTATATTTAGGTAAACCGTTATTGTTGTTTAACATAAGACATATCAATATTTTCATTCGTCTATTTAAATAAAAATCCATTTACAGACACATACTTCACACACAATATTCTTACGGTTTAAATGCGTTTATGCAGTCGTGTGGGTTTGTATAGAAGGGCTTACTATGGATGCTTCATTTCTGTTTCGATAAAACTATTTCTAGAATATTCTGTATCCTTCGACTTTAAATTGCTTCATGTAGTTGTTTTCAGGAAAATTAATTTAGTTCGGAAGTTCGTGATTATTTTGACAATTGAGGTTTATGTTGTTACTAGCAATTGCCTGTTGCTTTACTCAATATACAGTTAATTATGCATTTTGAAAGTTTCTAATATTATTCATCATCATCATCATCATCTCAGCCGTAGGACGTCCACTGCTGAACATAGGCCTCCGCTTTGGACTTCCATATGTACCGGTTGGAAGCGACCTGCATCCAGCGTCTTCCGGCGACCTTAATAAGGTCGTCTGTCCACCTTGTGGGTGGACGTCCTACGCTTCGTTTGCTAGTCCGTGGTCTCCACTCGAGCACTTTTCGACCCCATCGGCCAAAAGGGAATCGATCTAATATTATTAGTTAAATATTAATATTAGTCTAAGTTAAAGGTGACCAAATAAAAATACATAACAAATAATTGTGTATATATATCCGCAAAATAACGCCTAATTCTATTAAATAAGTTCCAATATTTAAATTATTTTGTTTAATTAGTAATAATAAATTGGTAAATTAATTCTCAAAAAAAAAACATTATTTTGATATTAAATAATGGATGTTGAAATATTGTCTGATTCATTTAAATGTCAAAGGTAAACAAAAACACACACCGGAAAACATTTAACCACAACAATATGTATATATCTGTAGAATTAGGTGAGCCCCGCCTGCCTATATATATGGTCAATTCCTAAAGCCCCTCATCATTAGATGGTGTGGATATAACGGCCGAGGATAATAAAACATTACAAGCATTAGCACAATTTATTATAATTAGACAATAGACAATGATAATTACTATGAGACCTAGCTAAAGACACTACTTATACTTAGCTTTAGGGTTATTCGGTGGACTCGGCGTTCCACTCGTAATGGACGCTATAATATTCCCAGTTGTCCGAGTCCCAACGCGCCTCTGCAGATCCCAAGCCAAAAGTGTGAGCTTCCGCACCGAGATCCGTACCAAGTAAACTCGTTTACTAGCGCCACCATCGGATCATTTCCAATACTTTTGCTACGCGCTCATTGGCTAACCTACGTCACCCAACAATCGACCAATCACACGCCGCCACGAAGCGAAGCAGTTATATTTAAACAAATCAGCGCACGTTATAAGTGTTACGCCAGAGTTTGCCATTTTCAACTCTGCCCACCGATAAAATTAAAGGAAATGGCGTAATTACAATGTTGCCCTATCTAATATGTCTACATATCTATGGTTAGCTAGATATTATGATGTATGTTTGCATATTGTGTATAATATAAAAGAATGGGAAACATACACACTCGACACCATGCGACGGAAACCTAAGCAAATAGCTGTAATGGGAGTTCCCTAGAAACCAGTACACTGATGTTATAAATTATATATTAGAAATAATATATGATTGTAGTATCTGTGTATGTGTAGCTGGCCTTGGAATTAAAATTTGCATATTAAAAGTAGCTCCAACTCAAAATTAGCATATTACACAATTTGTAGCGTCCGTGGCCCAGGGGTTATACGTCCGGCTTTTAATACGAAGACTCTGGGTTCAAATCTCAGTGTGAGGCAAAAAGTTCGCGTGGACGCTACCGTGTTTCGGAAGGCACGCAAAACTGTGGGTCCCGGCTGTTTCCTATAAGATATGTAGGAGGCAGTCGTTAGGTCATGTTGCAGGCCCTGTAGTAATCTCGGCGACCTGAAACTGCAACATATAGGTTGGCCACACGACCTATAAATTGTGATTTGACTCTGACAGTGTAAGTAGGGTAACCTGTTCTGTTGGAGTATAAACCCCAATTATTAATTATTATTATTACACACTCATACAAACAAAATTTCCAAACTTCCATAATTTACTTTTTACTTACCTGGAAGGCGGTCTTTATTGCGTAGCTACAAAGATTTTAGCATACATTAGGATAGACAGACAGACAGAAGGGCGACTTTGTTTTACAACATGAAATAATTTTCACCTTATTTTACATTGGATAAACTGTCCACATGTGCAGTTTATTTCCATTCAGCAAAACTTGACGTACTGTATAGTTACAAAAAAAATACAGATTAATCGGCATGGAAGAGGACTTAATGCTTTTTGTTTGGATCCATTAGCACGGGTATATTCGGCTGTCGATGGACAGAGTGGACACTTCAGTTTTATGTGCAAATAAATATAAAACAACAACAAAAGTTAAATATACTCGTAAATCTTACTAATATTATAAACGTGAAAGTTTGTAAGAATGGATGTCAGGACGTCTGGATGTTTGTTACTCTTTCACGCCTAAACGGGTGGACTGATTAAGCTGAAATTTGGGAGATAGCTTAGACCCTGGAATAACACATAGGCTATATTGCAGCGGGTAACACCGCTGGGCGCAGCTAGAGAGTAATTAATTGCTGGTATACTAAACGATTTGTGGCGAACAAAGAAAAATAGAAAAAAAAGAAGATCTAGACACGCGGCAGCGAGTCAAGCCAAGTTCAAGCAAAGGAACTGGCGACCGCGCCGTGTGTTATATTACACGAACCGTCCAAAGCGCGTTTTGACGACTTTTTACACCCTCGTTATACAAAAACTATTACACATAGACAAGTCAAATTTGGCACATATACTTAAATATACGAACTATATCTCTGTTCCAAATTCCAATAACACAGCTCAAACGGTTATTTAGATATAAACATCCAGTAATCGGTGAAGTTAATACATACTGAGGGATAGATCAAAAGTAATATCCCAGTTCCAGATGACCTAGAAAGCTGAAATTTGGCATCCCGATAGGTAATGTCGTAGTAACAAAGGGAAAAATCAGAAACTAGTATTTTTTTATCATTTTAAATTATTATTAATTTTTAAAAAATGTATGATATTAAAGTTTGGGACGCCTAGGAACAAATAAAGCAATACATGTT
The DNA here is from genome assembly GCA_947507615.1 of Hemithea aestivaria. Taxonomy (NCBI): domain Eukaryota; kingdom Metazoa; phylum Arthropoda; class Insecta; order Lepidoptera; family Geometridae; genus Hemithea; species Hemithea aestivaria. Next base: position 16,986,372 of record OX382335.1, read on the forward strand.
GCATGTTGCTATAATTTTTGTGTAGGCGGCTATTTTCTGTTAGATACTACGAAGTGGGCGCGAGTCCACTATTCCTACTAATATAAATATAAATACTAACTTTATACCTACTGTACGTATGGATATATGTTTTTTACTTTTTCACGCCTAAACGGGTGGGCCGATTGACTTTAAATTTGGTATAATAAAAAATATAGCTTAGACCCCTGGAATAACATAATATACACTACTGTACCAAACTGTATAGCGAGTAAAACAGCTAGTCACTAATAAAAATAGGTTCCTGGTACCTACGTAACAATTGTATATCCTATGTAAATACCTATCAATATATCGACTCACCAGCACAAGGCGGCTCAGTAACATAGAGGTAATAATATTAACATTGTTTACAATAAAAATAATGTATGTATATCGCCTTAGGTGCTAGTTGGTGTAAACATTTTAGATACCTACGTACCTGTAACGTATAGTCATAATATTATAGTATGTGGCGGTATCTGGGGGCACGGCAGTGCCCCCGCCAAGTCATCGTTATTACAAGTCTTGTCGGCTTAGGTTTCTTTTGATCGAAATTCTAATCCAGTTCCAGATGATCTAAAAAGTTAAATTTCCATCCAGGTAGGCGGTAGGTATAAGATAGCTGGGTGAATATAGATAAATTTATCAGTAACTAGTACCTATTGTTTAAAAATCAATTGATTAGGTACAATATTCAAATCAATAGTGCACATAAATGCTATATATAAATAAGTACTAAATTAATTATAGGTATAGGTATATCGAAGCACGGCGAGGCTCACGGGCCGCGGTGCGACGGCCGTGCCATGGAGCAGTGGGGTGGGGGGAGGTGCAACAAAATAATCATTTGGTATTAATCTTATTATGACTGGGTGTCTTAAACCTATTACATACTAAAAAGTACTGTACAAAAAGCAATGATATCCCATCAAAAACATAAATGTGAAAAGAGAGCCAAGTTCAATATTACGATGTATGTACTCATAGTTACCTATTATTTGGTAGTTGACTTCAACGAAAAAAGAAGTGAGATCTAAATGGGTGCCAAGTTCAATGGTCAGTCCTGAAATATATTTACAACAACATAAAATATTTTATTACAACTTAAAAGATTATTTCTTCTTATCACTTAGAATTAATATTATTATTTTGAAGCCCAAAGTTTGACTTGGCTAGTTCTCATGGGTACCATACGACGAAGTATCATTAAGATAAGACAATATATACTTTATTGTACACCACATAATGTTACAGAAAATACATAAGTGCATAATTAAAATTAAAAATTACAATGTACAAGTGGCGGTCTTATCGTTAAAGAGCGATTTCTTCCAGACAACCAATGGATGGAGGGGACTAATTTACACGATAAAAGACGGTGGCGCATTAATTAGCATTAAGTGCGTTTAATAGTGATCAAGCTAAAGTTAAGAGAGTACCTACCTAGTATATTATGAGAACTGGCCAAGTCAGTCTTTAGGCTTCAAAATAATAATAATTCTAAGTGATAAGAAGAAATAATCTTTTAAGTTGTAATAAAATATTTTATGCTGTTGTAAATATATTTCAGGACTGACCATTGAACTTGGCACCCATTTAGATCTCACTTCTTTTTTCGTTGAAGTCAACTACCAAATAATAGGTAACTATGAGTACATACATCGTAATATTGAACTTGGCTCTCTTTTCACATTTATGTTTTTGATGGGATTCGTTTAACAGAGATGAGTAATATTATTATTGTCGTTTTTCATAGGCCGGATTGCGATAATAGAAGTTAAGCATATTTTATAAAAATAACAAAGCCACAACATACAATTTAAAATTCAAAAAGCAGAAGGCAGACCACAGATACAAGTCGATATCAAAAAACTTTCATCCAATATCACTTGAAATGCAGCGTTTTGTTTTCAAAGAACTTCGGAAGTTTGTCTTGAAACTTGATGCAGAGAAACTGCCTTGTGAAGAACCACTTAAATGGACATAGTTACGTAAAATACAATTATTTATAGAAATTACTATTTAAATCGACTTCACAAAAAAAGTAATAGAGTTAGAAAGGGAGAAATTCGTTGAAAATGTCGACTTTTTTGTACTTACCATTATGGTGAACGCACGTCTATCCACATCGACCGCGCCGAACGAATCGAATTTTGATTAATAATTTATATGAAATCGCATGAATCCTCGCATACTTGCCGGAGTCGAATCATCCGAATTGGGAAAAGATTTCCCATACAAAAAATCCTTCGGCGCAGACGTAGCGGATATATGTGCGACCACCATGAAGCTTCGAATTTGTTTTAGTGAGATGTAACGAAAAGAATAATTCATACAAAACAAGTTATTAAAAAAAGGATTCAATAAGTGAGATCAAAATAATTTTGATTGGATTTGAATGTATTATACTACCAACTGTAACATATCTTCCTATTTTGAGAAAAAAATATTAAAAGTACTCGTAGTAACTATGTCTAACTTTCCACCACATAATGCGTAGTACCTAAAAGCCTACATATTACAAACTCAGCAATTAATTAGATAACTTTTACGCGCCATAAAGAGGCAAAAAAGGGACAAAACACCAAGTTTATACGCAATAAAGCTGTAAACACACGAGCTAATCAGCCTCGTAAGCACTGTGCAAACAAAGAACTGTCGTAGTCAGATTGAAATGTAGCTATTGAGATAATTTTTTTTTTTAATGGGAATAAGCAAGAAGACAAGCAAAACGCTCTCCCGATGTTAAGATATAACGCTACCTACCCATAATGAGTACAGTGCTACTTATGATTTCACAATGATGTGAAATTCTAAGTGCACTGCACCAACGCTTCTTACTCAAGAGTCATAAGATGTTAAAACTCTTTAGCCTAGTAATTTCCCTGGCTACAGTGCCCTCTTACCGAAGCACAGAAATGTTTACACATCACTGCTCAGGTGGTAGAATAACTGGCACTGTTGGGGTACCCACCTAGACGACCTCAAAGGAAGTCTACCCCGGTAAAGGACCTATATTATGGTAAATAATGATAATAATTATGTATTTCTTTTTCCTGTGTGGTTATTTGAAAGTGATCGCTCTTAGCATTTAGATCACCAATTGTAACTAAACTTTGCTATGAACGCCAAAATTAGATAAAAATAACTGTTAACATATTTTGAATTAAAAAAACAGGCCATTCGGGCTACGCGCAGTGGACCTCATCTTCTATCCTATATCATGTAATGCAAAGTTGTCTTTACTAAAATATTATTTCTGGAAATTTCTCCACCCTTTTTCAGTACTTTGAAGCAAGTAGTTTAGATTTTTAAAACAGAGGACGTAACAAAAGTTGTAACTTAAATATTTTACAAAAAAATCACTAAATCGAAAAAAAAAACTACCTTCTTTACCTTGAGTTTTTGGCTTGTTCTCATTTGGACAGATTCTCATTTGGACAGATTCTCATATGGACAGATTCTCATATGGACAGATTCTCAAAATGACGGAAATTGTACAGGTACATACACAACACCTAATAAATTACCATTTGCAGTCACAACAGATTCTGATCACGCGAGTGTATACTATTTATTGATGTACCTACGTGATTTTTTGAACAGATTTTTTCACACCACCATCTCAACTAGCTTTAAAGTACCAGGAGTTCATTACTATAAAGGAAGTCGATTAAATTAAATTTTGTAATAATAGCCTAATTTTTAACCCCCGACGCAAAAACGACGGGGTGTTATAAGTTTGACGTGTCTGTCTGTCTGTGTGTATGCGCGTGCGTGCGTTATGCTAATTTGGTCAAACAATAATTTGGCCCAACATGGATTACGTCCAATTAGGAATAATGTCCAATATGAATTTGGTCCAAAATAAAATACGTCCAATTAAGAATAATGTCCAACACTAATTTCGTCCAAAATAACTTGTTCCAACTAGGATTTATGTCCAATATGTTTTTGATCCAACTATGATTAATGTCCAACACGAATTGGTTTATTCCTGATGGTCATGGAAGAAATGAAAGGAAATCTTCATTTCGGGTGACAGCTGTCAAACTTGAAACGTCAATATTTCAGAAAGTTATTGTCCTAGGCTGACGCTGTCATAGAAGAAATTAAAGCTGTTGAGGAAATCTGCCTTTCAAATGACAGCTGTCAAACTAGAAATGTCAATATCTCGGAAAATACTCGTCCTAGGCTGACGCTGTCATAGAAGAAATAAAAGGTCTTGGAGAGATCTTCATTTTAGATGACAGCTGTCAAACTTGAAATGTCAATATCTCGGAAAATACTCGTCCTAGGCTGACGCTGTCATAGAAGAAATGAAAGGTCTTGGGAAGATCTGCCTTTTAGATGACAGCTGTCAAATTTGAAATGTCAAAATCTGGAAGATCTCCAAAGATTTTTAATTTCTTCTATGACAGCGTCAGCCTAAAACGAGTATTTTCCGAGATAATGACATTTCAAGTTTGACAGCTGTCATCTGAAATGAAAATCTCTCCAAGACCTTTCATTTCTTCTATGACAGCGTCAGCTTAGGACGAGTATTTTCCGAGATAATGACGTTTCAAGTTTGACACCTGTCATCTGAAATGAAGATCTCTCCAAGACCTTTAATTTCTTCTATGACAGCGTCAGCCTAGGACGAGTATTTTCCGAGATATTGAAGTTTCAAGTTTGACAGCTGTCATCTGAAATGAAGATCTCTCCAAGACCTATCATTTATTCCTTGACCGCGTCAGCCTAGGACGAGTATTTTCCGAGATATTGACGTTTCAAGTTTGACAGATGTCATCACAAAGGCAGATCTTCTCAAGACCTTTCATTTCTTCCATGACGCTATCAGGAATAAACCAATTCGTGTTGGCCTTCAAGAAGAAAAAACTTCAAGAGTAGAACTGTCATCCCATACATTCACAAAAGTACAATGTATAGGGTGCCAGTTCTACTCTTGACATTTTAGCGGGATCCGTATGGCATGCTACGGCCACAGAAAGAGCAATACGCAAGAAGTAGGACTTTAAAAAATGTAATATCTTCATGGAATCCTAGGATCCATGGACACAAACCCCCAAAAAGTACTAGGAGACCAGATACCATGAAGAGATTAAATTTTTTTGAACTCACACTTGCGTTTCTCTCTTCCAGCTCCTTATGGTTTTGGTTAACCTCTTTCTAATTTCTGGTATCCTAGTACTTTATAATATGATAACACCATGTTGTAATAATAATATGATGAACATTGAAGTCAGTATAATATGAAAAATACGTGAATGTAGTAAACTAGTCGCAATAGGAATTTCTAGACATTTTTGGTAAAAATACCCATAAGACGAGGAGTAGTCCAGAGGAAAATTTAAATTCTCATCGGCAGCCATAAGATGACGTAGGTAATGAAAAATATATATTTTACCTTTTTTGCATAAGTGTACTCCCGTCATTTTGAGAATCTGTCCATATGAGAATCTGTCCATATGAGAATCTGTCCAAATGAGAATCTGTCCAAATGAGAACAAGCCGAGTTTTTTTTTTTTTTTATTGTGGCAAATGCCTTTACTGAGAAAAACAAACTAACACTACTACAGCAGTAAAGAACACTGTTATTAACCACAGATCAGTCACACGCCAATCTACAGAAAATCCGCATGCTCCAAACCACTGTCAGATGGCAGAGTGCTCAGAATGCTGGCAGCATTGCCACGTTGAATGGCAATACTTATACGTTGGGTCAAATATACCCCAGCATTTTGGTCACACGTCGCTTCGACCAAGCGCTCAGACAAGTTTTAGAAAATGCGGTGAGTTCCCGGACCCCAATTACCCGCTAATGTCTCTACCCCAAACTATGACTCAGATGACCTTGAGATTGACATAATTAATACAATTAATGGTATATTCTTTTTTCATTCACACCTAATAAATTTTAGTTTCAAAGGTTATAGGACTTTATTTCTTGGCCTTGCCGAGGCTCTTCCTTTATTGCACAGAGGCTGCGTAAAAAGGTGCGTAGTTACGACTGACATGATGCTGAAAGTCTCTGTTAACAAGTAAGTGTGACAACGCCTTTATGACATTTTTATTTGGACTTCTTTTAAGGGTTCCTAAATCAACAGGGGTAGGATTTATCCCGAATTCTAGGTTAAATCTGCTACCGTCTACAGCATCGTCGCTTAACATCACAGCTTAATTCAGAGTGCTGACTCCCATAAACGAGATGGGGGTAATTTTTTTCTGATTTATTCCATCGCTGCATATTTATAATTATTGAGTGGTTTTCGATTTAGTTTTCCGTTTGAAAGATAATATTTATTAAGTGTTAAACTCTTTTTGAGCGCCTTTAAAATTAAAACTACTGGAAACAAATGAATATTAAAAAAATCTTATTAAAAACAAACTTTTATTAATCCAGCACCAAAATACGCGTTACGATAAATTAAATGAGCCCAAACTCGATGGGGCTACGTCGTTTAATTACGAAGTTATAGTCACCTTCCCGCTCCATCATCAGATCAGCTCCATGTCATAATAATTATTGCATTGTCGTTCGATTTATATATTATGCATGCGAAATTTCAGCTCAATCGGATACCGGGAAGTGGGTCAAATTAAACTTCCAAGATTTGATTACAGACAGACAGACAGAGAGACAACAGACAGGTGAAAGTAAATAAAAGCTTGTAAAAAGGTCATGGTTAATGGTTCAACGTAGTTTCAACCACGAACTTTCCAGGAAAACTAAAACGGTAAAGTTAATTTTAATAGTTTCGGAGATATTGTGATTAAAAGATGAGGCATGTTTTGTTTGATTATCCAGTACTGTTAGAGTAAAACCCCAAGTTTTTCGGAAGTTTCAGTAATCTAGTATAAAAAATAACCGTAATCTAATTTTAAAGCTTAATAGAAATTACCATACCCCAAAAAAGCTACATTATCTTAGATTACATAGGAATTTCTTTCAGACCTCTGAAGATGTCCGTAAAATTAGATAAGTACTCTCTTATCTTGAACTAGCTTAGACACGCAGCATCACTTTTAGTATTAATAATTTTGAACCTATTTTCAAAATCAAATTATAAGTTTGATTAAAAAAAAATAGGTTCAATATATTTTTAGGAGATACTAAGCAAGATATCAATTTAATCATTTTATTTCGGAAATCTTCCATATAGTGTTAGTTACATTAACTTACAAAACCTATGTTAGTATGATCCTTAAAATTATTAAAAACACAAGCCTACCCATTCATTTAGCAGTGGACCAGCACGCTTTATGCATGCTGATCCAGTGCTCCATGACATATATCATATATTTATGTATATGTGTGTTATATCATATATTTATGATATGTGCACGTATTTTTATCTTTGTAAATTTGATAAAAAAGTGTGAGATACACTAAAGTTCCACTAAAGTTGCGTTGTGACTTGTGACGTCACAGGCTGAATTCTGCTCACCATCATCTCATCTCAGATTTTTTTTTATTAGCAAGCCAATAAAAACTTGATAATATTTTTTTAATTATTTACTTTACGAACTAATCTATTAATTTATTAATGATCTTGTCAACAGGATCCCCATTACGAAGTTCTAATTAAGACTATCCGGAAAGCCAGTCAGTCAGTCAATCACGCATTTCTTTCATACAGTACTTTTCCATATTCATGGTAAAAGGTAAGCCGATTAGGGGCTCAATATGATAATAAGAATACACCCGAGCCCTTAATCCTGAGGGTCCAAGTTAAAATGCTTAGGAAATTAACTTCGCAAATTGAGAGGAAAAGTTTGCGTTCAAGTGCCGCCTGAGGCCTGGACGTTTAAGGATTTTGCCACACTTTATGGATGCCGTCACGGATTTATGACGTCATAACATGACTTTACCTATATCCTACTAATAATTAATAATATAAACGTGAAAGTTTGTATAAACGTATGGATGTCTGGATGTATGTTTGTTACTCTTTCACGCCTAAACGGGTGAACCGATTGAGCTGAAATTTTGTATAGTGATGTCTTAAACCTTTAATAATTACACACGACCTCAGATGTATAATTATTATTATTAATAAATTTCAATTGAACGCATGTCTTAATTATTTAACATATTATAATATATAATATTTTTAAATTTAAGCATTTGTACGCCTCCCTCGCAGAAACATGTTAAACTCACATTTAATATCACAATTATTTTAGTTCTATATTTTTTGTAGGTATGAACTATGTTTATAACAAAATCAAGATTTTCTGATTATCTACTATATAAAAATAAGTCGGGTTTTCCTCCCTGACGCTATAACTCCAGAACGCCCGAACCGATTTCCACGGTTTTGCATTCGTGGGAAAGGTCTCGGGCTCCGCGAGGTTTATAGCAAAGAAAATTCAGGAAAAATTTCAAAAGAAATGAAAAAAAAGTAAAAAAAAATAAGTTATTCAATTGAAAACCACGCGCGTATTGGGCAAATGTCAACAGCAGGCATTTGTCTTTAAGGTGGTAATAGCCGTGTCGGCGCGGAGGATATTAATAAGTTTTATTGCAACCTTATTTCGAATTAATACTGGCAACGTAGTAGGCAATGGCTCTCCTTGGATGAATACAAAAAAAAAGCGTGTTCTTGGGCAAATTTTTATTAAATTTCAACAGCAGGCATGAGTTTTTGGCGGCAAGCCTTGATCATATCATTAGCTCCACGTCTTTTGCTTAATAATCGTATAGAATTTGATTGTTAGCGTGTAATAATGGTGGAATATTGCGTGTTAAGTGTTTTTGAATGTGCACAGATGTAGGCAAGTGATATGGTGCTGAAATATGAATTTTGGTGCCCCCTCCAAAACTCCTCCGAACTTTCAGTAAAATTCCACCTATTTTACTAGAAGACTCACGTGACTAGACGAGCTATTAAGCTCACTCTGACTCTGACCTGACTAACTATTACTATTACTTAAAAAATAACATTTAACTTGACACTGGCAAAACACGAAAGTGGAGACCATAATTTAATATCCCGTGAACATTCACGAATTTTACTCGACACTGGCAAAATACACATGTTGCCATATTATTAAAAAGAAAAAAAAAGAAAAAAAAAAAAAAAAAAAAACAGCAGGCATTTGTCTTTAAGGTGGTAAGTTGAACTGTGTAAATTATGTGGATCGTGAATTTGAGGTTAAATAGGGATGTTGACACATGTTACGAATTGATATAAAAGTTATGTTTTTCACATAAAAGACAGTATTTAAAAACCTAAAATCACATTTTAAGGATCTATTTACAAGCCAAAATTGAATAAAATCAATTTTAATTTCAAAAAAATTTACTTATTATTACGCGAATGCGAACGCCAATCAGAGCACGTGACGTCATACCACTGGCTGGTCCTTACGCTTCCTATGAAATGTTCCTGATTTCGACAAATTTTAATTATTCATAACTTAAAAACCACAACCGATTTTGATGCAACTTATGCTGTGCCCTTGGAGCATACTTAAACCAAAAATAAAGTCAATAACTAAAATGTCTCTCTGAAAATATAAGATTCATTTTGGTTATTGACTTTATTTTTGGTTTAAGTATGCTCCAACTAAGGGCACAGCATAAGTTGCATCAAAATCGGTTCAGTGGTTTTTAAGTTATGAATAATTAAAATTTGTCGAAATCAGGAACATTTCATAGGAAGCGTAAGGACCAGCCAGTGGTATGACGTCACGCGCTGCCAGATGACAGTTCGAAACGTTTTAGGCAGTATTTAAAAAATAATTTTTATTTACGTATTTTTATATTGAAATTTCATATATTTTTGCATAAAAATATGATATACGTTTATGAAATGGGTCTATCTAATATATAAAATTCTCGTGTAACAGTTTTCGTTGCCATACTCCTCCGAAACGGCTTGACCGATTTTGATGAAATTTTTTGTGCTTATCCGGTATCTATGAGAATCGACCAACATCTATTTTTCATCCCCCTAAATGTTAAGGGTAGTCCACCCCTAAATATTTTTTTTTTATTTTTTAGACAAAATTTTTAATTTCTATTTTTTTTATGATACAACATACAAAAATACATACAATCCTCAATTTTCACCCTTCTACGATCAACCCTTATTTTTTAATAGCCATTTTAGTAATTTAATCATTTTTCCTAAGGAAATTATTTATATGGCAAAAAAACGTTTGCCGGGTCAGCTAGTCTAATATATAAAATTCTCGTGTCACAGTTTTCGTTGCCATACTCCTCCGAAACGGCTTGACCGATTTTGATGAAATTTTTTGTGCTTAACCGGTATCTATGAGAATCGACCAACATCTATTTTTCATCCCCCTAAATGTTAGGGGTAGTCCACCCCTAAAATTTTTTTTTTATTTTTTAGACAAAATTTTTAATTTCTATTTTTTTATGATACAACATACAAAAATACATACAATCCTCAATTTTCATCCTTCTACGATCAACCCTTATTTTTTAATAGCCATTTTAGTAATTTAATCATTTTTCCTCTCCGGTCGAAAACTGATCAATCGTCATTTAATTAGTTATCCCCGCTAGATGTCTACAGGTGTCACTTCTGACCCAGTAAACAGCACGGAGTAGGGATGAGAACGGCTTGACCGATTTTGATGAAATTTTTTGTGCTTATCCGGTATCTATGAGAATCGGCCAACATCTATTTTTCACCCCCCTAAATGTTAGGGGTAGTCCACCCCTAAATTTTTATTTTATTTTTTAGACAAAATTTTTAATTTCTATTTTTTTATGATACAACATACAAAAATACATACAATCCTCAATTTTTACCCTTCTACGATCAACCCTTATTTTTTAATAGCCATTTTAGTAATTTAATCATTTTTCCTCTCCGGTTGAAAACTGATCAATCGTCATTTAATTAGTTATCCCCGCCAGATGTCTACAGGTGTCACTTCTGACCCAGTAAACAGCACGGAGTAGGGATGAGAACGAAGCCGGTCTCCTTTCTTTCTCACTCCCTACACAGTTGTCGGCCATCATTATTGTTTATGCATCAAGTGTAGTAGTAACGTTGACAATTATTATTTTGCTATCTCAGTGTAACTCTCATATTAACTTTTAATCATTCCTATTTTATCAATAATAGTTAAATTATCAATTTTGAGTGTATTTTGCACGATTAGTTAATCAAGTGATTTTATAACCTCAAAAGTACTCAACACGTGACACGAGCTTTCAATAACAACGGATTTTGTGTTGTAAGTATACTTTTTTTTATTTATATCGAAAATGTTGTTGATCTTATAAAAATGTAATTTTAATTTAATTTTATTAAAAAATGTAATTGAACAATTAAGATTTTCATAGTTTCCAAAAAATCAATCATTATGAATCTTTATTTTGAAATGTCAATGGAAATATTAGTTGTATGAAAAAATTATAAGAGACAATGTTTTCATAAAATTTAATTTTTTACTTTTGTTTGAAAATTTTTTCCATAAAATAATGCTTATTTCACGCATATACCACATTCTTACATACATACAATATACACATTCTAAAATACATACATACTTCCAATAAGTAAGCTATTTTTTGTCTACACTAGAAATTACTAGGAAATTATTTATATGGCAAAACAACGTTTGCCGGGTAAGCTAGTGAATTATAATATAGGCTATTGTTCAAAATATCTGCAATGTTTCAAGAACGGAAAACACAACGTAATTTCAGCGTCGAAATTCCTGCCAAGTGTGGCAAAGCCCTAAGTCCTCAGGCTAGGCGTTCAGACTAAATCTAATTTTAAATTGTAATGGCACTTGATTTGTAATGCGTATTACAATAATAATCAAGGTTGCTACCTATATATTTAAAATGTTCTTAGCTCGGAATTTATCGGTTATTGTTAGGTTTTTTGAACTGGTACCAAACTGGGCTGAAGTGACGCAGAGAATAGATTAAATGTCTCTATAGAGGGGGAAAAGGAATTTGTTTTTGGTTTTATTAACACATTTTTTTTTTAAATGTATGTGTTGCATAAATGTTCTAACATTTATTATATTATTATTGGGAGAGAACCCACTGTCCCCAAAAATTCGTCTCCTTTCCCCATTCAACCCCAAAAATTTTTGAGGCGTCCATTCGTTGTTCTCCATTCGCCTGTTCTATTCTTTTTTAAAACATTTTATATTTCTAAGAATTAAAATTAAATTTGCTTTCAGACAATTCAATATTATGAAGAGATAAAAAAAACATTATGAACCCTAGAACAGATAGTTTACATAGAAATGTGGAATCTTCAGCTGCGCTCCGACATAAGTGCTTATTAAAAATGATTTTATGGTCAAATTAAAATGCATTTATTCAAATAAGAGCACTTCTTGTGCGAGTGAGTTTTTATTACTATTATAAGACTCTAGCGCTTTTTATTTTCTTCTTTATGCACGCAGCACAACGTTGAGGCAGTTCCCATTCGGCGGCTTAGTGGATGTTCATGTGCATTATTTTTAGTGGAATAATATTATGGATGTTGACTAAAAAAATATTTTTTGTCCATAATGAAGATTGAAAAATATTGGACATTAATGTATTTTTTTATTTGTTAATCTGATAAAAAAACGCGGGATATACATTACACTAAAGTTGCTTTATCGTGGCGTCACATCACCAAATCCAGTACATTTTTGTTTAGTGGTGTGACGTCACGCGCCCCTACACAGAATCTTATGAGTATTATATGTATATCTCAACCATTTTTTTTATTTACAAGAAAAAAAAACGTATCGAATATTTTTTTTATAATTAAAATTACGGACTAATTGTATCTTAAAAATGTTTACCTTGTCAATGTCCCAATTGTCTTTTTATGTCTTTATTAATCGTCGAAAAATTACATGTATTTCATTCTTTCTGTACACAGAAAACTATTAAAGTCTAACGATGCATTAAGATAATACAGCGTAAATTTAAGCAAGGACGCTAAGCAAAGAGCATATTAGAGTGCTTGCACATTTGAGTGGATCGCTTTTCGTTTCAGTGGAAACTGCTGCGCCAGTGTCAAAGGGACTTAATTCTGATTGGTACGTCAATGGTATAAACTAGGTTGAACGAGCATTTAGCGCTAAATAGATGATGAGTCTTAACATCTAATGACTCTTGAGTAAGAAGCGTTAGTGCAGAGTGCAGTGCACATAGAATTTTACATCACTGTGAAATCCTGGGCACTATCTTAATTATGGGCAGCGTTATATCTTATCATCAGGAGGGCGTCTTGCTCGTCTTCTTACTTCTTTGTATAAAAAAAACCGGTCAAGTACGAGTAGGACTCGAGCACCGAGGGTTCCGTACAAACCTACGGGTTTCTACGGAACCCTAAGGAAAAGTGGGTTTAATATTATATACTGTAGTTTTGATTCCCTTGCGAGTACTTGCGAGTTTGAAAATATGCGGCTAAAATTGCTGTTTCTTTTGATTGCGTTGATATAGATGTTTGATTTTTTTACAGCTTAAATTTATTATAAAGCTGAGTATTTGATATGAATTTCAATGTAATACCTGTACGCGTTCTTGAAGAAAGAGGTAGTAAATACAAAATTATTAAAAATATTTTTTTATATGATGTAACTAAAAATTTACAGATTTCGCAATTTTTCCTGTGCCTATGATTTAAGACGTTGCTGCGTACCTAATTTCAAGATTCTGAGATAACGGCAAGTCCCCTGTAGGTATTGATTCCCTTGAGAGTAGTCGCGAGTTAAAAAATACGGCTAAAATTGCTGTTTCTTTTGAATGCGTTGAGATAAAGGTTTGATTTTATTACAGTTTAAAGCTATTACAGGTCTTAGTATTTGATATGAACTTCAGTTTAATACCTGCACGCGTTCATGAGAAATAAGGTAGTAAGTATGAAATTATTTTTAAAAAAAAGTTATATGATGTAACAAAAAATTAACAGTTTTCGCAATTTTTCCTGTGCCTATGATTTAAGACGTTGCTGCGTACCAAATTTCAAGATTCTGAGTTAACGGCAAGTACCCTGTAGGTTTTGATTACCTTGAGAGTAGTCGCGAGTTATAAAATACGGCTGAAATTGCTGTTTCTTTTGAATGCGTTGAGATAGAGGTTTGATTGTATTACAGTTTAAAGGTATTATAGGCCTTAGAATTTGATATTATGAATTTCAGTTTAATACCTGTACGCGTTCATGAGAAATAAGGTAGTAATTATGAAATTATTAAAAATATTTTTTTATATGATATAACAAAAAAATTACAGTTTTCGCAATTTTTTCTTTATTTGTGCTCTAAGGAGTTGCTTCGTGCCAAATTTCAAGATTCTACGTTTACGGGAAGTACCCTGTAGGTTTTGATTTTTTGAGAGTAGTTGAGAGTTTAAAATTACGACTAAAATTGCTGTTTCTTTTGAATGCGTTGAGATAGAGGTTTGATTTTATTACAGTTTAAAGGTATTATAGACTTGAGTATTTGATATGAATTTCAATTAAATACGTTTACGTGTTCATGAGAAAAGGGGTAGTAGGTATAAAATTATTCAAAATATTTTTTTCATATGATGCAAATAAAAATTTATGGTTTTCGCAATTTTTCCTTTATCTGTGCTCTAAGGAGTTGTTTCGTGCCAAATTTCAAGATTCTGAGTTCATGGGAAGTGCCCTGTAGGTTTTGATTTATTTGGTAATGTCGAAAATTTGCTGAAATTTGCAACATATTCGACTATATCTTTTGATTGCGTTGACCAAGAAGTTTGAAATTTTCACAGCTCTAAGAAGCAATACACCTTAGTATTTTCTATAAATTTGAGCTTGTTACCTCCACGCGTTCCTGTGAAAAAGAGTCTTGACAGACAGACAGACAGACGGACGGACGGACGGACAACAAAGTGATCCTATAAGGGTTCCGTTTTTTTACTTTTGAGGTACGGAACCCTAAAAACAGAATACCTACTAGAAGAATTCGTAGCAAAGCGATATTTTTATTTATTAAATTTTAGGTGCACTGCCCCAACGCTTCTAAGAGTCATAAATTGTAAAGACTTTTTAACCCAGTAATTTCAATCCCATCAAAAACATAAATGTGAAGAGAGAGCCAAGTTCAATATTACGATGTATGTACTCATCAAAAGAAGTGAGATCTAAATGGGTGCCAAGTTCAATGGTCAGTCCTGAAAAATATTTTTCAACATTTATTTATTTTATTTATTTATTTGGTTACAATTAGTACGACAATAAACTGCCACTTACACTAATTAACACATTTCAAAATTAAATAATTATCGTCAGATTATTACAATTGAGTACATGCAAAAAATTATAAAATTAAATCAATATTACATCATTAAATTTGTCTCATAAAAAGTAAACATTAATAAAAATAATACATTAAAGAAATAAAATATCATAAAAAATAACCAATTTCAAAAATTAATATAATGTCACAATTTTTTTTGTTAAAATTAAATTAATGTCTCACAAAATTCCTGGCAGACCTTTAATACATCAGTCCATTGGTCAGCGAAAAAATCAAATTCTGGATTCGCATCTAGGAGAGCGCTAATAGCGGAACGAAAACGCGGTATCGGAGAGTTAGCACGCGATTTTGTACGATTGAAAGGAATGTTAAATAATTTACGCTTCCTGATACGGAAATAATTTTGAGGTGCCGATAAACTGGCCAACTCATTATGAAGATCAGGAGCGTCAATAATACCTCTGAAAATTTTGACTATTGTCAAAAGCTGGTCCCTTGCTCTTCTTGTTTTTAGAGAGTTGTATCCGAGGCACCCCAGTATGAATGCCGTAGGATACATGAATGGGTAATATCCAAAGTTACGCTTGTAGAGATATCTCAAGAATCTTTTCTGCACCTTTTCCAGCATAAGTTCGTATGTAGATTCATAGGGGTTCCAAACGCAAGAGCTAGCTTCTAATTTACTACGAACAAGCGCATCAAACAAGAGCCTAATTACTCGCTCGTTTTGGAATTCGCTAGAATTCCGTAATACAAATCCCAAGCGCTGAAAAGATTCCTTTGTTACAATTATCATATGTTCGTGAAAAGTGAGCTTTCGGTCGAATGTGACACCCAAATCCTTCATATTACTAATTTTGGGCAAGATGGTATTATTAATTTTATAGTCAAACATTATTGGATATCGCATTCGACCGAAACTCATTACAAAGCATTTTGAGAGGTTAAAGTCCATCTTGTTTCTGATACTCCATTCATGTACCGCACGAACATCATCTTGGAGCGCCAAACAGTCCTCTATTGAGTTTATCTCGATAAACAACTTGAGGTCATCCGCATATAATAAACATTCGGCATGCCGAAGAACTTCTGGAAGGTCATTTATCATGAGGAGGAAAAGCAAGGGACCGAGTACCGAGCCTTGACTACCTCCCGAGCGCGTATGGTAAGGCAGGGATTCATATATCCCTAACCTAACGAATTGCTGGCGATCACGCATATAATCCGCAATGAGTTTCAAAAGACCCGGGGCAAATCCGATGCTACTCAGCTTTTTCAAAAGAATATCATTGTCTACTCTG
The DNA here is from genome assembly GCA_947507615.1 of Hemithea aestivaria. Classification (NCBI taxonomy): domain Eukaryota; kingdom Metazoa; phylum Arthropoda; class Insecta; order Lepidoptera; family Geometridae; genus Hemithea; species Hemithea aestivaria. The sequence goes on from OX382335.1 coordinate 17,002,925, forward strand.
TCAAATGCCTTACTAAAGTCGAAATACAGTACGTCGACTTGTTTACCGCAATCCAGCCGCTTAGATATAAAGTCAACAAGGGTCAAGAGGTTGGTATTAACTGATCGCTTTGCTCTGAATCCGTGCTGAGCATTTGACAAATATTTCTCTACCTGACAGTAAATACATCTATGTAGGACATTCTCAAATACCTTTGCAGGGGTAGAAAGAATTGCGATCGGACGATACTGTTCAACATCTGATTTATTTGAGGTCTTAGGTATCGGGGACACTCTGGACGAACATAAAATATTTTATTACAACTTAAAAGATTATTTCTTCTTATCACTTAGAATTAATATTATTTTGAAGCCCAAAGTCTGACTTGGCCAGTTCTCATAATATACTAGGTAGGTACTCTCTTAACTTTAGCTTGATCACTATTAAACGCACTTAATGCTAATTAGTGCGCCACCGTCTTTTATCGTGTAAATTAGTCCTCTCCATCCATTGGTTGTCTGGAAGAAATCGCTCTTTAACGATAAGACCGCCACTTGTACATTGTAATTTTTAACTTTAATAATGTACTTATGTATTTTCTGTAACATTATGTGGTGTACAATAAAGTATCTATTGTCTTATCTTAATGATACTTCGTCGTATGGTACCCATGAGAACTAGCCAAGTCAAACTTTGGGCTTCAAAATAATATTAATTCTAAGTGATAAGAAGAAATAATCTTTTAAGTTGTAATAAAATATTTTATGTTGAAAAATATTTTTCAGGACTGACCATTGAACTTGGCACCCATTTAGATCTCACTTCTTTTGATGAGTACATACATCGTAATATTGAACTTGGCTCTCTCTTCACATTTATGTTTTTGATGGGATATCATTGCTTTTTGTACAGTACTTTTTTGTATGTAATAGGTTTAAGACACTCAGTCATAATAAGATTAATACCAAATGATTATTTTATTGCAACTTCCCCCCACCCCACTGCTCCATGGCACGGCCGTCGCACCGCGCACCGCGGCCCGTGAGCCTCGCCGTGCTTCGATATACCTATACCTATAATTAATTTAGTACATATTTATACATATATTGCATTTATGTGCACTATTGATTTGAATATTGTACCTAATCAATTGATTTTTAAACAATACTAGTTACTGATAAATTTATCTATATTCACCCAGCTATCGTATACCTACCGCCTACCTGGATGGCAATTTAACTTTTTAGATCATCTGGAACTGGATTAGAATTTCGATCAAAAGAAACCTAAGCCGACAAGACTTATAATGACGACGACAGATACCGCCACATACCTATAATATTATGACCATACGTTACAGGTACGTAGGTATCTAAAATGTTTACACCAACTTGCACCTAAGGCGATATACATACATTATTTTTATTGTAAACAATATTAATATTATTACCTCTATGTTACTGAGCCGCCTTGTGCTGGTGAGTCGATATATTGATAGGTATTTACATAGGATATACAATTGTTACGTATGTACCAGGAACCTATTTTTATTTTTATTAGTAACTAGCTGTGCCTAGCTGTTTTACCCGCTATACAGTTTGGTACAGTAGTGTCTAAGCTATATTTTTTTATTATACCAAATTTAAAGTCAATCGGCCCACCCGTTTAGGCGTGAAAAAGTAAAAAACATATATCCATACGTACAGTAGGTATAAAGTTTGTATTTATATTTATAATTATATTAGTAGGAATAGTGGACTCGCGCGCACTTCGTAGTATCTAACAGAAAATAGCCGCCTACACAAACATTATAGCAGCATGCAACATGTATTGCTTTATGCGTACCTAGGCGTCCCAAACTTTAATATCATACATTTTTAAAAAATTAATAATAATTTAAAATGATAAAAATATACTAGTTTCTGATTTTTCCCTTTGTTACTACAACATTACCTACCGGGATGCCAAATTTCAGCTTTCTAGGTCATCTGGAACTGGGATATTACTTTTGATCTATCCCTCAGTATGTATTAACTTCACCGATTACTGGATGTTTATATCTAAATAACCGTTTGAGCTGTGTTATTGGAATTTGGTACAGAGATATAGTTCGTATATTTAAGTATATGTGCCAAATTTGACTTGTCTATGTGTAATAGTTTTTGTATAACGAGGGTGTAAAAAGTCGTCAAAACGCGCTTTGGACGGTTCGTGTAATATAACACACGGCGCGGTCGCCAGTTCCTTTGCTTGAACTTGGCTTGACTCGCTGCCGCGTGTCTAGATAGCTACAGTGCCTTCCTACTGAAGCACAGTAATGTTTGCACATCACTGCTCAGGCGGGGTAATAACTGACACTGTTGGGGTACGAAAGTCTACCCCCGGTAAAAGGTTTCTAACAGAATCTACATGCCCTTTTTAAGTCCGTTAAGACCATGAATATTAAAACAAAGTATATGTAATAATATATTACTGGATGCTGCCGTGTTTCGGAAGGCACGTAAAACTGTGGGTCCCGGCTGTTTCCTATAAGATATGTAGGAGGCAGTTGTTAGGTCATGTTGCAGGCCCTGTAGTAATCTCGAACTGAAACTGCAACATATAGGTTAGACACACAACCTTTAAATTGTGATTTGACTCTGACAATGTAAGAAGGGTAACCTCTTCTGTATGAACCTCAAGAATTATTTTAATTATTTTATTCAGCATTTAGCATAAATGTTTAATATTTAGCTTAGAAGTCGAGTTACACCTCGATTGTTGACTCAAATAACACTAGGAATCTGTCTTACGGTTAAACTTTCTCACGTAATAACAAACTCTATATATCTAACTTTAAGATTCATATTCAAATGGCGTTGATAACTAAAGTTTACTCACAATGGTAACCATAGGAGTTGGTGGTTATAGTAGCGATTAAATTTGAACTGAGTCTTTTATTATGTTAGGGATACCGTCTGCTGGTGAACGGTTACTATTGTTTAAAAAATATAAATGTTAGCTTTAACCTGTACATTTATATGACTAAAAGCATATTTAGCTAATTTTGTAATTGGTCATACATAAACTCTTAGTTGAAATACCGATATGATTGCTTAGTTATAATTTACTCGATGAGGGATTTATACCGCCTCATAGGTTTATCCTGCTACAATCTAGCATCGTCACTTAACACAATAATTATACTTGTGGCAATATATTACCATATTAATATATTTAAAGTTAAAGGGTTAAAGTCTAAGTAAATATAGTTATTATAAGTATAATTAATATCTCGAAAAAGGAATAACTGATTGACAAACTGACCGATTTATCCACACACAGCTCAAAGTGCAGAACAGATTGGGTTGAAATTTGAACATGAATAGATTTTATTACGAAAACCACCGCTAAGAAAGAATTTCCGCACGTGGGTCGAAAGCTAGTAAAGGTTTAATCTCATAGATTAACTTGAAAATCGTTATCTTGATCCGAAAACTAACATAATAAGGGTCGGTCACACAACCTATAATGGTTTCAGTGTAACTTATCGGTGTAATTTTTACCGGGGGTAGACTTCCTTTGCAGGAGGTCGTCTAGGTGGGTACCCCAACAGTGCCAGTTATTCTACCGCCTGAGCAGTGATGTGCAAACATTACTGTGTTCCGGTAGGAGGGCACTGTAGCTATTGAAATTACTGGGCTAAAGAGTCTTAACATCTTATGACTCTTGAGTAAGAAGCGTTGATGCAGTGCTCCTAGAATTCACATAATTGTGAAATCCTAGGTGACACTGTACTGATTATGGGCAGCCGTTATCTCTTAACATCAGGAGAGCGTCTTGCTCGTCTTCTACTTCATCACATAAATAAAAAAAAAATTTTTTTTTTATAAAACTGCAAGATTATAATGTAACTTGCACTCGCCAGGGTTATTATGTAAGTTATGACAGGAGAAAATTGCGACATTATCGCTGTCAAACTTAGCTGAACTTAGCTGTTTGAATGCAACGTTTCAATGCAACTTTTTGTTATACATGTTCAAAAATATTGGAGCCCTTGGTAGAAGTGACGTGTGACTAAAATGCTGGGGTATATTTGGCTATAAGTATTGCCATTCATCGTGGTAATGCTGCCAGCATTCTGGGCACGCTACCATCTGACAGTGATGACAGTGGAGCATTTGAATTTTCTGTAGATTGGCGTGTGGTCTGTAGTTAACACAAGTGTTCTTTACTGCTGTATTGTTTGCTTCTCTTTTCAACACAGGCATTTGCCGTTAAAAGGAAAAAAATAGTTATTAAATTCCTGTTAATTGTGATATAAATTTAATTAATTGCGATCGAATCAGAAAAAGGGAGATCCGTAGATGAACTAAAGGCACCGACATAGCCCAGCGGACTAACAAGCTGAAGTGGCAATGGGCAGGCCACATAGCACGTAGAGCGGATGACCGATGGGGTCAAAAAATTTGCTCGAGTGAAAACCACGGACTAGCAAACGCAGCGTTAGACGTCCACCCACGAGGTGGACAGACGACCTTATAAAGGTCGCTGGAAGACGCCGGATGCAGGTCGCTTCCAACCGGTATGTATGGAGATCCAAAGGGGAGGCCTATGTTCAGCAGTAGACGTCTTATGACTAAGATGAAGATGATCTTACTAATAATATAAACGTGAAAGTTTTTATGAATGTCAGGATGTATGTTTGTTACTTTTTCACGCCTAAACGGGTCGACCGATTGAGCTGAAATTTGGTATAGAGATAGCTTAACCCCTGCTGGAATCACACATAGGCTATAATTTAGCGGGTATAACCACTGGAGACAGCTAGTACATTATATTTCAGCATTACTAACTTTTAATTATAATAATTATTATAATTTAAGATTGTATATAAATAAAGATATTAAGGTTGTACGCTACTCTCCCCGCTACCACTCCACCCGCTCCCTGCAGCTGTTTTAATGAAGTCTCTACAAACATCTTGAACCTGGATATGAATCCAGCTCTAGTTCATACGCGGTAATTACCTGCAAGCTACTCGTGTGCTATGAACAGCGGGAATTGTTTGTCTGTCTAGTTGTTTTACTCGCAATTAGGATTAGTAATTTGTAAATGAAATAATGACATTTATTCGGCGTAATAGGTGTATTTTTAGGGATTAAGAGCGAGCGAGACATTTGCTTAGCGTGCTATTTTTGTAATAGACAAATTTCTTAAATCCATGGTGCTACTAGCTATAATAGCGGTATTAATATTAATTTGGCCCGATTGGCATTCGATGCCATAGAATTTAATTTAAAAAAAAAATAGCAAATAGGTGGTAAGCGATACTAACCACCAAGACCCCACGAGTCAGGCTTGACCTAGTGTGGGGTCCATTAGAAATGCTTGTGTGCTTTGTGTTCTTATGGAAAATAAATATATTTGTGTTTGGAAGACTGAAAGAGATAAGTAAATATATTAGGTATGTATTAGGTTTTATACTCCGTTGTGCTATTCTAGGAAACTGTCCATTCGCACGATATGACTAAATTTGAAATGTTAATTCGTAAATTTACGTTTTTGAAAATATTTTCGCCCAATAAACATTTGGGTGTTTTCCTAACCAGCCTGCAACTTTTAAAAAAATGGCAAAGGGATATTGGCTAGGGATGAGCTACCAGCAAAAAAGTACCCGCCAGTTAATCAGTGACGTCACGACCAAACAATTTTAGTGCCTCGTAACTCTCACAGTTTTTATCAAATTTACGAAAAAAAAAAACTTGTCCAATATATTTTAATCTAATTCTATTACTATTGAATGTTCATATATGACTGAAACTCTTTAATGGCTATTAGTAAAACCGGCGACTTTAGGCTCATTACATTCGGATTGATGAGACGTAGGCACCTCCTGGTCCCTTATCAGACCCTCGACAGCAAGTGTTATGAAAAAGTCTCATCGATTCGAATGTAATGTGCCCAAACTCGACGGGTTTACTAATAGCCATTGAAGAGTTTCATTAGACACCTCCTGGCTCCATCATCAGATCAGCTCAGTGGTACCAGATTATTAAACTGTCATCAGATTTCTAGACATTTGCAAAGTTTCTTTATGATACGACAACCAGAAGTTGATCTAATTTTGTTTGTAAGATTTTTCTACCGACTTTGTATGGAAAACTAATTTAAGCGTCTTCAAAATAGACCATGTTTGGAAGCTCATAGCTGGACAACGATTGGAGATAGATAAAAAGTGTCAAGGCCGAAGTTGTAGAAAATTTTATGAGGTTTAATAATGTAGTACAACAAAGTATCGTATAACGCACAGTTTTTGACATATAAGCAAAAAACCTAAAAATTGGACCTTCTTCGGCCTCCCCTCCCTCGGGCTCACCTCGGAGGGGTGGGGACTTTTAGTATGTTTATCTCCTAACTAGTCCAAACAAAGTTCTGAAGTTGGTTTTTCTGCTTTCGACTTTTCGATCCACATACCCTTTTTGGGCACTCATTGACTGGGCTATTGGTTCTTGGTTTGTAAAAATAGTTTTGTTTTCGCAGTTCGCAGCTGGTCAGGTCAGTTAATTAAAAACTTAGCAGATTAATATAGTTTTTGGTGAATACCAAGGATCTTATACCTAACGGGCTATTCACTTATCTGTCAGGGTTCCGAATCGAAGAACGAATTGTCAAAAATGTATGAAATGACGTATGACGTATTATTAAATCGATACGACGTAATACGTCATTTCATACATTTTTACAATTCGGTCTTTGGTTCCGTTCCCTAACGGATAAGTTGTCATATAAGTGTCACCCAATGGTTTCAATTCAAAAATCTGCGTGACACTCTACTGTGCCTTTCAGTGTTGATTTTTATAACGCCCAGTAATTTTACTGGTACCATAGGTAATGCTACCAGCAGACAATCCAGAATACCGTAATGTTTGCACATTTCTTGGTAGATGGATAGCTGGCAAAGGTTTGGTACTTCTTCAGTTATTGAATCTGTTTTAATTTAAAGTTAATAATAATTCATTAATACCATAAATAAACAGAGAACCAGAGTTACCGACAAAGCAGAAAGGATTAGCAAACTGAAGTGGCAATGGGCTGGTCACATTTGCCGTAGAACCGATAACCGTTGGGGTAGACGAGTTCTCGAGTGGAGACCACGTCTCGGTAAACGTAGTGTAGGGCGCCCATGGGCGAGATGGGGCGATGATATTCGGAGGGTCGCTGGGGGTGGGTGGAGAAGAAAAACGGAGGACCGAGTTGAGTGGCGTGCCATGGGGGAGGCCTATGTCCAGCAGTGGACGAACATAGGATGATGATGATGATAAATAAACAAATAGGCTAAGCGCTAGTCGGGCTACGCATAATGTAGAGGCTACTGTAGTACTCTTATCTTTAAAAATAATGAAGATATCTTAACCGCTATAACTTTTCTGGAAAGATCATGTTTGAAAACATATAAGGTTTCCTTGTTGACTACGGAAGCCTTAAAAGCTTATTTAAAATGTTTTTTAACAAAATTTAGTTACACGAAAGATTCTCGTTACGATTTTTCTCGACCATCTAAAATTATAATTTAAGATGGACGAATTATTATAAGCCAATTATATATTTTCTTCTCAATGATATCACAATATATCCATTACCATAATAAAGGCAGACAAACTTAACAATTTTATTAGAAGAAAGTCCCTGCCGTCCACTTGGCGAGGCGACGCCGGCTGAATTACAAATGAGTTGAGTCGCGTGTTGTGATCGGTTCTGGTCCCTGATTTAATGACGTACATTTACTGACAAGATGTGACATTAAGGTTTTTTAAAATTTATTGTATGCAAGTTAGCCTTTGACCACAATTTCGCTGCTAGGGCTTGTTCTTCCCTGACCCGCTCCGCAGCTTCCTTCTGCATCATTACATTTTCACAGAAGGTGATCACAGCCTGCCAAGATCTTTCACTGTCAAGCACCCTCTCACCACGCTCAACAGTGAGAGATCGATCGACCTATGTATGTTAGAAAGTTACCTACATTATCATTCATTTTCATCATTGTTTGACTTTTCTTGTGTATCAGTTTAAGCCGCCGAACAAATGTGTTTTCTTTCTTAACTATTAGTCGATTTCCATACTGTTTCGTATATCTTTATCCAATAACTCTACATCGAACAGACCTTGATTTGGCTAACTGCATCGATTTAAGTTCGGCAGCGGTCAATAATAATATATAATTATATGTAAAACTCGTCCAAGTTACTGCAACAGTTGCTTAGTCTGCAATAAAGTCAAAACGTTCGGAAAGATTAAAAAAATCTGATAAAAATTTGAACGTGAAACGTCAGTAAGACAAAAATGTTTATGATACCTAATATTTATAGTATTATGCATTATGAAAATATTATGCTGAATAAAGGAAAAATAGGAATATGAGTGAAAAAGAGAGGAAAAAGTGGGAAAAGAGGGGAAAAAGAGTTCCTCGACCATGTTCCAAGATGTACGAGTTTTTGGTGAATAGAAATTCTTTCTTTTTGTAACCGAGCTAAGTTAAAACTAACCTCGGTTACTGCAATTCATGACCGTAATCTCACCGCCCTTTTAAACGGTATTCAGGTCTTAAGGGCTTGTTTCTGAAAAAAAAGTTTAAATTAGGGTGTTCTGACGATAATTTGGCGATGAGGGTCGCCATTATTGCGCGAATTGAGTGATGAATAACAATTGGATTTATGGTAATGTGCTACTTTCTTTTAAAGGAAGAGATGCGATTCTTTTTTTATCGAATTCTAAAAGTAGTCTTTAAAGATAGAGATAAAAAGGATTTTATTGACCGTAGAAAAATAACAGAAAATATACACAGCAAAGAAAACAAATTCTATCAATCTATTCTGCCAATGGGAATCAAGATAATATAGGTTATTTAAGAAATATATAAGCTTATCTCTCGCAGGAACACGCCCAGGTTTTTAGTGGGTATCCCCGCCGCGCCCATCTTCAGCGGGGGAGACCCACATACCGCCCCGCACCTCCGGCGTGTGGTGACGATGCGTAATTTTTCTTCTAGGTTTAGTCTTGCCACCATAATATGTCCTCATCGTCGCTTATAAGCAGTCCCATATGCAGTTTTAGCCCCTGACGTAAAAACGACGGGTTTTATAAGTTTGACGTGTCCGTTTATGAGTGTCTCTATGGCATTAATATAGCTCTCGAACAAAGGAACTGATTTTGTAAATGTATGGGATCTTCAGTTTTCAAAATATCTTCTAGCAATGGTAAATATTGGATCAGAATCAGTAAGTTTCCTATCTAAAACATACGAAGTATTCTGAAATTCAGCTGGGAACCGCAATGTTTTCTCGGTGCATTTTCTGTAGAAGGTAGTTTTATTAATTTGGTTATTCTTTGACCAAAACTTAAGATTTTAAGCAACTTTGTGGCCTTAGATGGTACCAGTCCAAGCTTAGAAGGAGAAATTCCTTCCCTGGCTTCACTAAACATCATGCCGAAACAATGATCCCGCCTTCTAGGTTTACTTACTTACTTATTGGGTTGGCACGGTTTACTTACTGGGTTGGCGCAAGAACCCAAAGTGGATTTTGGCCTTCGATTACAAGTCTCTCCAACTCGGTCTGTCCTGCGCCACCTCCCGCCATTCTTCCACTATACAAGTCCTTCTCGACCATTCCCCTCTTCTAGGTTTACTTTGGTACCATCTTCTAACTACGGTAAATATTGGATCAGAATCAGTAAGTTTCCGATCTAAAACAAACGAAGTATTCTCAAATTCAGCTGGGAGCGCAATGTTTTCTCGGTTCTCTGTGCATTTTCCGGTGTAGGTTAACACTTGCATAGAATTTTCACAATTTCACTTCATTCGCATATTCCTCTCTGCTCGAGGGTTCGTGGTTTGCATTACATCAATTACTTAGTAATGTTAGATTGGTTTTCAAAATTCATGTTATTTTATTAATCGGAAACTGTGCCGAAACGTCGAGGTTGGTTTTATTGTTTTTGTAAAACTAACATAAATGATTTTATAATGCTTTTGTAAAACTAACGTAAAATAATAACGCGATACATAAGTCCCGATTAATAATACGCTCATCTTGTAACGATTTGTCATAAAAAAGTAATAGGGTAGCTGACCAAAAAAATATTTTTTATTCATAATTAAGATTATTAAAAAATATTGGACACGTATTTTTTTATTTGTGAAGCTGATAAAAAACGTGAGAGATACAACGCTCTAAAGTCGCTCGGTGGGGGTAATAACATCTCGATCTGGTTCTCGAGCCAGTACAAAGCGTAACAACCTGTGACGTAGCGCGCATTAAACTTATAAGCATTATATCTCAACCAATATTTATTTTATTCACAAACAAAAACAAAATTGACAACATTTTTTTAATATTCTACTATTTTTTTTTGACCTTGTCCGCTTTTTTATTGGTCGCAGTCGCCAATGTCCTTGTAAGGTGCCAGTGGCTTACCCAAGCCGATCCTCCTCCTATTTATGCGTTGCAAACAATATATTATAATGCTGTTGTTTCATTCCCTTGTTCATGCACCGCAACAGGAACTCGCCTTAAATTTTTCACACGAAGACAAATAGCCTTTCAAGGTTTATGTCCTCGAGGAATTTTAGAATTCCACCGCTTTGTGGGAATCCGATAAACTTGAAATATATGTGGCAAGTTTACAAGACTGTCTGTCTGTTGAGATATCGGATGTACTCGTATTGTTGGTTACGTGCTGGGAAACTGAAGTAGAACTTAAGTAACGGATCGGTTTCAAGCCTTTCAACTCTTCACGAGAAGGCTTTAAGGGTGTATTCCTTGCGCGACTCTCTCGCTTGCACGTTAACGACAAATTTTAAAAAACAAATTACATTTCATAAATAAGAAAGAAAGCATTTCATGCCCGAGATTTTATTTCACTAGCTGCGTACAGCGGTTTTACTCACTGCACTGTAGTCTATGTGTTATACCAGGGTTTATATTATATCCCTACACCAAATTTCACCTCAATCGTTTTACCACTTCAGGCTTGAAGAATTAACAAACATACATACAAACTTTCGCCTTTAGTGATGTGATTTTATTTAGTAACTAGCTTACCCGGCAAACGTTGTTTTGCCATATAAATAATTTCCTAGTAATTTCTAGTGTAGACAAAAAATAGCTTACTTATTGGAAGTATGTATGTATGTTAGAATGTGTATATTGTATGTATGTAAGAATGTGGTATATGCGTGAAATAAGCATTATTTTATGAAAAAAAATTTCAAACGAAAGTAAAAAATTAAATTTTATGAAAACATTGTCTCTTATAATTTTTTCATACAACCAATATTTCCATTGACATTTCAAAATAAAGATTCATAATGATTGATTTTTTGGAAACTATGAAAATCTTAATTGTTCAATTACGTTTTTTTAATAAAATTAAAATTACCTTTTTAACCCCCGACGCAAAAACGACGGGGTGTTATAAGTTTGACGTGTCTGTCTGTCTGTCTGTCTGTCTGTCTGTGTGTGTGTGTATGTGTCTGTCTGTGGCATCGTAGCTCCCAAACGGATGAATGGATTTTGATTTTGTTTTTTTTGTTTGAAAGTAGAGTTAGTCGAGAGTGTTCTTAGCCATGTTTGGTGGAAATCGGTTCAAGATGGCCGCCGCTACAAAATGGCGGATTACTTTTTTCTTCCACGACCCCCTCAATATGGGTATCAAATGAAAGGGCTTAACGAGTAGATTACAGTCCCCTATATAAAATTTAAAATCCAAGATGGCCGCCATACAAAAAATGGTGAAATACGTATTGCGTTGGGGGTTTTTTAAATTTTTAATTTAATTCACTTGTTATAAGATCAACAACATTTTCGATATAAATAAAAAAAAAGTATACTTACAACACAAAATCCGTTGTTATTGGAAGATCGTGTCACGTGTTGAGTACTTTTGAGGTTATAAAATCACTTGATTAACTAATCGTGCAAAATACACTCAAAATTGATAATTTAGTTATAATTGATAAAATAGGAATGATTAAAAGTTAATATGAGAGTTACACTGAGATAGCAAAATAATAATTGTCAACGTTACTACTACACTTGATGCATAAACAATAATGATGGCCGACAACTGTGTAGGGAGTGAGAAAGTAAGGAGACCGGCTTCGTTCTCATCCCTACTCCGTGCTGTTTACTGGGTCAGAAGTGACACCTGTAGACATCTGGCGGGGATAACTAATTAAATGACGATTGATCAGTTTTCGACCGGAAAGGAAAAATGATTAAATTACTAAAATGGCTATTAAAAAAAAAGGGTTGATCGTAGAAGAGTGAAAATTGAGGATTGTATGTATTTTTGTATGTTGTATCATACAAAAATAGAAATAAAAAATTTTGTCTAAAAATTAAAAAAAAAAATTTAGGGGTGGACTACCCCTAACATTTAGGGGGATAAAAAATAGATGTTGGCCGATTCTCATAGATACTGGATAAGCACAAAAAATTTCATCAAAATCGGTCAAGCCGTTTCGGAGGAGTATGGCAACAAAAACTGTGACACGAGAATTTTATATATTAGATGTATTTGTTGTTAGCCTGAATAATATTAAAGTTAATTGAATTGATGAATGCACTATTATTTTTAAAACTCTTTCCTTGTATCAAACTGACTTCATTTTTAAAACTTGACTACGAAAATAGTAAATTCTATGAATTAATATCATGCGAGCGCAGCAAGGTCGAGGCCTTTAAGTCACAAAAAGAGTCTTTATATTTCATAAAACAAACACATTTCGGATTATTCCCCTAATATCGTATTCCATCAAAGAAAACTAAACAAGTTTTCAAATATTCCTCGCCATTATTGCAGTAGTGGAGGAACTGGGAATAAATGATGAAGTCACGGGAGAGACCAGGAATCGAATAAACTTTGCATCCATTTCTCTAGCTTCCAGGATTTTTCAAATAATCAAAACAATGGAACTCCCAATTCTTTAGCAACTTAATGAACCCTATTGTATGAAGAATTTGTTGAAACTTTGACATTATTTAATATTATACAGCTATGTAATTATCAAAATCTGTAATTATAACAATAATTTAGCTCCGTCTTTAGCGTATATTTTTTTTCTCACTTTTTAGGGTTCCGTACCTCAAAAGGAAAAACGGAACCCTTATAGGATCACTTTGTTGTCCGTCCGTCCGTCCGTCCGTCCGTCCGTCCGTCCGTCCGTCCGTCCGTCCGTCCGTCCGTCCGTCCGTCCGTCCGTCCGTCCGTCCGTCTGTCTGTCAAGACCCTTTTTCTCAGGAACGCGTGGAGGTAACAAGCTGAAATTTATAAAAAATACTAAGGTCCATTGCTTCTTAGAGCTGTGAAAAATTCAAACTTCTAGGCCAACGCAATCAAAAGATATAGTCGAATATGTCGCAAATTTCAGCAAATTTTCGACATTACCAAATAAATCAAAACTTACGGGGCACTTCCCGTGAACTCAGAATCTTGAAATTTGGCACGAAGTAACTCCTTAGAACACAGATAAAGGAAAAATTGCGAAAACCATAAATATTTAATTTCATCATATGAAAAAAAATTTTTGAATAATTTTATACTTACTACCCCTTTTCTCATGAACGCGTGCAGGTATTAAACTGAAATTCATATCAAATACTAAAGCCTATAATACCTTTAAACTGTAATAAAATCAAACCTTTATCTCAACGCATTCAAAAGAAACAGCAATTTTATCCGAAATTTTAAACACGCAACTACTCTCAAAAAACCAAAACCTACAGGGTACTTGCCGTGAACGTAGAATCTTGAAATTTGGTAAAAAGCAATTCCTTAGAGCACAGATAAAGGGAAAATTCCGAAAATTCTACATTTTTAGTTACATCATATTATAAAAAAATTTTTTTTAATAATTTCATACCTACTACCTTATTTCTCATGAACGCGTGCAGGTATTAAACTGAAATTCATATCAAATACTAAGGCCTATAATACCTTTAAACTGTAATAAAATCAAACCTCTATCTTAACGCATTCAAAAGAAACAGCAATTTTAGCCGTATTTTTTAACTCGCGACTACTCTCAAGGGAATCAAAACCTACAGGGTACTTGCCGTTAACTCAGAATCTTGAAATTTGGTTCGCAGCAACGTCTTAAATCACAGGCACAGGAAAAATTGCGAAAACTGTAAATTTTTAGTTACATCATATAAAAAATATTTTTAATAATTTTGTATTTACTATCCCTTTCCTCAAGAACGCGTACAGGTATTAAATTGAAATTCATACCAAATACTCAGCTTTATAATAACTTTAAGCTGTACAAAAATCAAACATCTATGTCAACGAAATCAAAAGAAACGGCAATTTTAGCCGTATGTTTTCAAACTCGCAAGTACTCGCAAGGGAATCAAAACCTACAGTATATAATATTATACCCACTTTTCCTTAGGGTTCCGTAGAATGCTGTAGGTTTATACGGAACCCTCGGTGCTCGAGTCCTACTCGTACTTGACCGTTTTTTATTGTTTAAAAGCAATCGTAATTAATAAGTAAAATACCGGGGGTAGACTTCCCTCGCTGGAGGTCGTCTAGGTGGGTACCCAACAGTGCCAGTTATTCTACCGCATGAGCAGTAATGTGCAAACATTACTGTGCTTCGGTAGGAGGGCACTGTAGCTAGTGAAATTACTGGGCTAAAGAGTCTTGACATCTTATGACTCTTGAGTAGGTAGCGTTGGTGCGTTGCATTTTCACGTTATTGTGAAATTCTGGGTGGCACTGTACATAATATTATGGGCATCGTTATCTCTCATCATCAGGAGAGTGTATTGCTCGTCTTCTTACTTCTTGACATAAAAAAATAGCGATAAGACCACCGGTTATATAATATCTAAAGTAGGTAAATAAAGAAATCAATCTAATGTAAAAAATTTAGTATTATTCAATTAGACGTTGTTTTAGATTTAAATTCCAAACTAAAACCCAACTAATCCTTAACTTTACCTTGAGAAGAATAATATTATTAATAAAATATTCGTAAAGATATCTATTGCAAAAAGAATCTCGATAATCTTTCTAAAATCACATTAATGTTATGAGTAGCTATTTTAATAGAAAATTTCATTAAAAATGAATGGTCAACTCTAGTCATAGTTTTATTAATATTCATGATTCTACTCAGAGTTAAAACATTGTTCAAAGTTAAAATTTAATGCAGATAGAATAATAATGCTTACGTTAATGTGTCTAAGAAGTTGTTATAATAAAATAAAATATTCTTAAAAATATACAAAAAGTAAAAGATATTTTCAAATAGGCTTTAGTGGAGCTTGCAAGTAAAATTTTACATTTTCAAAAAGATTTTTACATCATTGTTAATACAATTCCTTTACTAATATTATGGGCAGCATTATCTATTACCATCAGCATTGCGACTTGCTCGTCTTCTTGCACCTTGCATAATAAAAATGCCTTTTTAGTAATAACACCTTTTTAGCATTAACACCTCTTACTTCTTTGCATAAAAAAGCTATTATAATTTTTAAATTTAATGTTCTTTGACACAGCAATTTTTCCATCCTTGCAAAGTGTGTAAATAATAGTCCAGAACAGTCTTAGAACATAGCAAATATTATCAATCCACTCTCCATCAATTTCAGATATGAACTGCGAGTGGTTCTCAAACATTAAGCTCACATTTCTCAAGCTCAATTTGATTTAATTCTATGAATGCATTTCGATAAGTTGGTAGCGCAGAGTATAGTAATAAATGCAGATAGTGAAAATATTTTCCACATAAACCCTACTTCCTATCCTTCATGGCTAAATCTATCTATCTAAAGATTTGTTGCGTGAAATAGATTGCTTTGAGTGACAAGGCCGCCCATTGTTTTAATTAATTTTAAGCAATTCTTATTTTAAATATCTGTTACACTATACAATAAGAAATATTTCTATTCTAATCTAATCTAAAAAAATCCTTGATGCACTTCTATATGCATGGATATTATTATAGTCTGCGTCGTCATTTTATGACTATTGAGTAAAGTGTTGGCACAATGCACCTAGAATACATCATTCTCAAATCTAGGGCACTGTACTGATTATGAGCAGCGTTATCTTTTACCATCAGGAGAGCATATTGCTCGCTTACTTCTTTGCATAAAAAAATATTCTATATCGAGCTATTTATACGCTTTTTGTGAGCTGCATTGCTTCACTTTTGCAATCATTGCGCGGTGTGTCTCTGTGTAACACGTTATGATCGTTAGTGCAGTATGCGAGGCGGTCTGCATGCCAACTGTCTTATTATTCTAATACTAGTCCAAATGTTGGCGTTCGCTTCCCATTTTGTAATAAGCATTTCTATCAGTACCGATTTTCCGATCAGATGCCAAATATCATCTGAAATCTGGCACTGAAATGTGTGTTCATAATATTGGTGCGGTTTTGATAGAAGAAAATTAAACTTTGTGTTGTAACAAGCTGCGCCCCACGGTTTCACCCGGGTAATTCAATTTATTTATTTTAGTACCAAAGAATGCTTGTAGTAAATATCAATCTCGTGTAAATCGGGATAAATAAATGTATTCTATGTGTTTCGAATTCTCCAAGGATCATGCACCATGTAAAAGTTCTCGCAGTTTCAATATTATTACATAATACTCGTAATAATAGGTACATATTATCAAATTGATAACTTCCTCTTCTGACGTCAGTTAAAATGAAACCGGACAAGTGCAACTTGATAACTCAATGCGTACCCAAGTCAAAGGGTCTTTACTGAAAGACAGACAGAGTTCGTTACTCGGTCTGTCTTTCCTTAAAACATAAGTGAAATTTTAAAAAACTTTTTAAAAGCATGTTTTTATTATAATTACCATCTAAAATCATAAAGTACTTGTCAAGACGAATCAAATGAGTCCAAACTCGATAGGGTTGCGTCGTTTATTTAAGAAGTTCTTATGGCCATCTTTCAGCTCCATCATCAGATCAGCTCGTCATAATAATATTGCACTGTCATCCGATTTATACATGCATGCAAAATTTCAGCTCGATCAGAAACCGGGAAGTAGATCAAATTAAACTTGCAAGATTTGATTAAAGACAGACCGTCAGACAGACAACAGATAGGTGAAAGTAAATAAAAGCTTGTAATAACAAAAACACATTATCAAACAAGCTTACGTTCCCATTTACCTTTAAAGTCACCATCAGTAGGTAACTCATAATCACAGTCAAAGACATCATAAAATGACAGAGGAATAGCTTCATGAACCGCGAACATAATTACCTACATAAAAACACAACAGCCATTTTCCATTCGTGGTTTACACCGTAATGTAAATAAATACAGAAGGTAGGATTCATACTTGGAAAAAATATGACCATATTAATTTGCACCTCTATTTTAAAGTTCTTTTTAAATATTGAAATAAGCAGTTATCTATTCGATAAGTAATGTTATTTGCATTTATAAAGACAATTATTTTATGAATTCTTCTTTGCATGCAACTCTTGCGCTCGCACGATATGACGAATTTTAAAATATACAATCGTAGAATTTACTTTAAAAAAAATTTGATCATGTTCTAGATTTTTTCTATAGTTTACACTTTCCCACTGCTGGGTAAAAACCTCTCTGAAATCATCCTACACACTTTGTAAATAATATTTACTAAATAATTTTTAGAGGTCATTGCGTGGTAAAAAAAATTAAAGATGCTGAATACATAATAATAAGACGCACATGGAATTGGACTTTGGACATGTGACTAGGCAGGGTGATGACAAAATGAACTAAGACTTTAACAGAATGTTAACCATTTTTTCCCTAGAAAAATGCAGTACGTATTGTCACCTTACCCGGCTTAAAGGCGCAGGGCGGTATGTGGGCCTACCCATCAAAAATAGCGGGTAATGTTGACCACCTTCTGTAGCTCCTAATACAGTGTTAATGCGGTTGTACCTTATTACCCGCGATATTACCCACTGATAGCGAAGTGAATGCAATAAAAAGAATAGCTTTAATTTCCCCCGTGACCTGTTACAGGCCCATTCATAGGGAACGCTTGTTACGATATTTGCATGGTCGTTTATGGTAAACGACTTTGAGAAATGTTCCTTTATGATAACTTTATAAATTATGAGACAAGTTTACATAAAATTATTAATGCTAGCAGCTATAGAAATTGTACTGTCGTAAATTAATTAAGACATTAAATTCCAAGCACCTTTGCCTTTAACAATATTATGTATTAATGCATTAGCTAACTTAATAATATAGAAACATAGATTTAACCCCTTTTCCTACCAAGGCTACTCAGGAAATCAAAAATGTCAGCGAAAAAATCGGATGGTTGTAGTACATAAGTGCTATTAAAATTACCAACGTGGCTTCCCTCTGCCATGATTGTGATTTCTGAATATTTGTGGTGTTTCAATAAAGAGCTTTCTATTCTTTTGCTATAAACAAAACACACACAAACAATTTAACAATATTAAACAATAAACAACAAACAAAACAATTTTAATAAATTTTTTTTGGAAACAATTTTTTTTGTAAACAATTTTTTTACAAGATTTTCATCTTGATTCACAGAAAAAAAACACAAAAATCTGCCATAGAGGTTAAAGTGCACAACAAAACATAGAAAGTTTAGTTCGTAGAATTTAATTTAAATTTTTACAGTAAAAGAACACTTATATGTCGTTTTATCGCATCGCGTTTTAAGGTGATGTATCCGCAGTTGTTGCTGAAATATAGCTTTGTGTTGCCTTAAAATTTAAAGTTTTGTGCAACATGTAGAGGTGGCTTATCCGGCCATTTTCCTGTTCCGGTCAAATATTGTGGTGCGGAATCACTTTGTTCATTCCGGACATGTTACACTGCATATTTTTAGTTCTGCTGTTTCATATTTTAATGCTAATTTTATGTATTAATTATATTTTTATCATTTGCGCGAGTAATAAATATTGCATGATGTACAGCGTTTTTTTTTTCATAGCGTATTCTTACCATATTGTGTTTGTATAGTAACTTTGAAGAAATGACAGTAAAAAGTAGGGTTATAATTATTTAAAATATTAAATCAGAATTGAATTTTCACATCGTATTAAGTATTTTTTCTTGAGTTAATAGACGAGTCTTAAACATTCCTTGATCTTTCATTTCTTATGCGTCACAAATAAATAGACATAGATTTTCCCAAATGAAGAAAAATATAAAAAAGCTTTTACCTCAAATTAAAACGCCTCAAGTCACGAAACACATTAATCTCGATAGCCAAATTCAACAATCAGCAACACTAATTTTCATAATGCGAATTAATGGTTAAATAAATTTTATCCGGAATTTCGAGTATTCGGCTAAAATAGTGTCGACCGCACATCTATTACAGAGATTTATAGGAGCTTCTGATATTTAGGCAATTAGTCAGGTTGTTTTAAGAGGAAGTAAATCTTTCTAAATGGAAAATTTGTTCACCTAGATAGCTTTTGCGCGATTTTTCACTGCGGGTGAGATTAATCAAAGTACCTTGTTTCTACGTAGCTAATTACATAAAGTTATTGTACTCGTATCGTCTCATGGTTTTTAATTAAGGTTTTTAATTATTATTTATTTTTAAGTACAAAATACGTTCCATATACGAATACATATATAATTTATTTATGAAATATATTTATTTGTCTAGTAAGTCCCAGTAAGAGTTCAAGAAGTATTTGGATTGCGATGTAAAAAGTGACTTGAAGAACCTAAACCTGATTTTTATTTGCGAGATTAATATACAAGTGTAATTTAAATATTTTTAAAAATAATACCTACTGTATGGCAATAAAAATTTATAATAAAATATCAGTTGACATCCGAGATTTACCTTTTAATAAATTTAAAAATGCACTTCACAAACGGCTTTTGCATTTCTCCTTCTATTCTATTCGTGACTTCTTTGAATGTAAATCTAAATTTGTTGTCTCTGACTGAATAATTTCGACAACATTAATAATTTAATCTATTTTATTTTCAATTCAAATTAATTATAATAATATGTGGCCGTTGTATTAATTAATTATGTAACTTCAATATTTGTATGCCGCAAGGCAAAACATGGAGGACTAAAATGTAATCAATTATAACATCTTATATGTATACTCATGTTTTATGAATAAATTTCATTTCATTTACATATTATTTTAGGAAAACGATTTCAAAGCCGACGCCGACGAAACACAGCGTCATGTACACATAATAACGTTATTTCGTATATCATTTAATTATTTTTAACTTAATTATTGATTTTTTTATAATAATTTTAGCAAAGTTTCTGCATAGAAATGGGCGAGTAATGTATGGTACTGACCATGAACATTTTAGTAACAAAACTAAAGTTAAACAACATAATGTTGTAAGATGATTCAGTGTACCCAGCAAAGTCTAACTCTAAGTTAGAGTCGCAATGCAAATACCGGGACTATCGGAATTACGGTGCGGTGCCGCGTTCCTTGGTATATCCTACTATTGGAACTCACTTCTCATAACTCACTCACTCTTTTTAACTCCCGACTCAAAAACGACGGGGTGCTATTAACGCCCAATCTTAAGTGATTTAGGCGTGAATGACGGCTGTGATAATATTAGCGTTAGCTTGTGAAATAGAAAAATATATAACAAGCCATTTTGTGACGGCGGCCATCTTGGGACAGTAGTCATCAAAAATAGCCTCTATTGTGTAAAGCCAACACACTGTTTAAGAAGTTTTAATGTCTAGAATAGAACATAATATAGATAGGTTGTGTGGCCATCCTATATTTTGCACTTTCTGGTCGACGAACTTACTACAAGGCCTGGAACATGACCTAACGACTGCCTCCTACTTATAGGTAACAGCCGGGACGCACAGTTTTACGTGCTTTCCGAAACAGCGCTGAATTCGAGTTCCCTTAGTAGGCAGTAGAGCGGCTGGCGTGACGCCAGAACTCTGCATTGTTAATAACAATAACATAATTTAGGCTGTATCCGTGATGACACTAAAAATGCTTTTATTGTTGTGCTAATTTTATCTCGTGCAGTGTTATGAAATTTAAGATTTTATGTAAATTTTGCCGGAACCTTATAAAAAAATATGTGCTAAAAATCAAATCAAATCATAGGTAGCATCAGTCAAAAGTAGGAGAAAGAGAAATGGGGAGCGGTTGTTGGAAACTACTTATGTAGATAGATAGATAACACAATGGAAACAAAAAGAATATCAGATAAAAAACTTAAAAGCAGGAGAAATGACACAGGTTAAACTTACGTAAGAGTTGTACATAGTTATAATTATAATGTAATTGACTAGAATTGTATCCATATGCTCCACTAGAATCACATTTTATATTGGTTTCTAAAATTCTCAATATCAAAAGCACAATTTGCAATATTATGATTACTTGGCTATGGTTACTTTTAGATCACTGAAGCAGTGAGCTCATCTATATATCGACCTCTAATTGTTACATGTTTTCTAGCTTGTATTATTGTTTAAAATATTATCGAATTTAGAAGGACAATCAATAAATTAATCACTATAAAATGTGTAAAACAAGTCATCGAAAAGCACTGCACAATATTACTTTTATTTTTCAGTTCACCGTGTCTGTAATTAAATGAATCCAAATGATTTAATTAAATAAGTGGTAAAAGCGACCGTGTTCAATTACTCCGCCGAATAAATGTGCAGTTAATCAAGCTTGTAAAATAATATTTTATGTAAAAACAACGTATCGCGAGCGAATCGGTTAACCTCATAAATATACTGGAAATTGCTCATTAAAGGCTTGCGCACATTATGATGACCGAACTGTTTGTACTGCATCACTAATTCGGATTCAAGTACTTTAACTGAAAAAATCATGAATAAACAAGTGAACTTAAATTTTTTTTTTTAAAAACAAGCTATTATTATTATTATTATACTATCTAGCACCAAAGTAGGTACTCGTCCAGACGAATGAAATGAGCCCAAACTCGATGGGGTTGCGTCGTTTAATTACGGATTTCTTATGGCCACCTTCCAGCTCCATCATCAAATCAGCTCGACGTCATAATAATATTGCTTTGTCATCCGATTTATACATGCTTGCGAAATTTCAGCTCACTCGGAAACCGGGAAGTGGGTCAAATATTAATAACCTGCAAGATTTGATTACAGACAGACAGACGGACAGACAGGTGAAAGTAAATAAAAGCTTGTAATAGACTACGTTTGATCACATCACATCTGACAGAAAGTGTAGATGCAGTCTATCACGTAAGGTGCCTAGAAAGGTACATTCACTCGTGCCTTAAAATTCCTCAGTTGTGCCGCTCAGGAAACACAGATTCTGATGGTAATGTGTTTCAAATGCGAGAAATATATCAAGCAATTATTAAGAAGAAGAAGCAAAGATATATTGCTATGACAGAACGAGGACGTCGAAATGTTTGAAATATTCTCTTCAACATACAATACAATACTCTTTATTGGGACAAAAAAAATAACAAAATAGACTTAAAATTAAATTAAAGTACTAATATTAATGTCCACAATATGCGGCCTTATCGCTTAGAGCGATCTCTTCCAGGCAACCCACTTTGCACGGAAAATTATAAATTAAAGAGGGTGTAATTTAGCAGAGGAGTCAAAGTAACATACTACGACGTTATAATGTTATTTTTGTAATGAAATTAATAGCACATTGTTTTCGTTTTGCATTTCGGTGCGTTAGGTACAGCCATAATGTGCGCAAGCCTTTACCGCAATTTTACACTAAAGCTTTTTTAGTAAAAGTTAATTTTATCGCTGCCTCCATTGTTGATTGAAATTATTGGTATTATTAATTTTTTATTACATTTTGCTAACAGGAAATCGCCAGGAGGTAATTATTGCGAGTAAATTGGTTATGAGTAGTTTGATCTATGGTATAAATATAATTTTTCCCATTAATATTGTAAATGCGAAAGTAAGGACATGTTTGTTACCTCTTCAGACCTTAATGGCTGTACTGATTGTGCTAAAATTTGGTGTGTAGGTATGACCCTGGGCTGAAAAGAAGCCTACAAGTACATGTCGTAATGATAAATGCGAGTGTTTATATTGAACGGTTGGATAGATATTTGGGACTATTTGACGCCTAAATGACTGGACCGAGAAGGCTGAAATTTGGTATGACTTTCCTAGAGCATAGAGAGGAAAAATTTTAATAGGTAACATTATGGGCATGCCCAGTTAACAATAAATTACCATTAAAATCTTTATGGATCTTCTGTTTGTGTTTCAAATTAATCAATTTTGGCAAATCTAAACGAGGTTTAATTGAAATCCTCGGATGGAATAACAGGGGCGATGTATCAAAACATGCCATCAATTTGACATTTTTTGAATATGATACAAAACGTTATAATTTTCGGTTATATGTTATGGTGGCACTTCGCATCGTTATTCTTATAAAATCTTTTTAATTTATTTATTGCACAAAAATATAAAAAATCGTAACCAAAAAGTTACCACGAGTTTTCTTTATATTATTATGTACGTTACAAATAAACAAAACTTAAATTAACAGCATGACTAAAATATAAATAAAATAATGAAAATCTTACACAAGAATAAATATTATCTACGTAGGTATTTTAAAATAAAAGGCGAAATGAACTAGATGACAATAAAGTTATTTATTATTGTATTATGAATATTTTATTATGTAATTATTAATTAATTATTTTATATTATATTTACAAAATGTACACTGAACTAAACGCCTGCTTCATTTATTTAAACAACCTTTTCTAATTTACTGTCCCTGGTTTCTGAAAAGAAAAAAAAAAAAAAATTTATCACATTTTTATGTATATTTTGTAATGGCAGGTATTTAAACAAATCACAGACAAATAGTCACTGGGCATATCAAATTTATTAATTAGTTAGCCCATGATTTCGTGCGATATAATACGACTATGGGGCCGTAGGAAGTAGCGTACTTAACCTAGAAGGCGGGATAAATCCCTCCCTGGCTTCACTGAACATCATGACGGAACACGTTCACAATGACCGCTTTACGACACGGTTTTGTCCAGTGGGTGGTAACAAGACACCATTTTTTTTTATCCCATGAAAAATGCGTTACGCATCATCACCCCACGCCGGGGGGCGCGGGGCCGTATGTGGGACTCCCCCGCCAAAGATAGGAGCGGTGGGGATACCCACTAAAAAACCTGGGGGTGTTCCTGCGGGACGCCATAATGCCGGGGCAACGGGTACGCCGAAGCATTCATCCGCGGCCCCGAAGGTAACTAGACACCATACTTACCATTATTATCGTTCGTATTATTGGTAACAGGCTCGTTCCATTTCTGCCTCTGGCTGGTGCCAAATATGACGAAGAATGTGTTACCAGCGATGTATATCGCTGACGACACATAGAACACTTTGCGCCAGTCTGATGGGTCCGTCTGAAATAACAAGTTAATTTCAACAAGTAATATTTAAACAAATTATAAGACATTGCTATATACTGAAGGTGGACTTTCTTTGAGGTCGACTATATGGGTACAGTGCCAGTTATTCTACCGTCTGAGCAGTGATTACAGATGTGCAAACATTACTTTTGCTTCGGTAGGAGGGCACTGTAGCTAATGAAATTACTGGGCTGAAGAGTCTTAACATCTTGTGATTGAGTAAGAAGCGTAGGTGCTGTGATTCTACAACTTTAACATCATTGTGAAGTCCTAGGTAGCTCTTTATTGATTATGGACAGCGTTATCTTTTACCATCGAGAGAGCGTCTTGCTCGTCTTCTTATATAAAACAAGTGAAATTAAAAAAAAACTTTTTTAAAAACAAGCTTTTATTTTTATTACCAAAGTACTCGTCAAGACGAATCAAACCACCTGCCACCTACCTGCTCCATTATCACATCAGTTCCGTGTCATACTAATATAGCATTGTCATCCGATTTATACATGCATGCCAAATTTCAGCTCAATCAGAAATCAGGAAGTGGATCAAATTAAACTTCCGAGATTTTATTACAGACAGACAACAGACAGGTGAAAGTAAATAAAAGCTTGTAAAAATGTCATAGTTAATGCTGTATTATTTACCTCGTCTTGCAATATAGCGCCGGCTGCAAGCGGGGCTATTATTGAAATGACGTTAGCGATGCAATTTGTGATCCCCATGAGGGTGCCCGCGAAGTTTGGAGCCATGTCTATGTGGACCAACTGAAATAAAAACAAGTTAAATTAACCACTAGTACCACCCAAGTAACCAACTTCAAAAGACTTCTGAAATCAAGCACAAAGTGCTAGAACTCGGGTGCTAGCTCTAATCACACAATTCTTGTACTAGTTTCTTGTACTACGATTGAAAAAAAAAACAGATTGCTCTATGCGATAAGACCGCCGATTGTATACCTTTAGCTTTATGTGTATTGTCTAGTTATGAAACAATTTCTTGTAGGTTTGCAATAAAGTGTTATTGTATTGAATTGTTGTGTGTAAAGTATGCTACCACCCTTATGCCGACGTCACACAGACGCGAATGCGCAATACTGGACTTGTACCTGATATTGACCTCGATTTAACGCGCCCGCTTTAAAAAATAATTAAAATTATCTTTATTAGGGTAACTAAAGACCCACATTATACATTATTCATATTTCGTTTATTTGCTTTATAACAATGTGACAGTATGCGAACATCAACAAATTAGAACATCACAAAAAAAAAACGATCAAGATTGCACCCGCATTTCCGCGTCTGTGTGCTGCCGGCTTTAGAGTTTATACAATTTGGCTCTGAAGTTCCAAGAAAGAATATTACCAGCCACGAAATTCCAATCCATCGAATCAAAATCATTTTAACGTCAAGAAATTACGTTAACGTCAATTTTGACGGGAAATGTTATCTTGATAACACGTAGGACGTAGGTGATAAACCATTTTAATATTGGACCTGTCAGTTGAGCAAAATGTTAGGGACGTCTTTGGTAAAGAACTGAATTTTAAAATGGTTGAAATATACCTATGCTATGGTAATATGGAAATCAATGGTTTCCCAATGTGCATTAAAAATCTGTGGTAAAAAAAACTACTAAATTAACTATGTACGAGTACATTGTACATTATACATGTAAACCAATTTGTATGTTTTAACAATATATTATTATTTTTATGTTGCCTTTGGACCTAAATAATTAAAATATAATGTAAATAACGCTGCTGTTCTAGTGGACGAATCCTTACAAATTATCTCTTTCCTGTGCCACATCGCCCCAGAAACATTTTACTCTTCAAAAAAAAAACTTTTATAATATGTATTCTTCATAATAATTTATCCCATGTAAGGTACATTCATAACACATTGTATAAAATGAATCCATTATGTAAAATCAAGGGATATCGCCGACGATGTTGGTTTTTAATTTCCACGATGAAATGTCAATATTGATGTTCAGTTTGTTCACTCTTGCATAAAGAATGCTTTCTGATTTTATCGAATATGGAAACTTTAAAAATTTAATTTGGTAGAAATACTTTTCAAATGCTAGTTTCTGAGACCAAACAAAATAAAATATCAAAATCGCATCCAGCAAAAAAAACTGAATAAAATACAACAGCTTACATAAAAAAATTCGACACCCAGCCTCGTAAAATGTCAGGTTTTGGAGTCAAAATTAATCACATGAATTTAATTTTTTTGCACACGCTCGATACAATCTTCAAACTCCATTATTTTAAAAAATGATATCGCCAGCGATGTTGGTTGGTTTCCATGATGAAATATCAATATTGATGCACGGCTTGTTCACTCTTGCATAAAGAATGCTTTCTGATTTTATCGAATATGGTAACTTTAAATTTCAGTAATTTTATTTACTGGTAGGCTTCGGCCTTGGCTTGTTACCACCCACTGGATAAAACCGTGTCGCCAAGCGGTAATTATGACCGTGTTCCGGCATGATGTTCAGTGATGCTAGGGAGGATTTATTCCGCCTTCTAGGTTTAGTGTGCTACCATCTACGGCCGCAACGTCTCTTAATATCACGCGAGATCGTGGTCAAATGCTAACCTTTAATGAATAATTAATTTAAAAAATCACTTATATTTAATACATCGATGCAGAAAAAAAATCTGTTTTGACAATCCTAAGTCACGTGATCAACTTGGACGCTTAATTGCTCCGTAACCTGACACTTTACAAATTTACAATAAATGACTTAATATTAAATAAAACTAAGATAATAACTGCACTGAAACTATATAAATATAAAACAATTTGGTCTACAATGGGCGGCCTTATCGCTTAAAGCGATCTCTTCTAGGCAACCGGCTTTATATGGAGAGGCTGATATAAAGAGTTGGGTTACTATAGAAATTATAAAGGTAATTTTCTTACCAAATATCCAGCGTAATGTCCAGCGTTTAACCCCACGACTAAAGTGAGGAGTGCGACAGCAACCGCTACGTTGCCGGCCGGCGAGTATGACAATCCAATGAGAGCTATCGCTGGACCGTAGTGCCCTGGAAATAAGGTTCAATTTTCAATACTTCTTTCATGAGTAAATAGTGTGACAAAGAATAGGCATATCTACAGAATAGACAATATTTCATTTTTAGTTAAGCCATAAGGTTGGTTGTGTGATTTTTTCAACTATCGACATCGAAGCTATTGTTTGTGATCTATAAGGTCCGATGTCGATTGTTTAAAAAATCTGACATCCAACCTTATGGTTCTAACGTCAAGTAACAGTGTGTCATAGAAGATGCAGAAGAATATTATGTAACAAAATTAGATTTTATTCAAAGAAGTAAGAAGACTAGCAAGATGCTCTCCTGATGGTAAGAGATAAAATCAGTATGGTACAACCCAGGATTTCACATTGATACACAACACACAACTTCTAGGAGCACTCCACCAACGCTTCTTACTTAAGATTCAAAAGATTTATATTATTATTATTATTTTTTTTACACAAGGGCATTTCTAAAATTGTATTTTGTAGTAAAAATAAATCAGTTTCGGCTAAAAGCCCTAATAAATAAAAAGCTGCGATCCAAAACATAAATCTCTTGAACAATATGCGGGCGTTTCTAAAACGTCGGATCGCTCTCGTTTGATATTATTGATGTGACACCGCAATACGTTTTAAAACAAATAAACAAAAAAAAATGTTATAATTTTTATAATATATTCAATGCATTTTTTTGCTAGTTTATTTATTCATCGAAAAAATCCAAGCAGAAGACCAAGCATTAGAGCAACCACGACCACTCTGACAAGAGTGTACGACTAGAAGAAGTTTATTTATACCAAAATTCCAAAACAAATTATTATTACATCGGATTTATTGACTGAAAATTTAATTATTTTGATGCTATGAACAACATGTAAATTTATTTATTTATATTTAGCTATAATGCTGGGTAAATTAATATTATACCAAAACTAAATTTTAAATTAAAATTAAATATAAGACTGTCCTACTTGATTGAAATTAAATTGCAAATATTATCATGTCACAGAAAATAATAAAAAAAATTAATGCTCAATGTCAATATTTTAAAAATGGCAATATACAAATTCGATTAATAATAATGTATAAAATGTAATTCATGGAATAAAATAATAATAATTCAATATTTTTTACCCTAAAACTCTTGAACGCTAAAAAAACAGTTATTTATCAACCACAATTTTAATTTTTTTTTTAAAGAATAAATTGTTAACGTGTTAAATCTTTCAAGTATATTGGAAGTTGATTAAATATTGCATATTAAAAAAGTTGATTTAATATAAATACTAACCTAAGGAATTGCCGATCTTCCTGCAAGTAGTGATGCTGAGCCATTTCTTCTTGAGCACATAGTCTGACAGGATCCCCAAGGGGAAGCTCAGCAGGTACATGGCCAGGTATGGAAGGGCTGACATTACACCGTTCTGTAATAACATTAAAAAAATATAATGTTTTTTTCTTTAGTGTACCTATTATAATTCTTATTATTTTGCCTGTATTGTCCCATCACCGTTATGTCACTACAATTTACACAAATTTGTGAAAATGTAAATAATTTTTAAGATTTAAATTATATTATAGCCATCTGTGTAATGAATTGCTTGAACAAACAAATAAATATTATTTTTCCAATCTAAAATAACAACAATTTAGTTTATTGGGATATTAATTATGTACAGTCAACTACAAAATCCATGTTAGGCTTACAAAATGAAGTAAATTTTCATTTGCCACAATGAACTACCCTTGGTTCGTGACTTTCTAGTAGCAATCAAACTTTATATTATCATCGACTCGTTTAATATGCAACAATGATGTATCCCACTACTTTTTCTTAGGTGATACAAAATAAAAGCATTTAAAATGAATCGAATATAGTATAAGATTTGGTGGATACTGAAAATGTCACGAAGTAAGGGTAAATAGTTTTTGCAAACTAAAAGTTCCTTCATTTTGTAAGACTAACATGAATACATCTCTTTGTAGTTGACTGTACATTGTACATACCTAATATATGAATTTGTTGATAGAACCTCGGATATAATATTAATTAAAAGTTCCAAGGATTAGGGTAGAATTAATGAAAGATAATATTATTTTGTAGCTGTAGGAGATAAACATACTAAAAGTCCCCACCCCTCCGAGGTGAGCCCGAGGGGGGGGAGGCCGAAGAAGGTCCCATTTTTAGGTTTTTTGGTTATATGTCAAAAACTGTGCATTGTACGATATTTTGTTGTACTACATTATGAAACCTTATAAAATTTTCTACAACTTTGGCCTTTACACTTTTTATCCATCTCCAATCGTTGTCCAGCTATGAGCTTCCAAACATGGTCTATTTTTAAGACGCTTATATTAGTTTTCCATACAAAGTCAGTAAAAAAAATCTTGAAAATAAAATTTGACCAACTTCTGGTTGTCGTGCCATAATGAAACTTTGCAGATGTCTAGAAATCTGATGACAGTTCAATAATCTGGTACCACTGAGCTGATCTGATGATGGAGCCAGGAGGTGTCTACTGAAACTCTTCAATGGCTATTAGTAAATTCGTAGAGTTTGGGCACATTACATTCGAATTGATGAGACCTTTTCATAACACATGCTGACGAGGGTCTGATAATGGACCAAGAGGTGCCTACGTCTCATTGATTCGAATGTAATGAGCCTAAACTCGCCGGTTTTACTTATATCCATTGAAAAGTTCCAGTAGACACCTCCCGGCTCCATTATCAGATCAGTTCAGTGATACCAGATTACTGAACTGTCATCAGATTTCTAGACATTTGCAAAGTTTCATTATTGTATGACAACCAGAAGTTGGTCAAATTTTATTTTCAAGATTTTTTTTACCGACTTTGTATGGAAAACTAATATAAGCGTCTTAAAAATAGACCATGTTTGGAAGCTCATAGCTGGACAACGATTGGAGATGGATAAGAAGTGGAAAGGCCAAAGTTGTAGAAAATTTTATAAGGTTTCATAATGTAGTACAACAAAATATCGTACAACGCACAGTTTTTGACATATAAGCAAAAAACCTAAAAATGGGACCTTCTTCGGCCTCCCCCCCTCGGGCTCACCTCGGAGGGGTGGGGACTTTTAGTATGTTTATCTCCTAACTAGTCCCAACAAAGTCCCTAAGTTAGTTTTTCTGCTTTCGACTTTTCGATCCACATGCCCTTTTTGAGTACTCATTGACTGGACTAATTGTATTTTTCTAGGAGCATTTATTCAAAGTAAGATTTTGTTCGAACTGTCATGTCAGTTCAGTTTATAATATCGTAGAAAGAATTTCTCTACATCGAACTTCTATACCTATATAAAAGGAGTCAAATCAAAAATCTACTAGTTTGGGGCCAATAAAACAGATTTTAAAATACTTTTATAATTATTAGTAATTATTTAATATTTAGTGTTAATTCCGCTCTAAATTTGTGAGTCTAACTAAGTTTTAAGAGACGGCGAGGAATTCAAACGTTACCAAAATAGTAATTAGTATTAATTCCACCACCGAGTGCACCACCCGCCCTCCCGCATATGCATGCATTAAGGGTTATAACTATTTGTTAGTGTTAGTTATGTGGTTACGCGAAATTTAGCTAGAACAAAGGATACGAAACGACGACGACAACTATGACAAACCGCTACCGGACGCTACGTCTAATCTTTTTCTGATAAAAATGCTTGTTTGAATGGCTCCCTTTAGATTTAGATGATAACTAGACAATAATAGATATTAATAAATACCGAAGAAGTCTTTAACAAAAATATCTAAATATTTACCGCTTTGATATCCACTCCCAACACCTGCTTCATGTAAGAAGGCATCTCCGTCATTAGAGTCCAGAAGCCCCAGTTTTGACCACAATGGGCCACGATCAGAGATATGAAGGGCAGGGAGGTCCAGATTGCTTTCCAAGGGGTTGGGAGTCTCTGAAAATATATTGATGATTAGTAAATTAAGAATGCGATGAATGTTGAGGAACCGAAAGAAATGTGTCAGGATCGTACCAAATAGAGGGAAATAGTGTCTGCCTACCTCAACGGGAACCAGGGGTAATTATAATATGTATGTAAGTAATTTAGGATGCAAAGCGGATAGCCGATGGGGTTGAAAAATTCTCAAGTGGAGACCACGGACTAGCAAACGCAGCGTAGGACGTCCTCCCACGACAAGGTGGATAAACAATCTTTTAAAGGTTGCTGGCCAGAATATTTCAGAAGTTAATATGTTGTTGTTATGTTGTTTGTTGTTTTAAAAATCGTGAAGTTAATATGATTAATCGGGACTTATCGCGTAATTATATTATTATGTAAGTATTATGTTAGTGTCAGTTTTCTCGTGAACACGGTGTATGTAACTGTACCGAAACGTCGAGGTTGGTTTTACAATGTTTTTGTAAAACTAACATAAGTAATGTAATTACGCGATAAGTTCCGATTAATAATATTAACATGAGTTCATATCGCGGAAGTTTGAAGTGTTAATAAAAACGTGTTATAGTACATAGACCATGTTGGGCCTCTCAATGACCTATTATTAAATACTTCGAACCCAAACCACCCAGTGCCTGTTCTTGCTCTACCGGCCAAACATTTCCAAAAAACCTTTTGTGTGTAGTTATGATCACATCTGTAAAAACTCGCAATCATATCATGGAAAATTCCTCAAATTTTATTTTGCGTGTATAATTTTAAAGTAAAATAGCAACTGGAAACGACCCATAACTAAAGTAACTGTAAAATCGATAAATAACGCCCATTACCATCGCATGCGCATGATTTACGGAAGTGCATTCATAATGCGAGCGGTTGACATTGCGACGCTGCCAAGGTTTTGTTGCTAGGCTTTAAATCATAGTAAACTAGTTCAAACTAGGCTAGACTAGAATCTTTATTAGTATTTTGATTTATGTCATGTTTGTTATATAGGTTTCTTTTCATTTTGAGTTGTATTGCAAGTGTTACTATTTTTTTGAGTATTTATTTTATTGCGTAAAAATAAGTGAAAATCTATTTCATTTATATTAAATTATGTCATATAACGATAATTTATTATTATTCCTAATATAATATGTGTGTTTTCGTAGTCTAAGCTTGGAGCTTAATCCCACAGCATGGTGGGCGAGGGTGATGATGCGTAACACATTGTTTCTGGGTCAAAAATAGAGGGTTTTATAAGCTATGTACATTTCACATACCAATTTCAATTACTGAATTAGCATAAATCAATTCGCGATTTCGTCCTTTCTGGACAAGGCCTCAAGAATCTTTAATTTCAAACTTTATTACAACTTACGTAATAAATGTAAACATTGACATTTACAATTGTCCCAAACAAGTTTGTTTATAAATATTGCTTTAAACTTGAAGCGTGGATACGTGGTTGCTTAATTGTTGCATTGACACGTGCTAATTGTGAAACTCTGACTTTTGACCTCAAGTAGTACAATAAACTTATAAGCGAAATAATAGATATTGTTGTCGCTAACCCAGCTTGGCCTTCAATTTCAGAACTATTTTTTTTTAATGTGAGTTTGGTGCCTTACTTTACATTTTTTTGTATGATTAATAAAATATGACACCAACATTTTTATTAGAGGTATACTGACGAACAAAGAACATAACGACGAACCATCAAAGAAGATAAAGTATAAAACAGCTTTAATTTGATGATAAAGGAATATAATATTATATTATTTGAAGAAATAAAACCTTTTACACTTAAAACATGTGAAATAAAAAAAAAAAGCTTTTAATATTATTATTACCATCTAGCACCAAAGTACTCGTCAAGACGAATTAAACGAGCCAGCTCCATCATGAAATCAGCTTGATGTTATAAAAATATTGCATTGTCATCCGATTTATACATGCATGTAAAAATTTACTTAAACGGATACCGGGAAGTCGGTCAAATTAAACTTGCAAGATTTGATTACAGACAGATAGACAACGGACAGGTGAAAATAAATAAAAGCTTGTGTTGAAGAAGAAGAGCACTAGCATCTCACAAATTATAACTAAACTTACGTCTAACATTGTCGAGAATATCGAAAAAAAATCATAAATTATACTCACGGCCTGTTTCCCCACTTGTCCCAAACTGGTCTGAATATAAAGCCTCTCATCCTGGCTGATCATCCTGGAGTTCTGCGGGGAGTCCGAACCCAGGAAGACGTACACCACCGTCCAGATGGCGCCGAGGGTCCCGTTGACGTAGAAGATGGCCGGCCAGCCCCAGAAGTCGGCAATGAACCCGGAGACCATGAGCTGGAGGGCTGTTCCTAGTTGAGCTCCTGGAGAAAATTAAAGCGATATTTTTTGTTAGCTTTCAAAAGGCTGTAGTTAAATTACTCGGCTGAAGAGTTAATATCTTATGACTCTTGAGTGGCACAGTACTGATAATTATAGGCAACGTTATATCTTAGCCTCAGGAGAGGACCCCCTGATAAATCAAATTAGTTTCGATTTTTCCGGGGATAGACTTCCTTTGCAGGAGGTCGTCTAGGTGGGTACTTGGCTAAGTCTTAACATGGGCGAGTCCGACTCGCACTTGGCTGCTTTTTGAAACCTTGGTTCCCAAGATTATATTATAATCTTTATGCATGTGTTTCTGTTATCAGATACTCATAAAACGTCGATAAGTAGGTCAAAAACTTGTTCGATTTGCGATAGACATCAATCGACAATCATAGATGTTATCTTAACAAGACGTAGACACGACAAGGACAGAAGTATTATAATCTATATTAATAACGTTCTCTTTTTTGACAAAAAGTAACAAGAATTAATACGGCTAACATGACTGATCATCATAAAAATATATAATTAGGGTTCCGTAGCCATATAGCAGAAAACGGAACCCTTATGGATTCGTCATGTCTGTCCGTCCGTCCGTATGTCGTAGCCACTTTTTTGCGAAACTATAAGAGAGAGAACTATTACTGTTGAAACTTGGTTAGTAGATGTATTCGGTGAAGCGCATCAAGATTTTCACCCAAAAATAGTTTTTTTTTATTGTTTTCTATCCTAATCTACTATTAACTTCTAGTAGTAAGTACTAAACTATATAGTTAACGCTACATTTACTAATTTTTTTTTGTTAATGTTTACTAATTTTGGTAAAGTAAATAATTTTATGCACAGAATGGCGACCTGCAGGCAGTTTTCCTTCTAAGAAATCGATCACAATCATCGGAAGTCTGTATGCAGATAATAACTAAAACATAAACAGGTAAGTTTAACCACTATTAAATTGCATTTCACTTCCAAAGAATGTAAGAACACTTTGTTTGAGTAATAACTGCAAAATTAAAATGGATTTTCTTTTACTAAGTTATAACAGGAAAATCGTAAATAGAAGGCGATACCATAATAGTATTAAATTAAATAAGCTATAAAATATAGATTATGGCCATTAAAGGGAAAATTATGTGACATAGTGACCTAACACATTTCTGTAAAAAATGATGCAATTTTAATAATTTAATAGGTTTATAATTCCTAGTTGGTCACGAACTTCGAATTAAAGTTAATGAAATATTGTTTGGATGACCATAAAATTATTTAAGTTAGTAGGTATAAGAAATGATGTGCTATGAAAAGCAGTCGTTAGGTCATGAAGCAGGCCTTGTAATCTTAAACCTAAAATTTCGACACAAAAGTTGGTCACACAACTAATAATTAATTACTATGAATAAAATAAAGTGGGGTAACCTTTTCTGTAGAAATCTCGCTGATATAAAAAAAAGGAATCATCCAATATAATATACTTAAATATTTTTGTAGCCACCGTCATCAAAGTAGTCTGGAAGAGATCGTTTTTTAGCGATAAGACTGAAATTTATGACACCTAATTAAGTTTAAAAAAATGTAATATTAAAAAAATGGAAAACGTTAAATTTATTTAATTTTAAGCACTTACGAGTATTTCATAAGGTGTTATGGTGTTCAATGAAAAGTTTTCTATTCTATTCTATGACCAGGACCCACCTCCATAAATGATGGTTCCAAGTCTGCTCTTCTCTTCTAGAGGCACCCACTTCCCTATCAGGTTGTGGACAGAAGGGAACAGGAATCCTTGTGAGAGGCCCTGGATCACTCGGCAGGCACATATCACTTGCCAGCCACCCTGAGGAAGAAGTATACTGATTTTAAAAGGTAGTTGTCAATTTGATATGACTGTAGGATTAGCAAGCCGAAGTGGCAATGGGCTGGTCACATTTGCCGAAGAACCGATAACCAATGGGGTAGGCGTGTTCTAGAGTGGAGACCGCGTCTCGACAAACGTAGTGTAGGGCGTCCTTGGGTGAGATGGGGCGACGATATCCGGAGCGGGGAGCGGTTGGAGGAGGAAGACGGAGGTCCCAGTTTAGTGGCGTGACCAGGGGAGGCATATGTCTAGCAGTGGACGAATGTGGGCTGATGATGATGATGTATGCCTTAATTTATGTACTGCGAGATATTTATTGTATCATACTAATGGACCCGCGCGCACTTCGTGGTGTCAAACAGAAAATTACAATGATACAATGATTTATTGATCTGTGAAAGAGGTACATACATATAAAAGGTGCTATGAATAATTTCTATAGTTCCTCTCTTCCCACCTTGACGGTATACAGATAATATTTTAAAGAAGTAAGTTACAGATTATAAATTTACATTTGCCAAAAATATTAACAATAAAAAATAACAATACTAATAAGATGTTCATATCATAAAAAATTGAAATACAAATAAATATAATAAATGTCAAGTGAATAAAATTTTACAATTTGTCAATTAAATAATCATTGATGTCATAATAAGATTTATGTAACAGAAAGTCATTTATGGCCTTTTTAAAAGTACACATATTTTGTGTAGAACGGATAGATAATGGTAACTTATTGTATATAATTGGCGCCATACAGAACACACTCATGCGAAGTAATTTGGTCTTGCAAGCCAGATGCTGAAACTGTCCCTTCCTGCGACTATTCACGGGATGGGGTACAAATAACTGAGGGTTGGATTTTACAAACGTTGCAACTTCATTAATATATATACATGGTAGGGTTAACAATTTTAATTTTTTAAAATATTCTCTACACGAGACTCTTTGTCTTATACCACATATTGCTCGAATGCATCTTTTTTGCGCTCTAAACACTTTCAGGCGGTTGGTGGAATTGCCCCAGAATATCACTCCATAGCGTAATATTGATGCGACATGCCCATGATAGGATGTTAATAATGTAGAAAGGTCCGATATCTTTCTTAATTTACATAGAGCATATGAGAATTGATAAAGCCTTTTACATACTATTTCAGTGTGAGACTTCCAGTTAAGCTGGTTGTCAACATTTAGTCCTAGAAATCGGGTTGTATCAATCTCTAGAATACTTGTTCCTGAATATGCTATTTTTTCTTTTAAATCCAAATTATTCGATCGCTGTTTAAAATTCATTGTAAATGTCTTGTCAAGATTGATTATTAATTTGTTTGAGATCATCCACTTAATAAGAATTGTCAATGTGTTGTTAATGTCAATTATAGAATCGCTAAGCTCGTCATTTATAAATAGAACTGTACTGTCATCTGCAAATAATGTCATATTTTGATTGACCGCATTTGGCAAGTCATTAATATATATAATAAATAGAAGTGGTCCCAGTACGCTTCCTTGTGGAACACCATGTTTTACATGTCTCAAATTTGAATGGTATGTCGTAACTGTATTATTTTTAGGACAAATTCTTGTTACGTGGGTAACCTGGTATCTATCAGAAAGGTAAGAGCGTATTAGGTTGTGTGCATTGCCTCTAACACCATATCTTAATAATTTTTCTAAAAGTATGTCATGATTGACGTGGTCAAATGCCTTTGTCAAGTCCATGTAGAGTGCAACTGTAGATCTTCGTTTGTCAACACTAGTGGTTACTTCTTTTAAGAAATTGTAAATGGCCATGTCAATTCGTTTTTTTTTCCTAAATCCAAATTGTTTAGTAGAAAATATGTCAAAATGTTCAAAATAATTGTAGATGTTATTATAAATTACCTTTTCGAATTATCAGTGTTGCTCTAGTATAATATGCATCTTTAAAATATTTAAGCATACATAGGGTCAGATAGATAAACAATCGGGATGCATATCATGTCTTAACATTCCTTGTTTTTGCTTAGGTTCAGTCCAATCCACAACAACAGTGAACAGTGTAAATTTCATTAAAATCGGTTCAGTAATTTAAAAAACATTAATCAATGTACCTAGCAGTGTACTTTGACTGAATGCATAATATTTTCTTTTGATCATAGAAACAAATCTAAATATTTTGTTTTTCTTTCACAACGTCTTTTGCATTTACCTTATCAGAATCTATGATAATCAAATCAGCATGGTTTTTCCTCAATGCAGGGAAATTACCTTTGGATAGAGTATTCAGTTTTCCTTAACTGACCTGGCGATGTTTATTTGAACTGTAAAGCCTTTACCGACTGAAATAAAGGCAGTCATTATGATAGAAAGAAGAACAGAAAGAAATAAATTGATTTTCACACAAGATGATAATTATATACAAAATACAAAGCATAAGATAAAAAACATGATATAAATACTCGTATTTAAAGAAAATTACATTCTGCCGCAAAAAGGTCAGCATGCGGAGATCTTAATTGATTTACGCTGGTCTTCCGCTGGCATTAAGGCCGTGTTGGTATGATGTTCAGTAAAGCCAAGGAGGGATTTATCCCGCCTTCTAGGCTTAGTCTGCTACCATCTACGACCGCATCATCATCACGCGAGTTTATTTTTATACATTTTTATATAGACTAACTAGTGTCGTAGTCTATAATCTAGAGCTAGAATAATTCACCGGGGGTAGACTTCCTTTGCAGTCGATTAGGTGGGTATCCCAACAGTGCCAGTTATTCTACCGCCTGAGCAGAGGGAGGAGGTAGGAGAGCACTGTAGCTAGTGAAATTACTGGGCTGAAGAGTCTTAACATCTTATGACTCTCAAGTAAGAAGCGTTGGCGCAGTGCACCCAGAATTATACTTCTGTAAAATACTGGGTTGCACTGTACTAATTATGGGCAGCGTTATCTCTTACCATCAGGAGAGTGTCTTGCTCGTCTTTTTACTTCGTTGTATATAAAAAAAAACACTTACATAATGTCCTCCAATAGGTATCAGCAAAGAGGTGACTGAGTTGATGGCAACGCACAGCGTGATCAGGATTGATCCTCCGAACCTGGCCGCCATCTCTCCTCCTGGGATCTGGAGGACGACGTAGCCCCAGAAGAATGAGGAGAGGATCACGCTCTGTGTCTGCATGCTCCAGTCGAACGACTGAAAGAGGAGATAGTCTTTGTTACAAAGATAGAAAGAGATTTATTTTATTTGAAGCGGTGGTGGCCAAGGTGTCATGTGGTGTAGAATAGAATGGATATAGAAAACTCTATCTAAAACTACATAAATACAACAGTATAAGCTTAACAAATTACACATCAGTGAAAAGTGTTACAATTGGCGGTCTTATTGCTAATAGCGATATTTTTCAGACAACCAAGCGAAGGGAGACGTGATTTTGTGTTCTAGATCACCGAGTTCTAATCTCGCACCAATGATTTCAAGTTTCCTACCCCATGATCCAGAAAACACTTCCGGTTCAAATCAAAATTGACATCTATTATTTCTAGCTTCTTTAAATTTCAAATTCGCATGTGCGGGTGCGGCCCGGTCGAGCTGCTCGGAGACTTACGGGATATATAATAATCGTCTGAATATGTTTAAGGCTGACGCAAACAATAACACAAACAATAATAATTGTGGTGCGGCCACAATGTTAACAAAAATCCTGCGTACATTTAAAACTAACACACACTACGTAGTGTGCATTACTGGTTCAGGTTAATGTACCTAGTTAGCTTTATTTGCGATACACTAACAAAACAAAATGGAAAAAAAAACACGTTTAAATGAGAATTTGACACTGCGTGAATTGGAGGAACTTTAAATGTAAAAAGTGACGCTGGTGGATGTAGTGAAACACACGCAAGTTGGTTGACACTGACGTTTATTTATCCATTATGGTAGGGTAAGCTTACATTGACATTACAATGATCGAATCTACCCACTTCACAAGATAATATACTACATGTTTCCCTTTATAAAACAACAACAATAAATATATATGAAAAATAAAATAAAGTATGAAATGAAGAACTAAACTGATAGTACTATAATATAAAATTTGGTTCTAGTATTATCGTCGTCCTAATAACATAATTCTATGTACCTTATTACATTATACCTACACCTACAATCTATAATAATACAAATGTTAACAAAGAGAAGAGTATTATTCTTTACTGCCAAAAAATAAGTTGGACAGCATTCGTGCAGTACGTTCCTTTGACCTGGACATCGACACCTCTGGTGGTGACAAGGTTAATTCTTCCGTACTTTCAAATAATGCGTCCTGTTCTTGTTCCGCGACTTCTACACGAGACAAGAGTGGTGATGAGTCTGCACTCTCCGAGCTCATAATCACTGGCGACTGTTGCTCGATCTGTACTACTGTCGTGGCTTTACGACGTCGCCTGTGTGCACCTGGTACACTCATAAAGCTCGGCTCGTCATCTGTAGAAGCGGAGACAAGTCTGGCAGGCCGGACCGCAGCAACCGGCCGTGAATTGCGGCATACCAGCTGACTCCGGGTGCGTCTGTACCGGCCACCGCTCTCATCTTCCACTATATACGAGCGCGGTTCCGTCGTACGACCAACAATTTCAACCTGTTTCCTGGCATCTTTACCTATTAAGGTGGCCTTGCCTCCGGGAGACAATACTTCTAAGGGTCTCGCCGTCTTGTCGTACTGTTTCTTAATCTGCTCTCTTCTCTCTGCTAACGCTTCATAATTGCGGTCGTTGTTAACCGTTTCCTTCAATAATTTTGCCGTCACTGGTAATTTAGTATTTAACCGCCTTCCCATTAAAATTTGTGCCGGAGAATCTATCCCGTTTCTCGGCGTGGCTCTAAAATTAAGCAGAGCCGTCGAAAAATCCTGTCCGGAATCCAGACATTTTTTAAGCATCGTTTTGATCGTCTGGACGGTCCTCTCGCTCTTTCCGTTCGATTGCGGATAGTGTGGCGACGACGTAACGTGATTTACCTCCCAGTCGCGTAGGAATTTTTTAAACTCGTGCGAGTTGTAGGCCGGCCCGTTGTCGGTCACGAGCTCGGCGGGTATCCCGTGGCGCGCGAACTGCTCCCGCATGAACCGGACGACTCGGCCGGCCGTCATACTCGACAGTTCCCCCACCTCGACATAGTTCGAAAAGTAGTCCACTAAGATTATATACTTTTTGCTCTTATATTCGAATATGTCGGATGCGAGCTTGTGCCAGGGCAGCGCGGGCACGGTGTGCTGGTGCAGCGGCTGGCGGCGGGGACGCGGCGCGTGCAGGGCGCAGGCGGCGCACCCGCGCACACAGCGCTCCACGGCCTCGCCCAGTCCCGGCCAGAACATCACCTCGCGCGCGCGCCGCTTGCACCGCTCTATGCCCAGGTGGCCCTCGTGCACCCGCGATAGCATGTAGTGAAACACACGCAAGTTGGTTGACACTGACGTTTATTTATCCATTATGGTAGGGTAAGCTTACATTGACATTACAATGATCGAATCTACCCACTTCACAAGATAATATACTACAGTGGATGTGGCTGGTGTTGCGGCCCGCCATAGTTTACGCCAACCTTTACAAAGTAGTAAACATTTACTATCAATCACCTTGTGCATTGATAACAAGTCGATTTGTCATTAGCTCCTAAATAGGCAATTACTGAGGCAATCAGCGCGCAACCTCCAATGTCAACGACCTAGCATTGTGAGACTTATACGGGTCATGTATTCGAGTAGATACTGCTAATGCAATTATAGAGATGTTGACAAAATTTTTTGCTCAAGTAAATGCCGGAATGTGTGAAGTTATTAAAAAACTTGGCTTTACTACTTTACTTACTACTTACTCTACTTTACTTTGTGTGCGTAAAAACTCATGGGAGTTAAATTAATATTATTATCTCAGCCACTTTTTATTCTATAAACAAACCAAAAACCATATTTTAAAATCTGTTGACCTTGACAACTTTTTTCTTCTACTAATATGATAAAGGTGAAGTTTTTATGTGACTATCAGTGTATTAAGGACTGTTTAGGTACACACTTTACATAAGCGGACCTTTTGTTCTGCCATAAGTAGAACAGATCATAAAATAAATAATTATGCATGTTAAAATTATATGGTTAGGTTACAGATAGTAAATAAGCATTAGGCTGATTTTAACATAACTCTTTGCTCTTCTTTCAATGCTCTACTTATTTGAGACACATAAAGTATTTTATTTCACGACATTGATTAGGATATTTTATCTGTGTCAGCTTTTTTAGTCTTGGAGGTTGTTCTGTCCGTTGGGAAAACTGAATCCAATTAATAAATGTAAACAAGTTATTTATTTAGATGATATTACATTGTTAATGATACTAAATTCTTATCATGTATTACATTAAATTTCGTTTTAATTAATGAAAGGTAATTTCATACAATTAATTATTGTCGAACGGACTTACTAATTAATTATTTCTTTGTAAAATTTTGCAAAGTGCTCCATTAGAATATAAGTTAATATGTTTTGAATTTGAATTTATTATTTAAATTATTTTTATAAATAAGCAATGCTATATATAGATAGTACAAAATGACGTCACGGGCTTAGCAACGTGATCCAATTTTTTTTCTTAGATCTATAATTTTTTATTTAGTTTAAAGATGGTTTATTTTTATAATGGCTTTATTTGTAGAGTCCGTGGCCCAGTGGTCACTCGTCCGGTTTTTAATCCGGAGGCTCTGGTTTCAAATCTCAGTGTGTGGCAAAAAGTTAGCCTGGACGCTCTACCATGTTTCGGAAAACACGTCAAACTGTGGGTCCTGGCTGTTTCCTATAAGATATGTAGGAGGCAGTCGTTAGGTCATATTGCAGGCCCTGTAGTAATCTCGGCGACCTGAAACTGCAACAGGTTAGCCACACAACCTATAAATTGTGATTTGACTCTGACAGTGTAAGTAGGGTAACCTGTTCTGTTGGAGTATAAAAACCCTAATTGTTTATTATTTTATTTATTTATTTACAAAAATTTGGAAATTTAATTTAAAACGACTTTAAATAGAAGGATTTTCAAATGTTCTGTATTTTACCAACAAAATTAATTTCGGTGCAGCAAAGTTATCTACTATATCAAAAATTAAATTATTGGAGAAAACGATCTTGGATTTGGTGAATTTAATTTTGCTTTTTATGCATGCGCATTTATAATTTAATTAATTTTCATTGTTTAGACTGCCATTATTCATTCTCAGTATTGCGTATAATATAACGTAGGTAGAGTATATAATGTATTATGAAGGAATTAAGTTTATTTTTAACATTTATTAAACTATCCAATAAATTGTTCAAGCTTTTAAGTATTTTATTTAAATGTAACTTATTGAGTTCTAAGTATTGCAGCTATATGTAATACTAGCTGCGTTCAGCAGTTTTGTACTGTAGCCTATGTGTTATTCCAGGATCCAAGCTATCTCTATACCAAATTTCAGAGTAACAAACATTCAGACATCCATTTTTACAAACCATTATTAAAAAATATTAGTAAGATTAGTGTTATGTGATTTTTAGTTTAGTGAATAATAAAAGATTAGATGTAAAATTTTGACAATCGATAAATGCATAATATAATTTTGCCATATGATACCTACTGCCGCGACAATGCTATCTCGGTCCTTACACCTGTCTGAACCTCTCGAGATTACCATCTACTTGGGTTTTCTCCATGTCAATACATAATAATATAATGAAGGTTTATACAACAGAACAAGCTACCCTACTTACACTGTCAGAGTCAAATCACAATTAATAAACTCAAACTCAAAATTCATTTATTCAAATAGGCTACATTGGAGCACTTTTGCAAGTCAATTTTACATTTTTTCTATTTTAATACTACCGCTCGTTCGCAAAGCACCTCTCTGAGAAGAACGAACAAGAAATTATGGGTTGTGTGGCCAACCTACATTTTATATGTTTCAGTTACAGGTCGCCGAGATTCCTACTGTGCCTGCAACATGACCTAACGACTGCCTCCTACATATCTTATAGGAAACAGCCGGGACCCACCGATTTACGTGCCTTCCGAAACACGGTAGCGTCCAGGCGAAAAGTTTTTGCCACACTGAGATTAGAACCCA
This sequence comes from Hemithea aestivaria, assembly GCA_947507615.1. Taxonomy (NCBI): domain Eukaryota; kingdom Metazoa; phylum Arthropoda; class Insecta; order Lepidoptera; family Geometridae; genus Hemithea; species Hemithea aestivaria. Next base: position 17,046,711 of record OX382335.1, read on the forward strand.
GGGACTCCGGATCATAAACCGGACGTAATACCACTGGGCCACGGACGCTACTTCATACATAAAATAATGACATTTTATAAGTGTATGACTAGTGAGTTTATAGCTTATTATACTAAAAAAAGAATAAAAAACCTTTTGTTGAGTTTTAATTAATATTATATATTAATATTATATATTATTTGTTCTAAGTTTCTGTATCTGTTCTGTATGTTTCTGTTTCTGTGTTTATGTTTCTGTGGTGTCACAATAAAGTATTTTCTATTCTATTCTATTCTATTCTATTATATGCACCATAATACGGCCATTCTCCAATTTAGCATTCTTTGCCTAATTCCCGTGCCTTTTTTGATTTTTAATTGGATTGACTCAAATACATTAAAATATGAAAGACATTAAATGTACGAATATAATAATTTATTTGGTTTTAGTCCCGTAACAATGGTTTGAAAGTTATTGAGATTTAAAAATTACATGGATATGGAAATGAGTAATGTTTAAATAATTACTGCAACGGAAATGAGAACATTACAGCTGCAAATAATTTTTATTTATTTTTGGTACTAAATGGACCACTATTGTTGTTGACGTAGACCAGGATCTCAATAGAGTGGTGGAAATCTTGCTGGAAGAAGACGCTTAATTTAGCGAGAAGAAACACACACGAAACGAGAAACAATATCCAAGTCAGTAAGACGAGACCTCCGGACTTCCAAGTTCCAACACACGCACCATTCAGGAACCAGGTCTTCGTACATAAATTGGGAAGGAGCCTGCGGACAAAGTTGACTACATCGGGTGTAAGCTGCGTCACTTCTCCGCTTGAGTTTCTTGCAGAGGTGTAAGATTTTTATAGACAGTCGTATGCCTCGCAGGCACCTCAGCCTAAAACCAGAAAAAAATGTGTCTCTTGTGACAATTGCATTACCTAGCTTTTGAGGGTTGTAGGTACACCTATGTATATTGCGAGAGCTCCAGCGAATATTTATTAACGCTGTCTTCTTTTCAGGGAGATCTCCAAAGGCGTGAAGCAAAATCGTAGTAGTGATGTTTTTCAAAAAAGGTGACAAAGTCTTTTGAAAAACTACAGACCTATTTCGCTTTTGACTTTTGAACCATGTCGATAAGCTTTTCTCAAAGGTTATCATAAAGCGTCTCGCAAAAAGATTTGACGAGTTCCAGCCACCGGAACATGCTGGGTTTCGAGTAGGCTATGACACTATAGACCACATACACACAGTGCGAGAGATTATATAGACGGAAAAAATAACAGAGCATGTGCTTAGCGTTCGAAGACTATGAGAAGGCCTTTGACTCCATTGAAACCTGGTCTGTTCTGGAGGTTTTGCAACGATACCAAATTGATTAGCAATATAGGTATTGAAAGGTTTGTTAATATTATATAAGATACCACCACCAAGTCCAGAACCCGCAAACTGTGGATAGGGCATCAATATTAACAGCAAGTACATTTTCACACTTGAGATTAGTGGACAACATCGTCATTATGGCAGAAACGGTTTAGGACTTGCAACAAATGCTAATTTTTATAGATTACTAGCTTACCCGGCAAACGTTGTTTTGCCATATATATTTTTTTTTTTTTTTATAGAAGACTAATCAAGCGTTTGACTGCAATCTCACCTGTTGGTAAGTGACGATGCAGTCGAAGTTGTAGCACGCTTGTTTAGTAAGAACCTATTCACTCTTGATTTGAACAAACCCACGTTATAGCATTCGGGAAACACTGAGAGTGGTAGCGAGTTCCATAACTTCGCCATTCTCATAATGAAAGACGAAGCGAATCGCTTAGTCCGAGCTGCTGGTATACTCACCAGATATTGGTGGCGCAGTGCCGTTTGCCTGGAAGTTCGGTAGTAAAAGGGTGATGGTGGAACTAACCCATGGAGTTCTGAGGAGCACTCTCCATGATGGAGCTTGTAAAAGACGCACAGGCTGGCAACTGAGCGTCGATGTGCGAGATCCTGTAATTTGGTCTCAGTCAGCCTCTCATCACCAATTATTTTCCGGGCACGACGTTCAATGGAATCCAAGGCCTCGAGCTGGTATTTGGCTGAACCGTCCCAAAGATGGCAGCAGTACTCCATACAAGATCGGACTTGAGCTTTATAAAGTGTAAGAAGCTGTCCAGGAGTGAAGTAGCGCCTCACTTTGGATAAAATACCCAGCTTTTTACAAGCTACCTTGGCTTTGGATTCAATGTACGTGCCGAAATTCAGGTTTGATGAAAGGCTGACACCCAGAAGATCCAGATGATCGGTCACAGGAATCGAAATGCCATGGAAAGTGGGGGAATGATTAAAAGACGCCTTTTTAGCAGAGAATAGACATGCCTGCGTTTTCGAGGCATTGAACTTGACCAAGTTGAAGTCACCCCATTCTGACACTTTTACTAAGGTCGAGTTCAACCTCTCCACCATGGCCGATCTCTGAGCTTGAATAGCGTCACTACCAGCTCGTGCATCAGGCATACTGTACCATAAAAATATGTGTATATAAATAATTTCCTAGTAATTTCTAGTGTAGACAAAAAATAGCTTACTTATTGGAAGTATGTATGTATGTTAGAATGTGTATATTGTATGTATGTAAGAATGTGGTATATGCGTGAAATAAGCATTATTTTATGGAAAATTTTTTCAAACAAAAGTAAAAAATTAAATTTTATGAAAACATTGTCTCTTATAATTTTTTCATACAACCAATATTTCCATTGACATTTCAAAATAAAGATTCATAATGATTGATTTTTTGGAAACTATGAAAATCTTAATTGTTCAATTACATTTTTTTAATAAAATTAAATTATAATTACATTTTTATAAGATCAACAACATTTTCTATATAAATAAAAAAGTATACTTACAACACAAAATCCGTTGTTATTGGAAGCTCGTGTCACGTGTTGAGTACTTTTGAGGTTATAAAATCACTTGATTAACTAATCGTGCAAAATACACTCAAAATTGATAATTTAATTATTATTGATAAAATAGGAATGATTAAAAGTTAATATGAGAGTTACACTGAGATAGCAAAATAATAATTGTCAACGTTACTACTACACTTGATGCATAAACAATAATGATGGCCGACAACTGTGTAGGGAGTGAGAAAGAAAGGAGACCGGCTTCGTTCTCATCCCTACTCCGTGCTGTTTAATGGGTCAGAAGTGACACCTGTAGACATCTGGCGGGGATAACTAATTAAATGACGATTGATCAGTTTTCGACTGGAGAGGAAAAATGATTAAATTACTAAAATGGCTATTAAAAAATAAGGGTTGATCGTAGAAAGGTGAAAATTGAAGATTGTATGTATTTTTGTATGTTGTATCATAAAAAAATAGAAATTAAAAATTTTGTCTAAAATATTAAAAAAAATTTAGGGGTGGACTACCCCTAACATTTAGGGGCATGAAAAATAGATGTTGGCCGATTCTCATAGATACCGGATAAGCACAAAAAATTTCATCAAAATCGGTCAAGCCGTTTCGGAGGAGTATGGCAACAAAAACTGTGACACGAGAATTTTATATATTAGATAATTGACTCTCTATTGAAATTGTTGAGAAATATGTGTATTTATGATGTTATACCTTGAGCAAACAGTGCAATCAGGTAGGAACAACATCGAGAGAGTCCAATCGGAGGTTTCAGCTGGGATGGCCTACATTTATTGAATAGCTTCTTTGAGTCTGCTTGTCACCCATACCTGAAGACCAACTGGTCTTACCTGTTCTGACATACAAAGCCAAGACGTGGATACTTACGTTAAGACTGATCCACAAGTTCAAAGTTGCTCAGCCAGTATCCCCCTCAGCTGTTGATCGAGTTCCAGGAGCTTGCTGTCAAAAAGCATGCATCTGTTGACCACGATCCACTTAAGATGTTTATTACAGCGAGTTATGAATGAAATTTTTTTTTTTGTTGTTTTTTATATTTCTTTCACTGACTTGCACATAGTACAGAGAAGAATGAACAAGGATGCCAATAGTGACGGGCCAAGTGTGTGGAGCAGGCGTTCAGAAGTGGCAATGGCTGGTCACATTTGCCGCAGAACCGATAACCGACGGACTAGTTGTGTTCTAGAGTGGAGACAGCGTCTTGGCAAACGTGGTGTCACCATCTTGCCAAGCCCCCCTGTTTGGCAATATGGGGCAATGATGGGGTGGCGATATCCGGAAGGTGACTGGAAGTTGTCTGGAAGCCATATCCAGTCATTTATAAGTGCATAAGCACTAGCTGACGAAGAAGAAGCCCGCATCAAACAAGAGCTCATCTTCAAGGCCTATAAGTCTCAGCGAATAAGATGGGCAGGCCACAAAGAAAGGATGCCGAAAGAAAATTTGTGTAGTGAGCAAACACGCCACTGCACTGGATGAGGTCGCCAGAGTCCGCTACAACTGGAATAATATTGTGGAAAGGCAAGGGTTGTAGCGTGAAAGGAAGAAGAAAATATTGGGAGTATATCATACTATATAAACCATGGGAAAACTCTCTACTCGGACCTTCACAGTAGCAAATAGGTTCATTTTACTAGGAAATTTTCATACAACGGTACTTATAAAAATATGGAAATTAGTATACGGTAATTAGAATATAACAGGTTTTCTTCAAAATTTTAAAAACTTTCACAATAAGCAAATACTGGCTTATTATAACGTAGAAAGACTAAAGAACTGTATCTATTTAAAATACGACCTACTTTCTAACAAATAATTAGGTGTTAAAACCAGTAAAATGGAAATTATAAAATTTCGAAACCACGGGTACGGAAATTAGATTCTCATGTGCTTTATTGGTAGTACACTAAGGTTAATGACCTGCAACAGCTGATGGGCCGCGGTACACACTCAGGGCTCGCTAGGGATGCGATGCTGATGTACGAAATACTGTTATTTAGGGATGTACGCCCAAGAACACAAAATATCATGGAAATTATAACTTTGACACGGACAAACGTTTACTTTTTTATAATTATTTACAGACTGGTTCTATTGCGTAGATATTTTGCTGGGCAGTACACCTAACATTGAACTATTTTTTAAAAATAATTAACCATATTAGAACTGTATGCGACAAAAAATATAGGCAAATTTTCACATGAAATTGGTGTCAGGACACGTCACGGAAATTAGAAAACAGGTGCTTTTTGAACAAAGATTAATTAATTACGCGTTAACTAATTACAGCAGAAGTCAAAGATTTTGTGTACAGATAGATATGGGTGTTTACTACCGTATAAAAATATGTGCATGATTACATTTGTTATTATTATGGATTTATTGAGCCAGGACACATAAAATTTACTGCTCGGAGAATGGCCGAATAATAATTACCATAATTATTATTATGGTGAAGTCATATGGAAGTATATTTGAAGTGCATGGCAGTTTATTACATGGGATTAACATTTTATTTGAATTAAAGGTAAAAATGATTTTTTGCGACTGCGATATTTAGTATCAATTTTGCTAATTTTTGCATGTTTGACGGTATAAAAATTGCTGTTTTTTTTTAAATTATAACAAATTTATTTTATTAGTTAAGTGGAGATAAGATTTGCTACTACAAAAACTAACAATAGTAGTTATGTATATGTGTTATATTATCATGTAGTTTGTACCGGCGTTATATTAAGAAAAACGAGTTTTTTCAAGAAAATAATAAAATTTTCATACATCTTTATTCTCCCATTGTAATTATTTTAATATATTACTTATTTCGCTTTTGTTTTTGTAATGATGACGCAAATGATTACATTTAAAGAGGAAGTATAATAAAGAAAAGGCCAATAATTATTACGACATAATAAAATTATATACTTTAATATCGTGACATTTAAACCACAGGTTATCTAGGAAGTATTTTTTATTACTTGGAATTATATTTGTTTTTTTTTATTTTTTTATTTATTGATCCACTAAACTGGTACATTGAATCACTTAAAATTAATTAAAATCTCAATATATAAAACCACGATAACAGTCAGGTTGTTTCGAACTCTTATAACTTGAAAAAGATTAGTTATATTTGTTTCTGGCACGAATAGCAGAATTCATTATTAAAAGCATTGAAAAATTAATTAATGGAACTAGGCGTTACTTTGCGGAAATCCATCACAACAATTATTAGTTATTACCTATTACTATTATTAATTAAGAGCGGAATTAACACTAAATATTAAATAATTACTAATAATTGTCATTGAAAAATTGACAAAATTTTTAAATTAATGTAAAAGTTATTCCCACACAAATTTTTCTACTACCTCATATGCATGTTAAACATTTATTGAGTGATTATGAGCGTAATTTTACGATTTATGTTAAATAAAGCCATTATAATAATATTATTATGGTAAACTTTAATGGTTTTTTTTATTATAACTACTTTTTCTAGTGAAATTACTGGGCTAAGAGTCTTAACATCTTATGACTCTTGAGTAAGAAGCGTTGGTGCAGTGCTCCCAGAATTTCAGATCATTGTGAAATCCTAAGTAGCACTGTACTGATTATGGGCAGCGTTATCTCTTAACATCAGGAGAGCGTCATGCTCGTCTTCTATTTCACATAAAAAACATAAAAAATATTAATGTACTTTAAAAAAGTAGAGAAAGAGTTATCAATAGAATTAAGACCTCGAGTTTTTGACCCCAATACCTTTGCCTTTGACAATAGATACTTGTATCAGTAATATCTTATATTTCAAGTGGTGTTTCTAAAAATATTTCTGATTACTAAAACCCTACTATGTCGTTATCTCAACCACATATGGAGGACTAGATTAAGATAAATATTACCTGAGTACTTTAGTACCTAAAAGATACCTGCGACTGAAAAGAATGGAAGAAAATTCTAATTTATAATTTCATTACATTGGTATGTTTAGTTTCCTATATACCTATATAAGGTTTAGTCATATTATATATTAAATACTTAAATCTTTGTAAAAATGGCAATAAATACTTTTATTATTTATTTACAGGAAACAGTCTCTGACAATTATTATAATCGGTTGTTAAAAAGATCATAGAGACTTTAAAATTACTCTTACTAACAAGTGAATTAAATTAAAAATTAAAAAAACCCCCAACGCAATATGAAATTCTTCATTCTGTGGTGGCGGCCATCTTGGATTTTTAATTTACTATAGTGGGTTGTATTCTACTAGTCAAGCCCTTTCATTTGATACCCATATTGAGGGGGTCGTGGAAGAAAAAAGTAATCCGCCATTTTGCAGCGACGGCCACCTTAGACCGATTTCCACCAAACATGGCTAAGAACACTCTGGACTAACTCTACTATCAAACAAAAAAAACTAAATCAAAATCCGTTCATCCGTTCGGGAGCTACGATGCCACAGACAGACACACACACACACACACACACACACACAGACAGACAGAAATGTCAAACTAATAACACCCCGTCGTTTTTGCGTCGGGGGTTAAAAATGAAAAAGAAAGAAAAACATTTATTGCCAATCAAAAAAATGATTAATTTTGCGACCTGATTTATAGAGGTGTATATTCCATGGAAATCCTTACGTTTTCGTTATCCTTGTCGGTCATGGCAACGATGGCCATGCTCATGTTGACTCTCATGGTGAAGGTAAGCACCATGGCCAGGAACAGGAGCACCACTTGTAAGTGCCTGATACCGAAACATTGATCTGGAACGAAGGAAAGAAGGATACTTTAAGATGTGCCTTGCTATGATGCACAGCCTCCCAAGTCCCAAGCAAAGTGACAAACGCTCGTAGGTTTTTTAAATCAATCTACACTGTCTCAAATCTGGGCAAAAACCTCCATTAAACCTTTATATCTACCCTGATTTTCTGGTACACGACTTGTAGTTAGCGCTAATATATTATCCGGTATTTTTTAACCCCCGATGCAAAAGTGTGTTTGTGTGTGTTAGAGCGTGCGTGCGTGCATGCGTGCGTGCGTTTGTGTGTGTATGTGTGTGTGTCTTGTCATAACATATAATGTTTAGTCGTTTATTGACTTTTTATTAATATTTCTAATAGTAACTAAGCAAAGTAGCAACATCTTGTTGTCTCACGTTGTTACGTCGCTCAATGTGAAGTGGGCCTCTAAGTCATTCATGCAACCAGTCACAGAATCCGTAAAATATTTGTTATCGGACGCGAGTGATGACTGTTATCATTGATTAATGTGACTATATAACTATTGAAAGGTGATAACAATCTATGGTCTGGTGTTAAGATAATCATATGACTAGTTTTTATGATAACACCTGGCGTGCGGCGTGCATATTTTGCTCTCGATTAGATTGATAACTCCTTATCCGAGGGGGAAACCAGCTGTCAGCATTCTGGACACGCTGCCATCTTACAGTGGTTGGAGTATGCCGATTTTCTGTACCTATGTCAAGAAGCCTATAAGATCTAAGGGCCGATTGGCTCGCGATATTTTCGTTTTCTTTTTATGCCACCAAAAACTTTAACACCAAAAATTTACAGAAAATTTTAAAAACTTTAACCCAATACATATTTAGTGTATATTAGCTGCGCCCAGTGGTTTTACTCGCTGTACTGTAGCCTATGTGTTATTCTAGGGTCTAAGCTATCTCTACACCAAATTTCAGCTCAATCGGTCCACCCGATTAGGCGTGAAAAAGTAACAAACATACATCCATTGTTATAAACTTCAGGTTTAGTATATTAGTAAGAAGTAAGATAATAATCTAAATATAATAAAAGGAAAGAATGACTGACTGATCTATCAACGCACAGCCTAATTCACTGGACGGATTGTGTTGAAATTTGGAACACAGATAGGTCTTATGACGTAGACCTCCGTTAAGAAAGAATTTTGCCACGCGGGCAAAGCCGTGAGCGAAAGCTAGTATATTATAAAAGGAAAGAGTGACTGATTGACTAATAATCAGTATCTGATCTATCAACGCATAGCCCAAACCGCTGATCGGATTGGGTTGAAATTTGGAACATAGGTAAATTTTATGACGTAGACCTCCGCTAAGGATTTCTACACACGGGCAAAGTCGCGACCATAAGCTAGTAATAATATATAAATTGGTTAAAAGCAAACTTATTTATCAACTCACAATAAAAGTAAATTCGTAAAAAACTAATTTGTAAGTTTCCGTTCAAAGTAATAAAATGCTTGACGGAGGACAAGGATTCAGCTAAATTTCCTTATTAATGGAGATTTTAAATAAAAATTTTATTTAATAATATTATGATCCAAATGAGGGATCCAGTTTGGCAAATACAAATTTAGCTTATTTAATTGCATCCGGGACATAAAAATTTAAGTATTTTTAAAAATGTCCTAATAGCCTAACTAAACGGCAAAGTATCTAAAAGGCAGAAAAGTTTTGAACAGATGTTCAAAAATATCAACAGACTATTCTGTTGATATTTTAAAGCCAACGTCACACAGACATCGGTAAGCGCGGGAAAGTAGTCCTCATCTTTGTATTGTTTTAGACTGTGCCATATCGCTTTCGCTTTATATGTGCGTACAAATTCGAACACGAAAATTCCGTCCTAAACCGCAACTAATTTCCTGCACATTCCGGCGTTTATGTGGCGTTGGCTTAAATGTTTATTATTTAAATATATTATAGGCTATATCTGATATAACGGTTTTAATTATAATAATATTGTTAAAATTATATCTATCAAGCATCTCAAATTCTAATTAAAATGATAATTCGCATTTAAATTATACATTATTGTGTGAAATAATAATAAAAAATAACCTTCAACTGTATGAAGAATTTAAGGACATAATAAGCCAATTATAAAATTTAATATGTGTTTAATTTAAATAATATATTATTGTCCAATTAGTCCAGTCCATGAGTGCTCAAAAGGTGCATGTGGATGGAAAAGTCGAAAGCAGAAAAACTAACTTAGGAACTTTGTTTGGACTAGTTAGGAGATAAACATACTAAAAAGTCCCCACCCCTCCGAGGTGAGCCCGAGGGGGGGGAGGCTGAAGAAGGTCCCATTTTTAGGTTTTTTGCTTATATTTTTGCTGATATTTTTTGTACTACATTATGAAACATATGTAATAAAATTCACTACAACTTTGGCCTTTACACTTTTTATCACCAAACAACAACACCAAATTATATTCTTAATTGTTTTACATAAGCTTACGGTTTTTTTTAATTTTTCTTATCACATAATGTAATTATTAATATTATGCTTATCAACCTATCCGTAGAAATAAGTTACATCTGAAAAAACCTTGTTTTACAAGATTGCGATTTAAAGTTTGATTTTTTACAAACGTTGCCTTAACTTTTTTGACCCTTGAATGAACATAATAAATAATATCTTACTTAAAAAATTCTCATTAACTAGCGTGCGCTCGCGGCTTTGCCTGCGAACATAATCCTTTCTTATGTCTATACCTCATAAAACCTATCTGTTCCGCCTGAGCAGTGATGTGCAAACATTACTGTGCGTCGGTAGAAGGGCACTGTAGCTAGCGAAATTACTGGGCTAAAGAGTCTTAACATCTTATGACTCTTGAGTAAGAAGCGTTGGTGCAGTGCACCTAGAATTTCACATCATTGTGAAATCCTAAGTAGCACTGTACTGATTATGGGCAGCGTTATCTCTTAACATCAGGTGAGCGTCTTGCTCGTCTTCTTCATCACATAAAAAAAATCAACTTCATCTGTTTAGGCTGTGCGTTGATAGATCAGTCAATTATATATTTAGATTCTATAAACAAGTGTCCTATATAATATATCATTCTTTATAATTATTTTTTAGTACTTTGTTGCTATAAGGGATTGTGTAAGTGGCTTTATTATAATATTGTCTATATACATAATATGATTTAAGACTGCTCTTGACTCTGTTTAACGCATTGTTGCTATGTTGTTGCTAGCCGCGAGGACCTGTTATTGGCTTTTTGCTACTATTGTAAGTTTTTTATAATTTTGTTTGTAAGCTGTTGGTCTTCCTAAGATGTATTAAATAAATAAATAAATTAAGAACCCCTTCTCAATTTTTAAAGTTGATTATAATTGCAGTAGGAAACACTAAACCTTAGAGTTGTGATCACACTAATATTAAAAATGCGAAAGTTTGTGAGTGAGCCTGTATATTTGTTACTTCTTCATGCCTAAACGGGTGGACCGATTGAGCTGAAATTTGGTACAGAGATAGCTTAGACCCTGGAATAACACATAGGCTACTGCAAAGCGGGTAAAACCGCAGGGCGCAGCTAGTCAATAATAATGTTAGTCACGTTTATCGACTTTTTATTTTTTATTAATAGGTATTTCTAGTTTTAATCCAGTTATCAACGTCGATGACCGATACAAACGCCATACAATATGTAAATATTACGACATTATATTATTATGTATTTTGAATACCTTGTGTTTTGTTGCTATATAATATTATCAAATCTATCAATTTAGAAATCGATTTCAATTTACAATTTAACATAAAAATCGAAGAGTGGTATCACGTTTCCAGGGGATTTATCCCGCCTTCTAGGTTTAGTCTCCTCATTTACACCTAGATTATAGGGGGAAGCTCAAAAAAAGTTTTAAACTTGAATATCTTTTAGACGGATCACTAAATCAAAAAAAAATCTTAGCAACCCGTCCCACATTTTGAAATACCTATTCAACTACCTTATACCCCACACGATGGAATCAGCCGGAAAAAAATCATCCCCATCTTACGTGTACGGGAAGTACCCTAAATTACGATCACAATAGGCCAGGTCTGGCCGCAGTGATTTGGAAAGCCACAAAAAAAAAAACCAAAGTTAATTAACTTAAAATTATTTTTTATCCCCATTCTCTTACACTTCACTACCCTCCTCTGTGCAAAATTTCAGCTTTCTAGGACTTTTAGTTTCTGCGCAAAGCCGCGGAAAACACACCTTCCTTGTTTACTACGGAAGCCTAAAAACAGTGTCACCCAGGATTTCACAAAGATGTAAATTCTAGATACATAACATCAACTCTATGACTCTTACCTACTGCTTAAGTCATCTTATGACTTGAGAAGGTTGGTAGTAAAAGATAGGGGTTAAGACTCTTCAGGTTAATTTCACTAGAGCTACTACAATGCTCCCTTATAGGATCACTTTGTTGTCCGTCCGTCCGTCCGTCCGTCGTCCGTCCGTCCGTCCGTCCGTCCGTCTGTCTGTCAAGACCCTTTATCTCAGGAACGCGTAAAGGTAACAAGCTGAAATTTATAGGAAATACTAAAGTCTATTGCCTCTTAGAGCTGTGAAAATTTCAAACTTCTAGGCCAACGCAATCAAAAGATATAGACGAATATGTCGCAAATTTCACCAAATTTTCGACATTCCCAAATAAATCAAAACCTACGGGGTACTTCTCGTGAACTCAGAATCTTTAAATTTGGCACGAAGCAACTCCTTAGAGCACAAATAAAGGAAAAATTGCCAAAACTATAAATTTTTATTTGCATCATATGAAAAAAATATTTTGAATAATTTTATACCTACTACCCCTTTTCTCATGAACGCGTAAACGTATTAAATTGAAATTCATATCAAATACTCAAGTCTATAATACCTTTAAACTGTAATAAAATCAGACCTCTACGTTAACGCATTCAAAAGAAACAGCAATTTTAGCCGCAATTTTAAACTCGCAACTACTCTCAAAAAACCAAAACCTACAGGGTACTTGCCGTGAACGTAGAATCTTGAAATTTGGTAAAAAGCAGTTCCTTAGAGCACAGATAAAGGAAAAATTGCGAAAACTGAAAATTTTTTGTTACATCATATGAAAAAATATTTTTCATAATTTCATACTTACTACCTCATTTCTCATGAACGCGTGCAGGTATTAAACTGAAAATCATATCACATACTAAGGTTTATAATACCTTTAAACTGTTATAAAATCAAACCTCTATGTGAACGCATTCAAAAGAAACAGCAATTTTACCCGCATTTTTAAACTCGCGACTACTCTCAAGGGAATCAAAACCTACAGGGTACTTGCCGTTAACTCAGAATCTTGAAATTTGGTACGCAGCAACGTCTTAGATCATAGGCACAGGAAAACTTGCGAAAACTGTAAATTTTAAGTAACATCATATAAAAAAATATTTTTAATAATTTTGTATTTACTACCCCTTTCCTCAAGAACGCTTACAGGTATTAAATTGAAATTCATATGAAATATTCAGCTTTATAATAACTTATAATAACTTTAAGATGTAAAAAAATCAATCATCTATGTCAACGCAATCAAGAGAAACAGCAATTTTAGCCGCATATTTTCAAACTCGAAAGTACTCGCAAGGGAATCAAAACCTGCGGTATATATAGGTATATAATATTATACCCACTTTTCCTTCGCGTTCCGTACAAACCTACGGGTTTGTACGGAACCCTCGGTGCTCGAGTCCTACTCGTACTTGACCGGTTTTTTTTTTATTAATAAAAAATAAAAACTCACTCGGCTTAATCACCTCAACCTCCTTCACATCCATTTTCTCCATCTTCACTTTCCAAATCAAATAAACACTAAACGGCACTTAAAAAACTTATCTTTGGTAATCTTAATAAAATAAATTTTAAATTTATTTTTTATTATAATAATATTATAGTCCTTTTAATTTTATTTTTAATATAAAGGTTTTTAATGTTAGTTTGTGTGAAGGAAGTCATTCGTCGCGCGCGCAGGTTGTTCGAGTGTTACAGTACAACTGAATTGAGCGAATGAAACGACAGATTTTTTTTAGCTTGAAGTTGGCAATGAGAGTTACGCTTAGTTTCCACGTGGAACTAAGTATTGGACAGAGTTTTGTGTCAAAAAATGAGGCACTTATCACTTACAAGGCTCACGCGCTTGTAAATTTTCCCATTCACACAAACCAAACATAGTAATATTATGTTCATCATCTTCCTGCCCTTATCCCAGACTAGGTAGGGTGGGCACAACACGTTTTCCCCCTCCATTCTACTCTGTCATTCGTCATATCCACTCCCTTAGCATGCATATCCTCTTTCACACAGTTCATCCAAATCTTTTTCGGGCGCCCCCTTCCCGGAATTTCACCTATTACCATATTCATGGACTTTTTGGTTACGTGATTTTCAACCCTCCGCATAATATGTCCATACCAGGCCAATCTTCTACTCTTTAATTTCTCGGTCACTGGTGCAACTTTGAGGCTTCCCCTCACATACTCATTTCGCACGTTAAATAATAAACCGGAATAAGTCAAAAATTCACTTTTTTGGGAAATCGCAGTTAAAGTTTTGGGTCTCTACCTTGTTGATAACTTTTTGATATTTTTCATGAGTGTACGGTGTTATGTTTATTTTCTTCTTCTTAAATTGTAAACAGATATATAGAGGACATAATTTTCGTAATAAATAAATTATATTATTAAAATCAAATGAGTAATGAAGCTTTGTTTTCAAAGTTTTGACTTAATGTCGGTTTTGTAAAAAAAATTGAAATCAATCATTTTTTTTTTGCAAACTAATATTGAATCATTCAGTTTAGTATTAAATAATAAAATAATTTTATTAGATGTATAATATTTATTACACTTTAATAGTAAAACATAAATAAAAAAAACAGAAAGTCCTTTATATAATAACTATTTATATAAAGTTTTATAATAGGGAACTGCTTTCTTTACCTAATTATGTACGTCTGAATAATTATACAAAAGAATAACAATCAGTTGTAATAGGAACTTATTATAACTTAGTAACCAAAAATTCTATAGTCATCACAAAATGCTGTCGAGATCGTTTTACGTAATTCTCGTGGAAACGCTGATTCTGTTAAGCAAAAATTTAATACAGAGGTAGATTAAATCTCGAGAAAGGACATGGGATAGTTTTCATTCCAGAAATCTACCTTTAAAAGGGAGGGGGGGAAATGAGGATTAAAGTTTGTGTGGGAAATTAGTAACTACTGTTCATTTAGCTGAAATTTGGTATAAATATAGCTGAGTTTCGCGAAAGGGTATTATATGAGAGAGAATATCTCAGAAATCAGCCTTTAAGCCTCCCCCTTATTGTATGGAAGACCAATAACTGCTTGGCTACTATTTGGGCACAGAATTTCCCGGGATATATTTTTTAGTTTTTTTATTTATGTAGTGCGGCCATGATATCACTGCGGCCATGAATGGCCTATTGTAATCGCCGCTTATTATAGTGAGAATGACCCCTAGGCGAGGCGCCAGAGTTCACCACAGACCATAGCAGTTTCTAGAAACTGCAAGATTTTCGTAGGGGGTCATCTCCCTAAGCTCATTCGGGCTGAGCAGGTGCTGTCCCAAAATAGAGTTACGTTTACGCATCAGTGCTCCACTCTCCCCTAGCAGATGAAGAGGCGTTTTATGAGCCTCATTGCAGAATCTGCAGGTTTGAGTGTCGCATAGCTCTAGTTTGGACACATGCATGTTAAGGCGACAGTGTCCAGTCAGGGCTCTGGTTACGATACGCAGATTCCCCTACTTAGCGCTATGATTTGGTTGTTGAACCTGGTATCATAGGCTTTTATGAGTAGCTTTGAGTGCCTCATGCCCTGAGAGTCTTTCCACAGTTTGATTGACTCCTCAAAGCATAAGTTTACTAAGGTTTTCTGCGCTCAGCTTTTAGGTATGCCACAAAAAGGCTCAAAGCCGACTTGAGTGCCTTCTGCCCCAGCGTACGTGAGCCCATCGGCACGTTCATTGCCGTTTATTCCCGCGTGCCCCGGGACCCATCTGAGGACAACATTGTTCCTTGAGCCTAAAAGGCTTATTACACCTGGCTAAATTTAGAAGCCTAATTCCAGTCGCCACTGAATTAAGTCAAGTGTAATCACATTTAGCATCCTAAATTTAGAAGAAAGTATTGTTCATCCTAAATTAGATTCTAAATTTAGTGACTAAATTCAGCCAAGTGTAATAACCACTTTAATCATTCAGTCAGCATACAGTCTTCGACTAGCCTGGACGTAAAAACTTGCGAATCCAACGCTAGGAGGGCAGCCTGGCTATTAGAGTTAATGTAAATGGTTTGGTTGCTGTAATGCTTTTGCAGGTTGATGTGCGCGCATTCAAGAATGGTGAAAATCTCTGCCTGGAAAATGGAGGCGAACCTTCTCAGATTTACGCTTTTGCTACACCTGGGTTGCTCTCCATACACTCCACAGCCTACATTACCTCCCATTTTAGAGCCATCCGTGAACCAGCTCCGGCTCCCGGTTTTTCCCGGGATAGGACATAAAACAGTTCTGGTTCCAGAAACCAGTATTTAAAGGGTGCGAAATTTATGCAAGAAATCCGGTAACCGTTTAACTATTTTTTATGTAATTTGAGTTTGAGGTGGAGAGGGGATAGTTTTATTCCCGAAATCAACCTTAAAAGGGGATAAAAGGGGGTGGGAGTTTGGAAGGACAATCAATAACGGCTGACGCTATTGAGCTAAAACCTGATACAGAGATTATAATTTGATCCTGAAAAATGACAGAATAGTGTAAATTTCTAGGAATTTCAATATACTGTATGGTGGTGATGGTAGTGGTACCTTGATTTCCTGCATGGCGAGCTGGAAGCCTTATCTCCCTGTACGCTGTGCTGGATTTTATCATCAGTTTCATTTAAAAATCTCTTTAATAATTAATATACAACATTAAATAAAAATTAAAGCCCTCAATAATTAATTTTGAGAACATTACAAGAAAATTAGAGAAAAAGTAAAAAGGTCTATTATAACTACGTAAACACGACTTTATTTACTTACTTTTATTTCGACTGGCTTACAATTATCCGTATCAGTACATCAGCATTACATTTAACTCATCTAAAGAAGTTTTAGGTACTGCTGCTTCCTATTTGCAGACGTCATCTTGGATTAAAACTATGGAACTCGAAATTAATACAATACTTTTTTATTAGAAACATAATTAAGTTGACTTGAAATTTCGTAATAAACTGTATCAATAGCTAAAGCACTTTTAGACTTAAAGAGAATTTAGAACGTAAACTGAAATAAACGCAAATACGATTCATTTATACCAACAGTTTTAGTATTAAAGTGATGTAAAATTAATTGCTTCTGAAAGAAAATAGATAATTTAATACTAAAACGCACTAATACGCAATCTATCTTGTCTATGCAATTACAAATTAAAAATAAACTGCAACAAGTCTTAATAGGTCCTGCTGCATTTTCTCCTAAAGTGAAATAATACCAAAACATGCTAGTTTAGAAATAAACATTTTAAGTCTCACCTGCGTTTGTAAATAAACCGAATTATTTTACATTACGCCAATGTAGTAGAAAAACAACGACATTTATTTCAAATCGCGGTCGTTACAAAACTGAATCGCACGAATGAATTGTCGCGCGCTTTTGTAGAAAAGAGAGGGGTGGTCTAAAAACCAGCCATTTTGGTATATTTTGCTGGGTGTGAAAGTGCCTACTGATTCTTTAATCGGATTTAGTGCGTTTTATTAACAAAAGTAGGAATCCTGATTTTTTGAGTTATTCCGGTTTATTATTGAACGTGCGATTTCTGATTCACATAGTAATATGTTATATAGTATAATTATTGGGGTATGGTATGTATTTAGGGTAAACTTAAATTAAAATTAACGTTTCACTTAAATGTGCAACATAATAATTTATTTCACCATAACTACTATAAATTTTAATTTTTACACGTTTGAGAAAAGAGTGACTTGCCATATTATAGTATATAGGCCTTACTATGAAATGAAAATTTTGATGAAATGTTATTTTATGTATTCGTGTGTACACAACCAATAATGCTTACTATGGATGCTTAATTTTTAGAATACTTTTTAATTAATTATTTTACTTTTTAATAATTTATAGGTAAGTCTTTGGTCACAATCTCCCCTTAACTTTAGCGAATATGGCTGATAGCAAACTAAGTAAATCTAGAAGACTAGATAAGTGCCCTAATTGCCTCACTTGAAAACTACTTCTACAAATTGTATTCTTTAGTAACTTGTTAAAATAATTATTGTTTCGTTTAATGGACCTGTGTTTGTCTGTAGAATGCAATAGTTCATATTGTTTATATGTTACATAACTATGTGTTAGTTACGGTATTTGTTCTTATGCTTTAAATGGATCCATAACATCGAAAATTTTCATTATTGTTATAAGCACGTAATAATAGATGATGACAATATTTTTTCCATCAAGTAGCAGCAACAATATTTTTATACGTAAATTTAACTTACTTATCCTGTGCGAGTCTCATCCAGTTCCTTCCCACACACTTGACAATATCGTCTGACCATCGGGCTGGTGGTCTGCCTAGATATATATGCCCTTGCCTTGGGTACCATATTTTCAAAACCTTGGTCCTTCGTAAATTTAATACAAAAGGGGTGACCTGAAACCTATCTGTGAGCCAAACTTCAACCTAATCCGTTAGGCGGTTTGAGCAGGTGGGTTTCCAACGAGTCACACTCTGACGCGATGCCACTTTTCCATCCAGTCACAATGTGACTCGTTGGGAATCCATTCCGAAAAGAAAATTGCAACGAATCACCCTGTGACTGTAAAAAAGTGCGGACATAGTGTTACACTATGATAAGTGCATTGATAGATGAGTCAGTAAGTCTTTCTTTTTATATACTAAGAAATCACACTTATATTATAAATGCGAAAATTTGTACTATACACAATGTTTGTTACTTCTTTACCCCTTAACTAGAGTGGACCGATTGAGCTGAAATTTGGTATAGATAAGATAAGATAAATAACTCTTTATTGGTACATAATAAAGCCTACATTTGGTATAGAGAAAGCTTACACCCTGGAATAACACATAGACTACAGTACAGTGAGTAAAACCGCTGGAAGCAGCTAGTTATTGATACACCAACGAAATTGTATCGGAATATAAAACATATATTCATAATATATCGAATTAATCGACCGAGCGAAGCGAGGTCTTAGATTCGAAAGCCGCGAAAAGCCTGCGTTTCGACCAGTTTAACGGTTGACCTCTGGTGATTGAGTTCGATCGACATTTACTCAAAAACGGTTAATCCAAATTAAATGAAACTTTGCACACAATTTAAGAAGGGTAATTGGATAATTTTAGTAAAAAAAAAATAGCCAAATAGGCTATAGGGTTGCAGAGTATAGGTGACTTAAAGTTTTTACGATAGGTCTGACGATAATGCCAAAACTGGTGCGCTGATAATTTTTTTTCTGATATGTAGACATTTTTTATAACCGACATAAATATATCATCAAAAGTGTATGTTTGTATGTATGTTTGTTACGCGATAACTTGAAAAGGGATTGTCCAATCTTTATGAAACTTTGCAAACACGTAGTATGAAACAATAGAATTTTTAAGTTCGAACATGAGCCAAATCAGTCGAAGAGTTTTAGAGTTATAGAGATTGCTTGATTACAACGTTACCGTTAATCCAATCTTGATAGAACTTTGCAAACAAGTAGTACAAACTAAAATAATCCTCAAGTCCAAATATGAGCCAAATCGCTGTAAGGGTTGTAGAGCTATAGAGATTATTAAATTACAATGTTTACATGAGAACTGACATATAATAATATGAATTTAAATGACCGCAGAGTGCAGGATAGGTTCATAAAGTTCATAAAGTGGAAGTAGGCACTTAGTTTACCTATTTTTAAGTATTAACATAATAATAGCTATAGTAATATCCAAGCATCCGAGAGTTCAATATTATTTGCCTAAAATTTAGGTATGCTTTGTAGTACTTCCATATAATATAATATTTACTTTAATGATAAGTAGGTAAATAATGTACTTTGTTAAATCTTACTCAAAATTTTTATTCAAGGCTACATTGCTCCACTTTTATAAGTAAATTTTACAATTATTTAGATTATATATTTTAAGACGCTACCGCTCGTTCTTTTTTCTTTTTATGCTCCAAAAACGTACATTTCGTTCCTCCAAACAAATCGAAATTCATAGGGTAGTTGCCGTTTATGAAGTTTGGCAGATTTTGAATATATATATACCTACTTAGTTTAAGTTCAGGCAAAAATCTGAGGACTATTAAAATGACTTCTGATGACTATGTTATTGATTCATATTAGATTTTATGTTAAAAAAATGGCTTTATATAAAAGTACGTAATTATCGAAGTGAAGCAATGTTATGCGCGTACGTCTTTAGATAGGTGACCCAGTGACCTCAAATTTTGCTGACATTTTTTGAACAAAAAAAGGCGGCAAAAAGCCGATTTTTCTAATGCAGTGGTTGTAATTTTTTTCCTACACAAGAGAACTATGTTTCACGTTTACTACATTTCATTCGTCTGTCTGCACTATGTAGGTACTAACTCTACAAAATTGAATGCTAGCGCTTAAAGCCTAAAGTAAATGTATTCTTTTATTCTATTATATTATAATTTTCTTAATCAAGTGAATACGCATATCCTTTAATAATATTATATCGCTCTATTATATTATTATTATTATTGAAATTTTGATCACAACAATAGAACAGTGATTAAAAAGATCATGTTGAAACATTTCCGTTACGTAGGTATTTTGAGTTTCAATTACTTTGAATTTTGGTATTATTAAAGTTAAAGTTTCCATAAATGTAAACACATTGTAGGTACATTATATTTTTACCATTAGATAGGTATAGGTACCTAAAAATGTAAGGTTTTAAATTTTTTTATGAAATTGAGTCTGCGAGGTCCCAGTTCGAGGCGAACTACTAGTATATTTTGATTGAAGTCAACATAGTCCTTTTTTGAAGTCTATAAAGCAAATCATCACGTCATCGAAATTTAAATACTCGTTATAAAAATCAACAACAGCTGGACAAGGTCATAAGTGAAGTAAGTACCTATATTACTTATAACCAGCTGCGAAATTTGATAAAAAAGAGGAAGTTCCTTGTTTTTTATTAAATTAAAATACAGTTCAATACAAATTATTTTATTTCCGAATTGAATAAAACTGCATAATAGGTGTTTATCTTTTATTAAATGTTTATTATAATTTTATGTACATTTTTTAAACTGATTTTGCTGCATCCTTTTTGGGGGTTGAATCTGAAAATAAAAACAACACAAAATTAATATAAATATAAGTGGAACTGGTACTTAAAGGAGCAATAATTATTTTATGCAAATAAGTGTAAGAAGACGAGCTAGACGTTCGCCTAATTGTAAGATAAACGCAGCATAACATAATCAGAACAGTGCCACTCACAATGATTTTAAAATTTTAGGTGCACTGCACCAACTGCTCCTTACTCAAGAGACATAAAATGTTGACTCTTCAGTCTAGTAAATACTATTCCATTCACTAGCTATTTTAGTACCCTCCTAACGAAGTACAGTAATGTTTGCACATCACTATTAAAGCGGTAAAATCTAATTGAGTTAAAATAACTTCAAATAACAGAATTTATCCTTTTTCAGAGGGTTTACCCTTCATAAGGATTTTGGGTCTTTTTAGACACACTTTTGGCTTAAAATATAGATAACTTTTAAGTCTTCATTTGTATGATTTGTCACTTCGTGACTTTTATTATATTTATAAAATATATGTAAAAAGCGAAAATTTTGTTTTTAATTTATGTATTTGAGTGAATTAAATGTTATTATAACTCTAAAGATACCAAAATGACCCGTTCTTTTTAAATATTCATAATTATTTATTTGTAATTATGATATAATTATATTGTTTTACTTTCAATACTAAAATAATTTGTTTTAAGATATTTTATGGGAAAAAAAAAGAATTTATTCGTATAATTTTCTGAAAATGAGTACAGTTTTGCTGGTATCTACGAGTATAGGCGACGGTACCCGCTCACTATCAGGTAGGCCGTAAGCTTGCTTACCACCATTAAATTCATCGGGAATTAAATTTATTTATTTATATAAAAACATTATGAATACCTGAGGAATCTAGTTCAGGATCGTTCCATTTCTGCTTTTCGCTCGTTCCGAAAATGAGGTAGAATGTATTCCCCGCAATGTAAATCGCAGAGGCTATGTAGAATACTTTACGCCATTCACTTGGGTCTGTCTGAAAAATAAACACAAAATATACTTCTTAGAGCCAAAGTAACCCATTACTGTACTAAATATTTAATTTTTTTACTAAATTAATATATTTTAAAATTTAAATAACATTTTATCAAAAATGTATTTATTCTAAGTCTTCCAAACTGTACCTGTTCCGGATTTTTGAAACAAGTATATTGATATGAATAAATAAAATATTATTTTCTGATTTCTTTTATTAGGTCAGTATGCGATATTATTAGTTTGTATCACGTGTATAACATATACTATGCAAGTATATTATGCTATTATTGTAATTATGTACATAATTACAAAAGTAGAAATCAACGTGAAAGCAATAAATATTATCGAGATATATAGAAATGCATACTTTGGTCCGTCATCAAACTATTCTCTTTTTGTTAATTATTTTGATTTCAATAAATTATAATAATAATAATTGGGGTTTATACTCCAACAGAACAGGTTACCATACTTACACTGTCAGAATTAAATCACAATTGTGGTTGTGTGGCTATGTTGCAGTTTCAGGGCGCCGAAGGCCTGCAACATGACCTAACGACTGCCTCCTACTATATATCTTATAGGAAACAGCCGGGACCCACAGTTTTACTTGCCTTCCGAAACACGGTAGCGTCCAGACGAAAAGTTTTAATACCACTGGGCCAAGGACGCTACAAAAGTTTAACGCAACTCCCAAATCCCTCCGTCTTCATATTTCTTGTTATTTAACATCACGCGAGATCTTCGTCAGTGGCTCTACACATGTACACACTCTGTATGTTAGAGCCATTGATTTCATAATGATTTATGTGAAATACTAGGTGCACTGCACTAACCCTTGTCATTTAAGTGCATAAGATGTTAAGACTCTTCAGCCCAGTAATTACACTTACTACAGTGCCCTTCTACCGAAGCACAGTAATGTTTGCACATCACTGCTCAGGCGGTTGCATAACTGGCACTTTGGGGTACCTACCTAGTCGACCTCCTGTAGAAATAATATAATAAAATAATAATAATAAATAGTAATATTTTTGTAACTATCGGGTTTACCGGGGGTAGACTTCCTTTGCAGGAGGTTGACTAGGTGGGTACCCCAACAGTGGCAGTTATTCTACCGCCTGAGCAGTGATGTGCAAACATTACTGTGCTTCGGTAGGAGGGCACTGTAGCTAGTGAAATTACTGGGCTGAAGAGTCTTAACATCTTATGACTCTCAAGTAAGAAGCGTTGGCGCAGTGCACTGGGTAGCACTGTACTAATTATGGGCAGCGTTCATCAGCAAGACGCTTACCATCAGGAGAGCGTCTTGCTCGTCTTACTACGTTGTATAAAAAAATACTAGTCTATGTACGAGCAGTAAGATTCTTTGTAATTATTTGGTATCCAATAAAGTATTATTCTATTCCAAAGGAAGCCTATCCCCGGTAAAAGTAAATCTCCTACTAGTATAGGTACCTCATCCTTCAACACAGCCCCAGCGACTAGTGGTGCGATGATGGATATAATGTTGGCGCTGCAGTTGGTTATCCCCAGGAGAGTTCCCGCGAAGTTTGGAGACATGTCCAGGTGCACCAACTACGAAAATATACAGTATTTAGAAACAAATTAAAAAATAAAACCTTAAACAATCCTGAGGGTGCGTTTTTTTATTAATTACGGGTTAACCTTTGACCACGATCTCGCCTGATCTTAAGCGATGATCAAAGATGGTAGCAGACTTAACCTAGAAGGCGGGATGAATCCCTCTATGGCTTCATTGAATATCATGCTGGCAGACGGTCATAATGACCGCTTGGCAAACCAGTTTTGTCAACTATCATCTCGTACATTCTACTCTCGACTAATATTTTTTAAACATTCAACTTCTGTTAGACCCCGTCCGCTCCATGAGGATGTTTTTTCTGTTGCTATCTTTTAATATTTGTTTAAGTCCTAATTAATAAGTTTACCATAAGTCCAGTAATATGTCCAACATTAAGTCCAACTACGATAGTGAGTAACACAACTGCCACTGTCACGTTACCGGCCGGGGCGTACGATAACCCTATAAGGGCTATAGCTGGGCCGAACAGACCTACAAGAAGTTTAATTACTATTACATATTAGATATATACATTGTCCGCCAAATGAATATGTAATAAAATACAAGTTTAACTTAAAAGTAAATTATTTTTAGACTTGAAGAACAGAAATAGAACAGAAATTTTGAGACCAATAATGTAACAGATAGTACCTAAAATTGCTATATAGAACAATAATTAAAATATTGGTCCACAATAGGTGGTCTTATCACTCAAAGCGAACTCTTCCAGGCAACCAACACAAGCAATGATTAAAGTCTCAAATTCAAATTACCGATAGAATTCGACAGTTTCCTAGTAGCAGTGAGGCTAAGCCACCCGTGGTTTGGTAAATAATCCGACATGTAGCCGAAGGGGAAGCTTAGTAGGTACATCGCCAAGTATGGGAGCGCTGTCATTACACCGTTCTGTGGAAAAATAAACATGTTTAAGTCAGTCAGTTGATCTCCCACCTCTCCCTTTTTTTTATCCCAGGAAAAATACGTTACGCATCATCACCCCACGCCGGGGGGCGCGGGGCGGTATGTGGGACTCCCCCGCCAAAGATGGGCGCGGCGGGGATACCCACTAAAAACCTGGGGGTGTTCCTGCGGGACGCCATAGTGCCGGGGCAACGGGTACGCCGAAGCACTCATCCGTTGCATCTTCCACCTCTCCCTTGGGCTAACCTCTAAAGGTTAGGTCTCGGAGATTATCTCCATCGCCTAGGCGTGAACGCACGGGCGCATCTACTCGGGGGGACTGGCAGGTCGCTAGTGGCATCAACCGGGAGGGTGCCTGTCTGCGACCCTGCAATGGTCCTTGCCGTCTCTTCAGCGTCTCCTTCTTCGTCTCGTGGCGGTAGGATTGACGCGGTAGAGGGCGCCTTTGTGGTGCTTCATGTGGTCAGGTATGAAGCGGTGCGATGTTTTGTAGGTGGGGGTGTGGTCCGTTGTCTGCGGAGTCGAACATCAACAAGAAATATGGGCCACGAACTCTCACGATTTTCACTACGCGGGAAACATGTTTAAGTGTGTTTTGCTACAAATGGCTGAATTAGCCGAAAATTACAACGAAAATGTTGTAATTATTTGTTAAAAATATTACTATCGGCAGTTACTTTTGTCCAAATTATCCCATTTTTGAATCAATAAATGTTTCTGTGCAGTCAAATATTATTCACGTTAAAATTCTTTCCTATTCTTTCAATATTTTCGAAGATTATTATGTAAATGTTTTGATTTCATGGCATTTTACATTGTAAAATAAAATATTGTATTATGTAATACATTTATTCATTAAATTCATACCACTTAGTTTATAACTTTTTTTGTTTTTATTTTATAAGATAAAGTTTTTTTTCAACTTATTTCTGAATCTTTTTTTTCAAACTTATCTAACTTTTAAGCAATTTTGTAAAAGATGTAAATACTTACTGCTTTAATATCAACTCCTAAAACTTGCTTCATGTAGGAAGGCATCTCAGTCATGAGAGTCCAGAAACCCCAGTTTTGACAGCAATGGACCACAATTAGGGATATAAACGGCACAGACGTCCATATTAATTTCCATGGGGTTTTTAATTTCTGTAACAAATATTTTTATTTAAGAAGTTAATCCAAAACTGAAATATAAAAAAAATTATGAGAATACTACCTCTATAAGCCTTCCCTATCTGGTTTAGTCTTATTATAATAGTGAGAAAAAGATGCATGTTAAATTTTTTTATGAATACAAGTAAAAGGAAACAAACAAGACTCTCTCCCGATGTTAAGAGATAGTATCACAAGTTCATTACAAGATTTTTTTACAAAATTTGGGTCAACGAGACATTTTGCTGAAATTTGGTATAAATACTAGTTTGGATGTTTTATAAGATTCTCTCGTAAGAAATATTCACGAACTTCTAATATAATAAGTAGAATCAATAACGCTTTATTTAAAAAGTTATTAAAAATTAAACAGAACTATAATATTATATTCACCCCAGTACATTTTTTATCTCTTTACTCATTACCTTTTGTTCCCCAACTTGTCCCAAAGAGCTCTGAATATAAAGCCTTTCTCTCGGACTGATCATTCTGGACTTCTGCGGGGAGTCAGAGCCGAGCATGATGTAGAAGACAACCCACACAGCACCACATATGCCGTTAATGTAGAAGATCCACGCCCAACCCAGGGCATCCGCTATGAACCCTGAGATGAGGAACTGGATCGCATTGCCTAGTTGAGAACCTAGAAAAATTGTTATATTACAGTTCGGCTGTAACCAAGGACAATATAGTACCCAAAGCAAGGACAAAAATCTCGAGGCAGACCACCAGTCCGATGTTTAGGTGATAGTGTTGCGTAGCCTGTGTGTTAATTATTAAAAACTTGTACAAACATATTATAATTTTAAAACGAATTTAGACTATCACGTACACTCTAGTTCTCCCTCCTAACTCCTAATATTATAAATGTGATAGTACAGATATTTGGACAAGTGAATTTTAGTCAAACCTAAGAGCAAATGATTTCTTGGTTCCACTCCCAGCAACAGGCATTTATAACAAAGCAATAATTACAGCTTTAATTTATAAATGGTTAATAAGTCGGAGGGAACTGAATGAGACTCGCACAGGATCGGCGCGGTGTGGCGTGAACATGAGGAGGCCTATCCCCTGCAGTGGGTGGATACAGGCTGAGTAGATAGATAGACAGATTATATATTGCAATTTATAGATATTATTTACCTGCATGAATCATCCCTCCTAATCTGCTCTTCTCCTCGACGGGAGCCCATTTCCCAATGAGGCTGTGGATGGAAGGGACTATGAATCCTTGAGACAAGCCTTGGATGACTCTGCAAGCACACACCAGTTGCCAACCACCCTGGAAAATATTATTTTGGTAACGCTACCACCTGGTATAATACCCTTGTGTACCCTTCAACGGCCAAGTCACACAACATTAACTATGATAATAAAGAAATCGCAGTAAGGAACCTTATACTTGGCACGACTTTGTCTAGATTTCATTACTTTTTAGAGATAAACAAGCAGCTCCATCGAGACTTGGCTAGTTTTTTACAGAATGTTTTTGGTGGGATTTCACTTATTTTTGTAGAAACGCTATATTATAAGGTTATCAGAAATACAAACCGTAAACGCGCTTTAAAATACAGTCAGCGCCATCTAGATACGTGAGCGTTCACTCTTAGTCCAATGCATTAAATATTATACCGGGAAGTGGGCCTAATTAAACTTGCAAGATTTAATTACAGACAGACAGATAGACAGACAAGTGAAAGTAAATAAAAGCTTAGTAGTAAAGGCGGTATGTCGATCTCTTCTAATAGTTTGGTTGGGCTCTTGTGATAGATTCGTTATAGGTTAGCCTTAGACCACGCTAGATATCGCCTGATCATAACTGACGATTTACGACACATATACACACACACATATACAAATACTATGGCTTTATATATATATATTTTTAATTAATAAGTTGGATATTACACAATTTTAACCATTGACTGCAAATGTAACTTTGTAATCCTATATATTTATATGAGATTACAAAGTTATTTATGCAGATTAATTATCTCGAAAACGAGACCGAAATTGCATGTTTTTTTAGTTTTCCTATGGTTTATACAATGAATTCTAAGTATGTACCAAATTTCAGCTCTCTGAGTTTATGGGAAGTACTAGTTCTATTTTGATGATCATGAGTGAGTGAGTGAGTGAGTGAGTGAGTGAGTGAGTGTCATAAATGCGAAACTTTGCTTTCGCGTAACTTCGGAACTTAATGACCTACAGACTTGAAATTTTGGATTTTAAGTATGTAATTATAGCTTACTGGATGATGAAAATTTCTGTGTTCTAGTCTTATCCAGAGGTTCTCAAATAGGGGCCTGAAAATGCGGCGAAATGGTTCATGTAAAGGATGGTACGGCAGTGCTTGCTTCGCGCTCGACTTGGCGGGGGCACTACCGTGCCCCCAGATTACATACTTAAAATCCAAAATTTCAAGTCTGTAGGTCATTAAGCTCCGAAGTTAAG
Organism: Hemithea aestivaria; assembly: GCA_947507615.1. Taxonomy (NCBI): domain Eukaryota; kingdom Metazoa; phylum Arthropoda; class Insecta; order Lepidoptera; family Geometridae; genus Hemithea; species Hemithea aestivaria. The sequence continues at coordinate 17,074,896 of OX382335.1, forward strand.
CGAAAGCAAAGTTTCGCATTTTCGACACTCACTCACTCATGATCATCAAAATAGAACTAGTACTTCCCATAAACTCAGAAAGCTGAAATTTGGTACATACTTAGAATTTATTGTATAAGCCATAGGAAAACTAAAAAAACATGCAATTTCGGTCTCGTTTTCGAGATAATTTATCTGCATAAATAACTTTGTAATCTTATATAAATGTATAGGATTACAAAGTTACATTTGCAGTCAATGGTTAAAATTGTGTAATATCCAACTTATTAATTCAAAATATATTTAAGGCATAGTATATAATATGTATATGTGAGTGTGTATATGTGTCGTAAATCGTCAGTTATGATCAGGCGATATTTAGCGTGGCCAACTAAAATAAGAGCCCAACCAAACTATTAGAAGAGATCGACATACCGCCTTTACTACAAGCTTTTATTTACTTTCACCTGTCGGTCTGTCTGTCTGTAATTAAATCTTGCAAGTTTAATTAGGCCCACTTCCCGGTATAATATTATGATGCATTGGACTAAGAGTGAACGCACACGTATCTAGATGGCGCTGACTGTATTTTAAAACGCGCTTACGGTTTGTATTTCTGATAACCTTATAATATAGCGTTTCTACAAAAATAAGTGAAATCCCACCAAAAACATTCTGTAAAAAACTAGCCAGGTCTCGATGGAGCTGCTTGTTTATCTCTAAAAAGTAATGAAATCTAGACAAAGTCGTGCCAAGTATAAGGTTCCTTATTGCGATTTCTTTATTATTATAGTTAATGTTGTGTGACTTGGCCGTTGAAGGGTACACAAGGGTATTATACCAGGTGCTCCATGACACTATTGCACCAATCTGTCCGCTACCCATTCACGATAGAAAATTTCCACTTGGAAAACGTTGATTGGATAACCAGTCAATTGTAGGCTTGATAAAGCTGCGTATTTCAATAATACTTATGTATAGGCGATCCAAGTGTCACGGAGCATCTGGTTTTGTACCCTTGTGTACCCTTCAACGGCCAAGTCACACAACATTAACTATAATAATAAAGAAATCGCAATAAGGAACCTTATACTTGGCACGACTTTGTCTAGATTTCATTACTTTTTAGAGATAAACAAGCAGCTCCATCGAGACTTGGCTAGTTTTTTACAGAATGTTTTTGGTGGGATATTATTATACCTTAGCTGCACCCAGCGGTTTTACCCACTGCACTGTCCTATGTGTTATTCCAGGATCTTAGCTATCTCCATACCAAATTTCAGCTCAATCAATCCACCTGTTTAGGCGTGAAAGAGTAACAAACATCCATACATCCATTCTTACAAACTTTCACGTTTATAATATTAGTAAGATGAGTTACATGAATACTCGTATTTTCAAGTAAAGCCAGTGCGCGCCACTAGTAATAAATCGTTTCCGTCACATACCGAGGACCGAGTGCACTGTAACCGCAAGTTATTAAAGTTTGTAAACAGGTTTTCGAGTATTTACAACCAATCGCAGTGTTCACATGATTGTAGAATTTGTGTTGGAGAACGCGATTGGCTACTATTGAACTATGAAGTTAAAAAGGTAGACTATTTGAGAGCACGATCGGTTATTGATACATTTTTCATTTGAATAAAATAAGTGAAATGAATGAAAGGCTTTTTAAAAAACAAGCTTTTATTATTATTATTACCATCCAGCACCAAAGTGCTCGTCAAGACGAATCAAATGAGCCCAAACTCGATGGGGTTGCGTCGTTTAATTACGGAGTTCCTATGGCCACCTTCCAGCTCCATCATCAAATCAGCTCGATGTCTTTAAGCTTTTATTTGCTTTCACCTATCTCTTGTCTGTCAGTCTATCTGTAATCAAATCTTGCAAGTTAAATTTGATCTATTTCCCGATTCCTGATTGAGCTGAAATTTGGCATGCATAATGCATGTATAAATCGGATGACAATGCAAATTTATTATGACATGGAGCTGATCTGATGATGGAGCTGGGAGTTGACCATAGGAACTCCGTTATTAAAGAACGCAACCTTATCGATTTTGGGCTCATTTGATTCGCCTTGACGAGTACTTTGGTGCTGGATGATAATAATAACAAAGGCTTGTTTATATAAAGTTCTTTTAAAATTTCACTTGTTATAATAGTCCGGTCAATTTAGACCAAAAAATGAGAGTGAAGTTACATAAAGTCCCAACAAGCTGAATTTTTGTAAAGTTGTTCAAAACATAATTATTATAAACAATGTCTAGAAGTTCCCCATCATTCCCCTGTAAGGAAAAAAATTAATTCAAGGTCAAAGGTAAAAAAATGAGTTTTTCGCGATTTTCAGCAAAACGGTAAGTTTTATCATAAAAATATCTTAGACAAAATTGTAGATCATAAAATTGTCTACAAAAAAATATTTAATACTTTTTTTTCTACGAACCACCGTTTTTGAGATATAACGATTCAAAAAGTTGTAATCTATACTATTATATAAAATAGAAAACTGACTGACTCATCATCGCAGGGACAAAACCGCTGGACCGATTGAGCTGAAATTTGGACAGCGTGTTCTTTAGGTAACGTAGGCAGGTAATAAGAAGGGATTTTGCGAAATTCCCACAGGAACGGGAACAAAATGGAAATCTGTAACCGTTGAGTCTATCAAGCTGAAATTTGGTGTAAAGGTAGTTTTACTACCATGGAAAAATTTAAAATAGTTTTTATTTCAAAATTCCTACGGGAACGGGAACAAAATGGAAATTTGTAACCGCTAGGCCTATTAATCTGAAATTTTGTATAAAGGTAGTTTGACTACCATGAATGGATTCAAGATAGTTTTCATTCCAAAATTCTTGCGGGAACGGGAACAAAATGGATATTTGTTACCGCTAAATCTATAAATCTGAAGTTTGGCATAAAGGTAGTTTGACTACCATGAATGGATTCAAGATCGTTTTCATTCCAAAATACCTGCGGGAACAGGAACAAAACTAAAAATCTGTAACCGCTAGGCCTATTACGTTGAAATTTAGTTGAAAGATAGTTTGACTACCATGACTGGATTCAAGGTAGTTTTCAACCCAAAATGTCACGGGAACGGGAACAATCTACGAGTATGTCTATACTCTATACCAATATGTATTTAAAGTGGAAATCTACTGATTCATCATCGCAGGGATAAAACCGCTGGACTGATTGAGCTGAAATTTAAACAGCGTGTTTTTTAGGTAACCTAGGCGACCGATAAGAACGGATTTTGCGAAATTCCAACGGGAACGGGAAAAAATGGAAATCTGTCAGCGTTGAGTCTATCAAGCAGAAATTTGGTATAATGGTAGTTTGACTACCATGAAAAGATTCAGGATAGTTTTCATTCCAAAATTCTTACGGGAACGGGAACAAAATGGAAATCTGTAACCTCTAGCCTATTACGCTGAAATTTGGTATAAAGGTAGTTGGGGTACCATGAATGGATTCATGATCGTTTTCATTTTAAAATTCTTACGGGAACGGGAACAAAATAGAAATCGCGGTAACGCCTATAGCGCTGAAATTTGGAAGGTAGTTTGACTGTCAGGAAAGGATTCACAACGGTTCTTCACGGGAACGGGAATAATATAAAATTCTGTAACCGCTTGGCCGATTAAGCTGAAACTAAATGCAAAGGTAGTTTTTACCAAGAAAGTACAAGATAGTTTTCAACCCAAAATTCTTACGGAAACGGGAACAATCTATGTCTATGACAAAATATTAAGTGGAAATCTAACTGATTTATCATCGCAGGGATAAAATCGCTGGACAGATTGACCTGAAATTTGTACAGCGTGTTTTTTAGGTAACGTTGGCGACCGATAAGAAGGGATTTTGTGAAATTCCTACGGGAACGGGAATAAAATGAAAATCTACAGATTGACCGTTGAGTCTATCAATCTGAAATTTGGTGTAAAGGTAGTTTGACTACCATGAATGGATTCAAGATAGTTTTCATTCCAAAATTCTTACGGGATCGGGAACAAAATGGAAATCTGTAAACACTAGGCCTATTAAGCTAAAGTTTGGTATAAAGGTAGTTTGAGTACCATGAATGGATTCAAGATCATTTTCATTCCAAAATACCTATGGGAACGGGAACAAAATGGAAATCTGTAACCGTTAAGCCTATAACGCTGAAATTTAGTATAAAGGTATTTTGACTATCAGGAAAGGGTTCAAATAGTTTTCATTCCAATATTCCCACGGGAACGTGAATAATATAGAAATTTGTAACCACGTGGCCCATTAAGCTGCAATTTAATGCAAAGGTAGTTTTGCTACCAAAAAAGAATACAAGATAGTTTTCAATACAAAATTCCCACGGGAACGGGACTAATATGGAAAATGTAACCGCTGAGCTGAATAGTTTGAAATTTGGTGTAATAGTAGTTTGACTACCAAGAAACGATAATGGATTGTTTATTCATCCCAATATTCCTATGGGAACGGGAATATTAAGCTGAAATTTGGTATAAAAAAGTTGTTTGATTCCCAAGCTCAAGCGCATCGCCTCATTCTCGCTTCGTACGCTCGATTTGCGCATTGTGGATACTTTCCAACCAAACTAACATAATATGTGGGACTACACTAAACTCTGTAGGGTAATCTGACTGACTAATCATTATCACAGTAGAGACGATACTCCTAAACCTAGAATGATAAAATTTGAATACCTAACGTATAGGTTCTTTTTAATACCTAAATATATATATTTTTATTATCTTTTTGCTGAACTGATAGAGTTGAAATTTGGCATGCAAAGGTATTTAAGTACCAGGAAAGGAAGTAAAATAGTGTTTATCTCAGATATTCCCCTCTTATAGGGGGAAAAGAGGGCCATTTTTCTCCTATAAAAGTGGGGGCAAATGTTGTATTGAAATTTCTAATACCGCTGGGCCTGAAATTTAGTAAGTATAATAAAGGTAGTTTGTATACAAAAATAGGACATAGGATAGTTTTTATATTTTAGAAATCCCCTTTTAGAAGGGGAACAGGGGTGAAGTTTGTATGTGTTGTCTATATTCGTTAGGCCAATTAAGCTTTTTTTTACTTCTACAAAGGTTAGTTTAAGTACCAGGAAGGACACAAAATAGCTTTTATCCCTGAAACCGCCCTTTCAGATAGGAAACCAGGCATTTAAGAGTTTGTATAAGGAATCAGTATCCGTCGAACTGACGTAGCTTTCATTTGGTATTAACCAACGAATTAGGGAAATAAGTTTTAACACAATTTGAGTCCTGGGACAGAGCATAGGATAGTTTTTATTTCCCTGAAATCTTTGTAGTATCTCCAAACATTGTAAAGGCCGCGGCAGTGGCCGGCGAAGCACCAGAAGCTACTAGAATATTTTAAGATAGAAATATCATAAATAAGATCACAAGTTGTAAAAGACTAAATTCATGTTAAGATGCAAATTTAATGTTCGTGATCATTTTCTATTTCTAGCAATGGTATTACACTAAATCTGTAGATTTGTCATTGAAATAATTAGGTATTGCGTAAGTCTTATTATTTCATTTTATTTTTTTATTCATAATGGCACCCGAAGCGAAGCGAGGACGGGCCGCTAGTCTCTTATATAAAATCGTTCGTACACTTTCGTGCTATCAACGCACAGCCCAAACGGCCGGACGGATTGAGTTGAAATTTGGACAGCGTATTCCTTGGAAGATTTCATCGTGCAATAAGAAGCGATTTTTTGAAATTTCCTCAGGAAAAGGAATTATTCCCGAAAAACGTTTGTATGCAAATCCGTAACTGTTTACCCGATTGAGCTGAAATTTTGTAAAACGATTGTTGGGATTGTGTTGAGGAACATTGAATAGTTTTTATGACACAATTTAACTTTAAAGAGGGGGTAAGGGGGGGTCAAAGTTTGTATGGTAAATTTAGAACCGCTGGCCCTATTGAGCTGAAATTTGGTACAAAGGTAGACCAAGTCCTAAAAAATGATATGGGATACTTTTTATTCCAAAAATCAACCTCTAAGGTGGGATAAAGGAGGTCAATGTTTGAATACGAAATCAGTAACTAATGACCCCATTAAGCTACAATTTGGTTTAGACATAGTTTGAGCCTAATTTTTTGTAGACAATTTTATGATCTACAATTTTGTCTAAGATGTTTTTATGATAAAACTTACCGTTTTGCTGAAAATCGCGAAAAACTCATTGTTTTGACCTTTGATCTTGAATTAAATTTTTTCCTTACAGGGGAATGATGGGGAACTTCTAGACATTGTTTATAATTATGTTTTGAACAACTTCACAGAAATTCAGCTGGTTGGGACTTTATGTAACTTCGAATGTCTAAATTGACTGGACTATAAGTTTTAGACGTGTTTTGGGCGACCAGAAACTTTTTTTAAAATTATTGGATTGACAAAAAAACTGTGTGCGCTTCATCATGCCCGTTCCTTTTCTATATTTTTTTCGGTGAGTGATTGTAGAATTTGTGCTTGCGTACACGATTGCATTAATATGAAGTTATAGGAACAGCTGTTGTGATAGGTTACTGGCTGGTTGATAAGGAATTCTAATTTTGTGTGACGTCATAATTCTGTACTGTAGTTCTGCAGAGCTACTACATACGCTTTGAAATGGAAAAAAATGCATAAGCGTGCGTACGTGCGTGTGACGTGCGTGTGTATGAGTGTGTGTCATTAAAAATACCTTATCTTTACACGTGGAGAGGTTTAAGGCCTGTTCAAACCTGAGCGATATTAACTACTAGTAATAGTGAAACAAAACAAAATATTATACATTTTTAACGCGATATTTTTCCCCAAAGCGGTAGCGAATATTGTCCAGGTTTGAACCTTTATTGTAATAATTTAACTTTCAATATGAAATTCATTCAATAGGTATTTCAATGTTTAGTATAATATGTTAAGGAATAACTAGATAGACCGTCTATTACAAAGTGCACACAACTTCTAAACATTAATTATGATTCAGGTAAAAAATGGCCAAACTATAATACCATAAGAAAATACTCACAATTTCAGCCCCTTTAGGTATAAGCATAGATACAACAGCGTTAATACTGATGCAGACAGTGATCAGGATGGATCCTCCAAATCTAGCAGCTAGCTCTCCTCCAGGGATCTGGAGGATGATGTAGCCCCAGAAGAATGAGGAGAGGATCACGCTCTGGGTTTGGATGCTCCAGTCAAAGTGCTGAAAGAAATATATCCCATTTAACAGACTTCAAAAAGGAGGTTGTAAATACGTTATGTACCTTTGTAATATTGTTGGAACTGCGATATATTTACTTGCACAATTTAAATTTGCCTAAGAGGTCAAATGACGGTAATTAATAATAGAAAAATTTAGTCTATCGTACATTTAAATTATTACATGGATTAAGGCGCTCAAACCTTATATCAAATTTCAGCAGGAAACGTACCTACCTATATGATGTGGATATGTACATGATATTATGTACCTATTTTTGTTCTCGTATTTCTAAACAGCATTTTGACCATTATTTTTTAATGGCGTACAGGCGTCTATATACCTACAAGGATTTTAGTATCTACTCTATGTAAATTCAACAATGTCCACAAATTGTAAACCTTCTGTTGTTTTGAAGTTAGCCATAAATAAATCTGGATTTACCATGTCTTACTTCTGTGGGATTTACATAATTGGGGGGTTTATACTCCAACAGAACAGGTTTCCCTAATTACACTGTCAGAGTCAAATCACAATTTATAGGTTGTGTGGCTAACCTATATGTTGCAGTTTCAGGTCGCCGAGATTACTACAGGGCCTGCAACATGACCTAACGTCTGCCTCCTACATATCTTATAGGAAACAGCCGGGACCAACAGTTTTACGTGCCTTCCGAAACACGGTAGCGTCCAGGCGAAAATCTTTGCCACACTGAGATTTGAACCCAGGACCTCCAGCTTACAAGCCGGACGTATGACCACTGGGCCACGAACGCTACACATATTATTTACTTTGTATAAAAGTCTTACATATTCCTCATCCTTGTCAGTCATGACCACGATGGCCATGCTCATGTTGACTCTCATCCCATACGCCAACACCAACGCGAAGAATAGTAATACCGCTTGAATGTGGCGCACGCCTAGGAGAGCCTCTGAAATTAATTAAAAGTATATAATTTTGTCACTGTATAATGAGCAAAGAAAGCAAAAGCAGCAATTCTTTGCAGCTGTGCAAAGAATCTTCTGAATAAAAATAATAGGCTAATTCCATTTTGCAAAAGTGTTCGCACGAACTGTCAAATTCTCAGCTAAAAACAGTGAAATATCATTTTTAACGCACGTTAGTTAATAGGGGATCGGAAAAAAAATGACCATAATATAGACCATAAAAAAATACAAGACACATTTTTTAAATTTGTATCTAATTTTAATGAAAAGACGAGTGATTTACAAATCACTAAAGTTACATGGAAAGGGTTGTACCGTTACTTGTGGATGCTTGAGTCGATACAAAACGCATCCACTGGTAATAGGCTGAAAGATAATCCTTACAATACCAATATATTCATCAGCTAATTAATACTGATCATTAAAACTACCCCCATGTCTAGTTATGCTACAAAATTTCTGCTAAGTCAGCTTAGGCATGAAAAAAAAACAAATGAAAATTTTACTTGTAAAATATTGTAGTAATTTCATAAAGTTATAAATAGTGAAAAAGTTACTTACTGGGTTTTGCACCGACATCACTTTGAATCACAGTGCCATCCATTTTTGAAACAATTTAATTTTCTAACACATCTATCGAAACTTGCTACATATTTTAAGTGTTTATAATATCCAAACTGATCCATATTGATTGGTTGATAACACATGTCAAGTTTTGACACAAGCCCACAATATTGTGATAACGTGAGAGAACTCCCGGGGCTGATTACAAAACTGGCCAAGTGCAAGACTACGATTGGTTCCGTACATAGACAAGAGAACCAAAATCATAAAGAGATGCGAGTGACAGATGAGATTGTGGTCAAGCGCTTGTTTAGTCTGCTATAATAACCTTGGCCTAAATTGCACAAAAAAGAAACGATGGCGCAGCAAAACGTAAGCAAAAAAATAACCTTTTATATGTTGTTTTTACACATTTTTATTTTCAAAAACGACACTTTAAGGGTGACCAAAAGATGCTAAATAAAAAAAAAATAAGTTGCATTTTATTTTGTACTGGTATCGTAAGAATTTTTGACAAATTTGACAGTGAACGTAAGCAAAACGAGAAGCGATTTTGGACCGGAATAACCCCGCTTTTTTGCCACCTCACTTACCTCATACAAATCAAAAACAAAATACTATCGCCAGTCAGCATAATATTCAGCATGAGTAAGTGAGATGGCAAACAACCCTGACGTCATTTTTCTTGCTTCAGTTTGGTGTTCACCGGGCAGCATCCATTGAATCTAACCTTCTTGACTAAAATTAATAGACCCTACTTTTTCTGTATGAAAACAAAATCACCAAAACAAGGTGGGGTGCGGGGGGCTGTTGGCTAGTTCAAAGACATTTGCCGTGTGTTATGCAGCGTCAATGCATATCATCGGTGACAGTATATCTCCGGTAATGCGGACTTTGTGATTGAATCCTCTATGGGTTCCATACGATTAATTCAAATACAATAATTGACACTTAAACTTTTTTTTGTGGTAAATGCCTATAATGAGAAAAACTAACAATACTACAGCTACTACTTTGACACTTAAACTACTTGTATAGGTATACTACTACTACTTTTGACTTTTATTAAGTTTTCTCTGTCTTGGTGTCTGTCTGGTACCATAATATTATCAAATTTTAAAATCATAATTCTTATCAACACGCATCTGATTTACTTGTCTTGTTTCTTTTTATGTCAACCAAAAGACTGTTGAAATTTAAATTTTTAGTTATCTAATTCTGCTCTCAAATTTGTTGTTGGAAAAAGAAATCCCGTCATCAAAAAATTCGACCGATAAAAAAACAGACGGACGGACTGAAGTGTAAGCAAAAGTGTCCCGTTTTTACTCTTTGAGTGCGGAACCCTAAAAACTGATGAAATTTTATATGCAACTCTATTTCCAAAGTTACAAGGTCGTTATTAGTATATCAATTAAATCGTAACTAATTTCATTGATCACGCAAAGTCAAGGTTAGAAAAACAAAAGACGGTGCTGCCATCTTTGGCGGCAAAAAAATGAGGAAATAAAACGCAAGGAGAGTATCGAGTTTTTATTGTATAATTCTAAATTTAAATCGCTTTTTCCACTTTTGAATCTGTTTGCGTATCTGTAACAAAAACAAATGAAATTATAATATTTTAATAGAGATAGGTACATATACATACATTGTTTTGTTTTATTTTACAGTGCATATTATAAATTATTGTTAGTCTAAAAAGTTTAAAAAATATTTGACATGAATAACTGTGGCTATATTATTATCTTCCCATCACTACCAGTTTTTGGTCTCATCATTTCAAATGTATAATATTTTTTAAATGCAAAGAAATAAGAGACGTTTTAAATTCTAGATGCAATTCAATGCTTCTTTCTCAGGAGTCATAAGATTCTATAGTAGTAATTTCAGTAGTTATGTAATTCAATTAAAATACCGAAGCACATTAATGTTTGCACATCACTGCTCAGGCGGTAGAATAACTGGCATTGTTACCTTTAGTTTAAATTTTTTGTTTGTAAAATTTACTTTATATGTAGATCAATAAAGAGTTTCTAATCTTATCGTATCATCCAGACATCCATACATTCTTACAAACTTTCACGTTTATGATATTAAATACAATTCGTACCATTTTGAGTGTCAGTGTGAGTGTCAGGATCATTCCAGGTCTGTTTCTTGCTGGTGCCGCAGATGAGGAAGAAGGTGTTGCCGACGATGTATATCGCTGAGGATATGTAGAACACCTTGCGCCATTCGTTTGCATCAGACTGGTAACATAATTCATATTATTATTAACTAGCTACACCCAGCGGTTTTACCCGCTTTACTGTAGCCTATGTGTTATTCAAGGGTCTAAGCTATCTCTATACCAAATTTCAGATCAATCGGTCCACCCGTTTAGGCGTAAAAGAGACAACATCCAGACATCCAGACTTCCTGAGCATTCTTACAACTTTCACGTTTATAATATTATAATTTTTATTAATATTAATAATTATTGTTATTCTGGATTGATAAAAAATAATTCCTGGCGTGAACCCTGGCCCCTGGTATTATATATTATGCTGGCAACATTTCCCCTGTGAATAGCCATGAGAATTTTAAGAAAATTTCAATCTGTCTTCATGCTTACTTTTCTTTCAATAAGTGATGTACATAACATAATATTATGTTAATTCTTGACTAGAAATCAGCTCGACCGATTTTTCTTTTATTAAAACCATAATAATTGAAAATGTTTTTTTTTAAACTTTATCAGTGAAAACTATTTAGGCTAAATGTTTACTGTATTCCCATTTTGTATCTAAGATAAGAAGCTGTTTGTTTTCCTAATAAAATAAAATAAATAAATAAAAATAAACCAAAATCATCATCTTCCTGCCCTTATCCCACACTAGGTAGGGTCGGCACAACACGTTTTTCTCCTCCATTCTGCTCTATCATCCGTCATATCTTCATCCACTCCTCTAGCACGCATATCCTCTTTCACACAGTTCATCCAAACCTTTTTTGGGCGTTCCCTTTCCGAATTACAATTTTTTTAACTAAAATGATTTATAAAAATGTAGAAATGAACCTCATCTTTCAGTATAGCGCCTGCAGCGAGCGGTGCGACGATGGAGACCATGTTGGCGATGCAGTTGGTGATGCCCATCAATGTTCCCGCAAAATTCGGAGCCATGTCTATATGAACCAACTGAAAAAAATATATATATCAAATTTCTTCTCAATCGGTTCTGCCGATGAAATGTTAGGAGAGTTTTTCTTATATGTAGAGTTTTTTTTATTCAAAAACAACATAATAATATTATGACTAACTAGCTGTGCCCAGCGGTTTTACCCGCTGTTCTATATAGCCTATGTGTTATTTTAGAGTCAAAGCTATCTCTATACCAAATTTCAGCTGAATCATTCCATCCGGTTAGGGGTGAAAGAGTAAGAAACACACATCCAGACATCCATTCTTACAAACTTTCACGTTTATTATATTAGTAAGATAATCAAGATCAGGGCAAAAACAAAAAACACAACAACGCACAAAAATTTTTTGATGTATTTTTTTTTGTTGAAAATTATATTTTCTTCGAGATTTCATATTTTTAATATCACATGAAATTACCATAAATCCAGTAAGATGTCCAGCGTTAAGACCGACGACGATGGTGAGTAAAGCCACCGCCATAGTGACGTCACCGGCCGGAGAGTACGACAGCCCGAATAGAGCTATTGCGGGGCCGAATAGACCTGGCAGAAATGTTATAACATTAATATAATAATAAAATAGGGTTTTTACCCCAACAGAACAAATAACCCTACTTACATTGACAAAGTCAAAATACAACAAGTAAAAAGTGAAATTAAAAAAAAAACTTTTTAAGACAAGCTTTTATTATCATTACCATCCAGCACAAAAGTAGGTACTCGTCAAGACGAATCAAATTACTCGTATGTTCCCAAACTTGATGAGATTGCATTTTTTAACCTCCTATGGCCACCTTCCAGCTCTATCATCAGATCAGCTCCATGTCATTATAATATTATATTGTTATCCGATTTATAGGTACATGCATGCAAAATTTCAGCGTGTCTTTCGTATTTCAGTTTTACGTTCCTTACTAGAGATGAAGAAGAATAAAGTAGTACGAATTTAATATATGTTTTGTCCTTTTCCATTCCCAGGTTGTCTGTAAGAAATTGCCTAGTGCGATAAGACCGCCGATTGTTAACCTACTTTATAACATATTATAGTAATAAGTTCTTTTGTATATTTTTGGTTTGCAATAAAGCATTATTCTATTCTATTCTATATAATATTTACCAAGACTAATATTAAATTTGATGATTTCATCATATCAGTTGATCCTTCAAGAATAATTCTAAAATTTTGTTTATTTTGGTTTTAATGCCTAGAGTATAGGTATTTCGTTGTGAATTAAAATGAAATCTGTTATTTAAATAGGTACCGCATTATCACCATTGTATTCAAAGTGTGAGAACATTTTTTTACCCTCGACGATCACGTCATTTTAAACTTAACTACTACAGGTATGCGATATATTGTACGATGTATTGTGTGTGTATGTATGTAGTTTAATTATTTTTATCTTTAAAATATTTAAAAATTTTGTGGAAGAAACATACAAAAATAATTATATTAATAAAACATTACGATACCATAGTCACAAAACGTATCTAAATATAAAAAATAGCTAGTTTAATGTAGTTTAACAAAGCAGAAAACAATGAAATTAATTAAGAACAGTAACTGAATGTAAGAGGAGATGTTTAATTAAAGCAAAAACAAGAAATCGAACACTACTATTGAAGACTGTAACGAAGGGAGCAATGAAAACTTATACTTTATTAAAAATTACTTTGTAAAACAATATGATAGAGCTGGGTATTCTTTAGTTATTAACTGATTTAAAAATGAGATTGTAAATTCTATGATATGAACATACGCATGTGAAATTATAGAAACTACAATATATTTTCACAGGTCAATCCTTCTAAAGTTTCCAAATAAGTATTATGCAAAGATTTTTGTATAGTCCATGGCATACCAACAAACCCACTATACTTTCTAAATCATAAATACAAAAAAAAACCGTTTTAAAAATGTGTAGTTAAATAAAATGTATGTGTGGATGTTTGTCCTCGAATTCCTTTAAAAATGATTACCGAAATTTCACCATGATTGTTTAATTGGCTTACATAATTTATTAGTCCCATCAAAGTCTCATCAAAATCGGTTCGGAGTTCACTTCAGCTAACTAAACTTACCAATAGAGTTGTTAATTTTCCTGGTAGCTGTGATGGAGAGGTACCCCATCTTCAGCATGTAGTCTGACAGGAAACCGAAGGGGAAGCTCAGGAGAAACAGCGCCAGGTAAGGGAGGGCTGACATCATGCCGTTCTGAAAAGAAATTGTGAGAATGAAATACTTTTATATGCCACAAGAAACACATAATTTACATTGACAAATTGCACCTGATCACAAAAATACACGAATACTGTGTATTCATTTAATCTTCTAAATACATGAATGGAAGGACTGACTGATCTATCTACGTAAGGCCCTAACCGCTCAAGGTTGAAATTTGGCACACAGGTTTTATAATTTAAATCCTTTATTATTATTAAATTAGCCATTTATGTCCCACTGCTGGGCAAAGGCCTCCCTTTCGTCACGCCATTCCGTCCTCTCCAGAGCTATATTTTTCCAGGTGGTACAATGAGAGTCAAGCTCGTCCCGCCAGCGTTTTCTAAGCCTACCGCGACGACGTTAAAGAAAAAATCCTATATAAGAATTTAAATCTTTTGCTCGTCCTTCTCGTATATCTTGAAGTCGGTTTATTTTTTTAATTAAAATTTCACTTGATTAACATTGACATTTTAGAGTTTTTATAATTATAATACGTGGATTTTTCCAGTAAATATCTTACCGATTTGATATCCACACCCAGCACTTGTTTCAAATACGAAGGCATCTCCGTCATGAGGGTCCAGAAACCCCAGGACTGGCATGCGTGGACCACTATTAGAGATATGAACGGCAGAGATGTAAACATCTTGGCCCATGGGGTTTTGAATTTCTGAAAAATAATATTGGATATTAGAAAGTGACATAGAAGATGCCAAAAACCAAGCAAAGTGGAGAGAAAGAAGTAGGAAAGTGGACGCTGGCTATTAGCCGGGATATACGCAAAGAAGAAGGAAAGAAAGAAGGTTGATTTCTTTTTGAGCGTCTGTGGCTCTGTAGCAGTGGCACTTCCAGCTGTTAATCTAAGGACCCTGGATTCAAATCCTTGTTGAACATTTCTCATCTATGCGCAGTTTGGGTGTGTTTTGGATAGCATTTTAAACTATGTCCCAGTTGTCATTTATGAGACATGTAGTGGGTGTTAGGTCATATTGGAAGCCTTGTCATCTCGACGACCACAAACTTCCTCATATTATAGGTTGACCGCACAACCTATTATAAAGATTTCACTCTGACAGTATAAATATGGTTCTGTTAGAGTATTAACCCCAATCATTTATTATATAATTCATCTATATAAAATATATAAGAGGAATGGTTGACTGATTTATCAACGCACAGTTCAAACCGCTGAACGGATTCGCTTGAATTTTGGAATATAGATAGAGGCATTACAACGTAGACATTTGGTAACAAATAGTTAAGCACGACAATAATTATCCGCAACAATTACAGTTAGGTATAAAATGTTTACCTTAGGAGTTCCAACATGCCCCAAACTGGTCTGTATATAAAGCCGCTCCGCATCGCTGATGATCCTGGAGCTGCTCGGGCTGTCGGAGCCGAGGAACACGTACAGAGCCACCCAGATGGCTCCCAAGGATCCGTCGACGTAGAAGATGGCCGGCCAGCTCCAGTACTGGGCTATGAACCCTGAGGACATGAGCTGGAGAGCTGTTCCTAGATGTGAACCTGAAATATTGCATAGTTTATGATTTTCCATTCATTCTCGGCAACCCCTAACAAAGATCAGTGCACTGCAGGAAGAGGTGGATGGAGCAGACGTAACAAAAAGTTACTTTAGAAAAAGTTGGGTTGGGCCCTTGCTTCACTGAGCATCGTGCCAGAATACGTCTTCAATTTATAGGGCTATACTCAACCTAAATAATAAGAAAAAAGTTACCAGTTATCATATAATGCATCCTTAGCATTTTATTTTATCCAGGTTTTATAGAAATCAATTTTTATTATACTGTCTTCTGACTCTAATAGAAACTACCACACCATTTATTATTTCCCAGAAAACTATGAAAGGTACATAATATTTTTTAGGGTCTATGTTAGTTATCGAATTTCCATTCCCGCAAATTTACAAATTCATACAAATTCTGCATTTGTTATTACTGTAGACTAAATATAAAGAAAAATAGACGCAAGGAAGAAAGCCATAGCTACTATAAAAACGCCAGGCGTTACCAGCATAAATGATTGTTCCCAGTCGACTCTTCTCCTCCAAAGGCACCCACTTGCCGATCAGGTTGTGGACGGAGGGAAACGTGAACCCCTGGGATAGACCCTGCAGGACTCTACAGGCGCATACTGCTTGCCAACCACCCTGCGAATGGACAACTTAACCTTTAGTAATAACATGGTTTAACTGGTTACGTGGTTTTCATATTATCGTGAAAATTGTAACGTAAGTAGTTCAAAATAAGGTTCATATTTGCTAACTTGACTTGGCAATCGCACTAAACGATTTAGGTACATAAACATAGGTAATAATAATTATTATGAATACACACTTGTATACTTGTGAGATAGATTATATTTCTTCTGACAACCTCTGTGGTGCGGTGGGCTAATACCCGCCTGCGACGCAGAAGGTTGCGGGTTCAATTCCCGCATGGGACAATAAATGTTTGTGTGATCCACAGATATTTGTTTCTGGTCTGGGTGGCTTTCTGTATCAACTAGTAGTTCGCCTCGAACTGGGACCTCGCAGCCCAATTTCCGTGGTAAACCTTAGACTTTAGGCCTCGACAAAATATATCCTAATACAAGAACTTTATCATTAATATTAAAACTCAAAATACAAAAATTCAGAGAAATTAAAACTCAATAAACCTACGTACCGAGATTTTTAGAATATAATCCTTTTTAGAGTTTCGTTCCTCTGAAGGAAAAAACGAAACCCTAATAGGATCACTTGGTCATCCGTATGTCTGTCAAGACCCATTTATACTCTACATCCCGTAGAATTGTATATTTTTACCATAATACACAGGTCTATGGCCGCTTGGTACCCGTAAAATTAAACTTCTAAGTTAACGTAGAAAAAATACACCCGTTTATCCTTCGAAAAACGTACCTACATTTTTTACCATATATTTATGAAATTTGGCAGACTATAAGTACATATATTTTAAATTCGGGAAAATTTCTGAAAGCTATACATTTGAATTAATTCATTTAAAAATGGCTCTATTTAAAGTACGTAAAAATCGAAGTTAAGCAATATTATGTGCGTACGTATTTGGATGGGCGCGTACGTAGTGATCTCAACATTTTGCTGACTTTTTTGGAGAGAGCCACCAGCAACCCGTGATGCATTATGGTGTGCTCGTGCACCTTTATTGTTGAATGTGCCGGCACGAACAATTACTCTAAGTTTTAAAAAGTTATGCAGACAGACTACTCAAATAACCTTACTGCCAGCGAAAAAGCAGAGGCTTTCAACTCTATGAGTTCGCTTTGCTCGGTCGATGATATATGTATGTATTCATATAAATTATGTATTTAAATTATATTTTATAACAAAACGATTCAGCGAGATTTTTTATTCTATCACCACTTCCACAGACATTCTTGCCTGCTTATTATTGTTTATGGTCTCCACTTTCGTGTTTTACCAGTGGCCGTAGCATGCCACACAGAATCCCGACCAAACTTCAAGAGTAGAACTGTCATCCCATACATTCACAAAACTACAATGTATGGCATGACAGTTCTACGCTTGACATTTCAGCGGGATCTCGTTTGGCATGCTACGGCCACTGTAAAATATTATTTTACTTGACAGCGAGTAGTCCGGTACATTGTGTTCGGCATAATTTATACAAAATTTTAGGCAATGTGACGTAGTTATGTCGTCATAATAATACTAGTAGTTCGCCTCGAACTGGGACCTCGCAGCCCAATTTCCGTGGTAAACCTTAGACTTTAGGCCTCGACAAAATATATCCTAATACAAGAACTTTATCATTAATATTAAAACTCAAAATACAAAAATTCAGAGAAATTAAAACTCAATAAACCTACGTACCGAGATTTTTAGAATATAATCCTTTTTAGAGTTTCGTTCCTCTGAAGGAAAAAACGAAACCCTAATAGGATCACTTGGTCATCCGTATGTCTGTCAAGACCCATTTATACTCTACATCCCGTAGAATTGTATATTTTTACCATAATACACAGGTCTATGGCCGCTTGGTACCCGTAAAATTAAACTTCTAAGTTAACGTAGAAAAAATACACCCGTTTATCCTTCGAAAAACGTACCTACATTTTTTACCATATATTTATGAAATTTGGCAGACTATAAGTACATATATTTTAAATTCGGGAAAATTTCTGAAAGCTATACATTTGAATTAATTCATTTAAAAATGGCTCTATTTAAAGTACGTAAACATCGAAGTTAAGCAATATTATGTGCGTACGTATTTGGATGGGCGCGTACGTAGTGATCTCAACATTTTGCTGACTTTTTTGGAGAGAGCCACCAGCAACCCGTGATGCATTATGGTGTGCTCGTGCACCTTTATTGTTGAATGTGCCGGCACAAACAATTACTCTAAGTTTTAAAAAGTTATGCAGACAGACTACTCAAATAACCTTACTGCCAGCGAAAAAGCAGAGGCTTTCAACTCTATGAGTTCGCTTTGCTCGGTCGATGATATATGTATGTATTCATATAAATTATGTATTTAAATTATATTTTATAACAAAACGATTCAGCGAGATTTTTTATTCTATCACCACTTCCACAGACATTCTTGCCTGCTTATTATTGTTTATGGTCTCCACTTTCGTGTTTTACCAGTGGCCGTAGCATGCCACACAGAATCCCGACCAAACTTCAAGAGTAGAACTGTCATCCCATACATTCACAAAACTACAATGTATGGCATGACAGTTCTACGCTTGACATTTCAGCGGGATCTCGTTTGGCATGCTACGGCCACTGTAAAATATTATTTTACTTGACAGCGAGTAGTCCGGTACATTGTGTTCGGGATAATTTATACAAAATTTTAGGCAATGTGACGTAGTTATGTCGTCATAATAATATTATATTATAATTATGCCTGTACTATTATCCAACTTTGGTTACTTGCCATTAGCGATGGGTATAAAATAACGCTATTAATAAGGTTTTTATTTTAAATAACTATTTTACTTTATTTTTATTTTACTTAAATTAAATAACATTATATTTTATCGATCGAGCGAAATAAGGTTTATAAAAAGATTTAAAAAACAGCACAAAACGTGTACTTACCTACATGTATATGACACCTAGCTCAATAGCAAACTTTAGGCGGCCGGACTATAATTGACGCAATTATAGGTATTACCACTGAGCATATAAAGAAGAGTGTCAACTCCGAAGAAAAAAAATGAAATCGCCTAATGTACTAAATTCATTGGAGTCACCTTACCAACCCAAAAGTAAAAAGTATATTTGATTTCTGATGTTGCCTGCACTACTGTATGACATTGCTTAGTGATGGGTGGTGTCGATTGTTAGTGATGGCCAGGTCGATAAAAATATATCGATAGTCGGCGCGACCCGTTGGACGGGATAGTTGATGATTTAATTATATGTTTTATAAATAAAGAAAAGCCATGTTATTTCATAATATTTTAATTTAATTTATAAATGCTATTTTTACAATTAATGTATGTGCTAATAAAAATATATTATACAAATATTGTGTACAATAAAATTATAAACGTGTATTTTATATTACTGTACATCGCAAGCAGTTATAATATAGGAATCAGGAATAAATAATATTTTTTTCAAGAATTATCGAAGGTCTTATCGAATCTTATATCGTTAAAAAACTTAACTAAACTTAATCCAACTAAGTTTTTCAATGGGCCGAAAAACAAGCTCAGGATCCTCTACAACTCTTAGCCACTGCACCTGTAAAACATACAAGGTTTTTTTTAAAACAACGTACTAAGAAGACCAGCAAGACGCTCTCCTGGTGGTAAGAAATAACGCTGCAATATAATATAGTGCTACCCAGGATTTCACAAATGGGTTCACTGCGCCAACACTTCTCACTTGAGAGTCATAAGATGTTTAGACTCTTCAGCCCAGTAATTTCATTAGTTACAGTGCTCTCCTACCGAAGCACAGTAATGTTTGCATATCACTGCTCAGGCGGTAGAATAACTGATGTTGGGGCACCTGCCTAGTCGACCAAGGTAGTCTGTTCCTCATAAATGTTGGTGGACAGTTTGTAGGAAAAAAATGCCTACTCCAAAGCAATTGGTGGCTGTTTGTGAGTATTGATTATATTTTGTTGCTTATAACTTACCTGTTTTCATCCAAAGGAAACGATGCGAAGAATACTGTAGCTGATTCCATACTATATAAGATTTATGGAGCGCGAGTTCCAACTCATGATGAGCCGATAACTCTTCAGTCTCTTCGTGAAATAGGCACTAAGAATTACGAACTTTATCTGTACAATATCTTTATCTAACAAAAAACTATAACGAACTAAAATCTATAGAATATAAACTAAAAACACGACTGTCCAGCCCAGAAACTCGAATGTTTAAAGCAGAAAAAACAATATTTTTTTAAACTTTAACTCACGTTACAAAATATCAACAAATAACAACGTCAAACATTGAATTGTCAATTTTGATTTTGTTTTTTTTTATTGTCAATGTTCAAAGGAGGTGTATAAGAAAAAATAAACTATTTTTTATGTTTTTATGTTGGTACTTGCTTCCTTGCGTTGGTAACGTGACTCCAAGGAATCTCATACATTTTTTCAATGTATGGAAGTTACGGGAGACTGGGTATTACGAAATGTACTAAAAAATAATGTTATTGAAAATAAGATAAATTGCTTGAAATTCTCGAATTATTGGAATTTATCGCTATTAATTCTTTAGCTTGATCTACTTGCCTGCTCTTTCTTGCCTGTAGGGTCTTTCTTAAACTTAATGTACCTAACAAATTGTGCAAAACATTATAATTTAGTCATCTCTATAACTCTACAACCCTAGGATCGATTTGGCTCATTTTCGAACATGAGAATTCTTTTAGCTTATACTACCTGATCGCAAAGTTCCATTAAGATTGGAACTTTGGTAACGTTGTAATTAAGCATTTTCTATAACTCTAGAACCCTTCGACCGATTTGGCTGATGTTCGAACTTAAAAATTCTATTGACTTAAACTACGTATTTGCAAAGTTTCATAAAAATTGGACCATCGGTTTTCAAGTTATCGCGTAACAAACATACATACAAACATACACTTTTGATAATATATTTATGTAGGTTATAAAAAATGTGTGTATATTAGAAAAAAAAATATCAGAGCACCAGTTTTGAAATTATCGTCAGACCTATCGTAAAGACTTTAAGTCACCTATATCTCTGCAACCCTAAGGTCTATTTCGCTATTTTTTTCACTAAAATTATTCTATTAACCTATCTAACTTGTGTGTAAAGTTTCATTTAATTTGAATTAACCGTTTTTGAGTAAATGTCGATCAAACTTAAGCGCCAGAGGTCAACCGCTAAACTGGTCGAAACGCAGGCTTAACTAGTTTATAATAATATCAACTGGACAAAACTGTGTCATACAGGGAAAACAAAAAGAAGAATAGTGTCGAAAAAAATTCTCACCAAAATTAAGAGCGGTAAAAATATGGGTTTTGGCCCCCTGAAACCATATTCAGTAAATTCAAAAGTTAACAAATAACCTCCATATTATAAAAGAACCGAAAAGGACGAACACTTTTCTTCAATAACAATGATTTGCAAAAATTGTCCTCTTTAGCGAAATTCAATTCTGTGAAGCAGCTCCTTAAACGGTTTTTTGGGCTAAAATTTTTAAAGAATTATTTATAACTAGTAGTTCGCCTCGAACTGGGACCTCGCAGCCCAATTTCCGTGGTAAACCTTAGACTTTAGGCCTCGACAAAATATATCCTAATACAAGAACTTTATCATTAATATTAAAACTCAAAATACAAAAATTCAGAGAAATTAAAACTCAATAAACCTACGTACCGAGATTTTTAGAATATAATCCTTTTTAGAGTTTCGTTCCTCTGAAGGAAAAAACGAAACCCTAATAGGATCACTTGGTCATCCGTATGTCTGTCAAGACCCATTTATACTCTACATCCCGTAGAATTGTATATTTTTACCATAATACACAGGTCTATGGCCGCTTGGTACCCGTAAAATTAAACTTCTAAGTTAACGTAGAAAAAATACACCCGTTTATCCTTCGAAAAACGTACCTACATTTTTTACCATATATTTATGAAATTTGGCAGACTATAAGTACATATATTTTAAATTCGGGAAAATTTCTGAAAGCTATACATTTGAATTAATTCATTTAAAAATGGCTCTATTTAAAGTACGTAAACATCGAAGTTAAGCAATATTATGTGCGTACGTATTTGGATGGGCGCGTACGTAGTGATCTCAACATTTTGCTGACTTTTTTGGAGAGAGCCACCAGCAACCCGTGATGCATTATGGTGTGCTCGTGCACCTTTATTGTTGAATGTGCCGGCACAAACAATTACTCTAAGTTTTAAAAAGTTATGCAGACAGACTACTCAAATAACCTTACTGCCAGCGAAAAAGCAGAGGCTTTCAACTCTATGAGTTCGCTTTGCTCGGTCGATGATATATGTATGTATTCATATAAATTATGTATTTAAATTATATTTTATAACAAAACGATTCAGCGAGATTTTTTATTCTATCACCACTTCCACAGACATTCTTGCCTGCTTATTATTGTTTATGGTCTCCACTTTCGTGTTTTACCAGTGGCCGTAGCATGCCACACAGAATCCCGACCAAACTTCAAGAGTAGAACTGTCATCCCATACATTCACAAAACTACAATGTATGGCATGACAGTTCTACGCTTGACATTTCAGCGGGATCTCGTTTGGCATGCTACGGCCACTGTAAAATATTATTTTACTTGACAGCGAGTAGTCCGGTACATTGTGTTCGGGATAATTTATACAAAATTTTAGGCAATGTGACGTAGTTATGTCGTCATAATAATATTATATTATAATTATGCCTGTACTATTATCCAACTTTGGTTACTTGCCATTAGCGATGGGTATAAAATAACGCTATTAATAAGGTTTTTATTTTAAATAACTATTTTACTTTATTTTTATTTTACTTAAATTAAATAACATTATATTTTATCGATCGAGCGAAATAAGGTTTATAAAAAGATTTAAAAAACAGCACAAAACGTGTACTTACCTACATGTATATGACACCTAGCTCAATAGCAAACTTTAGGCGGCCGGACTATAATTGACGCAATTATAGGTATTACCACTGAGCATATAAAGAAGAGTGTCAACTCCGAAGAAAAAAAATGAAATCGCCTAATGTACTAAATTCATTGGAGTCACCTTACCAACCCAAAAGTAAAAAGTATATTTGATTTCTGATGTTGCCTGCACTACTGTATGACATTGCTTAGTGATGGGTGGTGTCGATTGTTAGTGATGGCCAGGTCGATAAAAATATATCGATAGTCGGCGCGACCCGTTGGACGGGATAGTTGATGATTTAATTATATGTTTTATAAATAAAGAAAAGCCATGTTATTTCATAATATTTTAATTTAATTTATAAATGCTATTTTTACAATTAATGTATGTGCTAATAAAAATATATTATACAAATATTGTGTACAATAAAATTATAAACGTGTATTTTATATTACTGTACATCGCAAGCAGTTATAATATAGGAATCAGGAATAAATAATATTTTTTTCAAGAATTATCGAAGGTCTTATCGAATCTTATATCGTTAAAAAACTTAACTAAACTTAATCCAACTAAGTTTTTCAATGGGCCGAAAAACAAGCTCAGGATCCTCTACAACTCTTAGCCACTGCACCTGTAAAACATACAAGGTTTTTTTTAAAACAACGTACTAAGAAGACCAGCAAGACGCTCTCCTGGTGGTAAGAAATAACGCTGCAATATAATATAGTGCTACCCAGGATTTCACAAATGGGTTCACTGCGCCAACACTTCTCACTTGAGAGTCATAAGATGTTTAGACTCTTCAGCCCAGTAATTTCATTAGTTACAGTGCTCTCCTACCGAAGCACAGTAATGTTTGCATATCACTGCTCAGGCGGTAGAATAACTGATGTTGGGGCACCTGCCTAGTCGACCAAGGTAGTCTGTTCCTCATAAATGTTGGTGGACAGTTTGTAGGAAAAAAATGCCTACTCCAAAGCAATTGGTGGCTGTTTGTGAGTATTGATTATATTTTGTTGCTTATAACTTACCTGTTTTCATCCAAAGGAAACGATGCGAAGAATACTGTAGCTGATTCCATACTATATAAGATTTATGGAGCGCGAGTTCCAACTCATGATGAGCCGATAACTCTTCAGTCTCTTCGTGAAATAGGCACTAAGAATTACGAACTTTATCTGTACAATATCTTTATCTAACAAAAAACTATAACGAACTAAAATCTATAGAATATAAACTAAAAACACGACTGTCCAGCCCAGAAACTCGAATGTTTAAAGCAGAAAAAACAATATTTTTTTAAACTTTAACTCACGTTACAAAATATCAACAAATAACAACGTCAAACATTGAATTGTCAATTTTGATTTTGTTTTTTTTTATTGTCAATGTTCAAAGGAGGTGTATAAGAAAAAATAAACTATTTTTTATGTTTTTATGTTGGTACTTGCTTCCTTGCGTTGGTAACGTGACTCCAAGGAATCTCATACATTTTTTCAATGTATGGAAGTTACGGGAGACTGGGTATTACGAAATGTACTAAAAAATAATGTTATTGAAAATAAGATAAATTGCTTGAAATTCTCGAATTATTGGAATTTATCGCTATTAATTCTTTAGCTTGATCTACTTGCCTGCTCTTTCTTGCCTGTAGGGTCTTTCTTAAACTTAATGTACCTAACAAATTGTGCAAAACATTATAATTTAGTCATCTCTATAACTCTACAACCCTAGGATCGATTTGGCTCATTTTCGAACATGAGAATTCTTTTAGCTTATACTACCTGATCGCAAAGTTCCATTAAGATTGGAACTTTGGTAACGTTGTAATTAAGCATTTTCTATAACTCTAGAACCCTTCGACCGATTTGGCTGATGTTCGAACTTAAAAATTCTATTGACTTAAACTACGTATTTGCAAAGTTTCATAAAAATTGGACCATCGGTTTTCAAGTTATCGCGTAACAAACATACATACAAACATACACTTTTGATAATATATTTATGTAGGTTATAAAAAATGTGTGTATATTAGAAAAAAAAATATCAGAGCACCAGTTTTGAAATTATCGTCAGACCTATCGTAAAGACTTTAAGTCACCTATATCTCTGCAACCCTAAGGTCTATTTCGCTATTTTTTTCACTAAAATTATTCTATTAACCTATCTAACTTGTGTGTAAAGTTTCATTTAATTTGAATTAACCGTTTTTGAGTAAATGTCGATCAAACTTAAGCGCCAGAGGTCAACCGCTAAACTGGTCGAAACGCAGGCTTTTCGCGGCTCTCGACTCTAAGACCTCGCTTCGCTCGGTCGATTATATTATAATTATGCCTGTACTATTATCCAACTTTGGTTACTTGCCATTAGCGATGGGTATAAAATAACGCTATTAATAAGGTTTTTATTTTAAATAACTATTTTACTTTATTTTTATTTTACTTAAATTAAATAACATTATATTTTATCGATCGAGCGAAATAAGGTTTATAAAAAGATTTAAAAAACAGCACAAAACGTGTACTTACCTACATGTATATGACACCTAGCTCAATAGCAAACTTTAGGCGGCCGGACTATAATTGACGCAATTATAGGTATTACCACTGAGCATATAAAGAAGAGTGTCAACTCCGAAGAAAAAAAATGAAATCGCCTAATGTACTAAATTCATTGGAGTCACCTTACCAACCCAAAAGTAAAAAGTATATTTGATTTCTGATGTTGCCTGCACTACTGTATGACATTGCTTAGTGATGGGTGGTGTCGATTGTTAGTGATGGCCAGGTCGATAAAAATATATCGATAGTCGGCGCGACCCGTTGGACGGGATAGTTGATGATTTAATTATATGTTTTATAAATAAAGAAAAGCCATGTTATTTCATAATATTTTAATTTAATTTATAAATGCTATTTTTACAATTAATGTATGTGCTAATAAAAATATATTATACAAATATTGTGTACAATAAAATTATAAACGTGTATTTTATATTACTGTACATCGCAAGCAGTTATAATATAGGAATCAGGAATAAATAATATTTTTTTCAAGAATTATCGAAGGTCTTATCGAATCTTATATCGTTAAAAAACTTAACTAAACTTAATCCAACTAAGTTTTTCAATGGGCCGAAAAACAAGCTCAGGATCCTCTACAACTCTTAGCCACTGCACCTGTAAAACATACAAGGTTTTTTTTAAAACAACGTACTAAGAAGACCAGCAAGACGCTCTCCTGGTGGTAAGAAATAACGCTGCAATATAATATAGTGCTACCCAGGATTTCACAAATGGGTTCACTGCGCCAACACTTCTCACTTGAGAGTCATAAGATGTTTAGACTCTTCAGCCCAGTAATTTCATTAGTTACAGTGCTCTCCTACCGAAGCACAGTAATGTTTGCATATCACTGCTCAGGCGGTAGAATAACTGATGTTGGGGCACCTGCCTAGTCGACCAAGGTAGTCTGTTCCTCATAAATGTTGGTGGACAGTTTGTAGGAAAAAATGCCTACTCCAAAGCAATTGGTGGCTGTTTGTGAGTATTGATTATATTTTGTTGCTTATAACTTACCTGTTTTCATCCAAAGGCAACGATGCGAAGAATACTGTAGCTGATTCCATACTATATAAGATTTACGGAGCGCGAGTTCCAACTCATGATGAGCCGATAACTCTTCAGTCTCTTCGTGAAACAGGCACTAAGAATTACGAACTTTATCTGTACAATATCTTTATCTAACCAAAAACTATAACGAACTAAAATCTATAGAATATAAACTAAAAACACGACTGTCCAGCCCAGAAACTCGAATGTTTAAAGCAGAAAAAACAATCTTTTTTAAACTTTAACTCACGTTACAAAATATCAACAAATAACAACGTCAAACATTGAATTGTCAATTTTGATTTTGTTTTTTTTATTGTCAATGTTCAAAGGAGGTGTATAAGAAAAAATAAACTATTTTTTATGTTGGTACTTGCTTCCTTGCGTTGGTAACGTGACTCCAAGGAATCTCATACATTTTTTCAATGTATGGAAGTTACGGGAGACTGGGTATTACGCAATGTACTAAAAAATAATGTTATTGAAAATAAGATAAATTGCTTGAAATTCTCGAATTATTGGACTTTATCGCTATTAATTCTTTAGCTTGATCTACTTGCCTGCTCTTTCTTGCCTGTAGGATCTTTCTTAAACTTAATGTACCTAACAAATTGTGCAAAACATTATAATTTAGTCATCTCTATAACTCTACAACCCTAGGATCGATTTGGCTCATTTTCGAATACATGAGAATTCTTTTAGCTTATACTACCTGATCGCAAAGTTCCATTAAGATTGGAACTTTGGTAACGTTGTAATTAAGCATTTTCTATAACTCTAGAACCCTTCGACCGATTTGGCTGATGTTCGAACTTAAAAATTCTATTGACTTAAACTACGTATTTGCAAAGTTTCATAAAAATTGGACCATCGGTTTTCAAGTTATCGCGTAACAAACATACATACAAACATACACTTTTGATAATATATTTATGTAGGTTATAAAAAATGTGTGTATATTAGAAAAAAAAATATCAGAGCACCAGTTATGAAATTATCGTCAGACCTATCGTAAAGACTTTAAGTCACCTATATCTCTGCAACCCTAAGGTCTATTTCGCTATTTTTTCACTAAAATTATTCTATTAACCTATCTAACTTGTGTGTAAAGTTTCATTTAATTTGGATAAACCGTTTTCGAGTAAATGTCGATCAAACCTAAGCGCCAGAGGTCAACCGCTAAACTGGTCAAAACGCAGGCTTTTCGCGGCTCTCGACTCTAAGACCTCGCTTCGCTCGGTCGATTATAAGTATGAATTTACATAAGAAAATTATATAAGTATTATATCGGTTATCCTAACCACCATAACACAAGCATTAAGTTGCTTAGCTTGGGGTTAGGTGGCGCTGTGTGAAATGTCCTGAAATATTTATTTATTATTTATTTCCATGCGACGACGACCAAAACGATCTATTAATTGAAAACAAAAGATTTTTACCGCCTTGGTATAACATGGATCTCACAACTTTTAACGATAGAAGAACTGCGAGTTGTGAGACTTGGTTTTTGTACAAGTTATATGTTTTTGAAGGCATTGACCTTGTTATCTGGGCATAGCTGGTAACTGTTGTAATATTGCCAAAAACATGGTCACGATAAATTAATAAAAATGTTATTTTATTATCAAAATCTATCACGAAAAGATCATTGTAAACTGAATGGTCTTTTTGTTAGATTCAGACAAATTGACTTGCCTATAAATTTAACACCTTTAACTCTAAAGTTATGGTGTAGGGTAAGAATAACTAATAACTTCGTAAGAATGTGGTATGTATGTATGTTTGTTACTCTTTCACGCTTAAACCTAAGGTGGACCGATTAAGATGAAATTTGATAATGGTATAGCCTAGACCCTGGAATAACATATAGGCTAATGTATAGCGGGTAAAACCGCTGGGCCTAGATAGTTAATAATAAGTCAGCCAAAAACTGTATTCAAAATTTGCCACCATTGGCATAAAAAATGGTAAGAATCACTTACATACTGCGCAGCAAAAGGTAAAACCAGGCAGACGATGGAGTTGACAGTGATGGAGATGATGATCAGGACAGATCCTCCGAACCTGGCTGCCAGCTCTCCCGCAGGGATTTGGAGGACGATGTAGCCCCAGAAGAATGAGGAGAGGATCACGCTCTGTGTCTGCATGCTCCAGTCGAAAGCCTGGGAAATGATTTTTTTATACAACGAAGTAAGAAGACGAGCCAGACGCTCTTCTGATGGTAAGAGACAACGCTGTCCATAATTAGTACAGTGCTACCTGGGTGCACTGCGCTAACGCTTCTTACTTGAGAGTCATAAGATGTAAAGACTCTTCAGCCCAGTAATTTCACTAGCTACTGTAAAAATAAAAATATTATCTTTATTGATACCATATTCACGGTTCACGGTTGTCTGGAAGAGATCGCTATTAGCGATAAGACCATCAATTGTAACACATAGCTTTTGTATTTTTTTAGTTTATAAGTTGTTTTTGTATATTTTCTTTTGTGTTCCAATAAAGGGTTATCTATCTATCTTATGAAAAGAAAAATAACTCAAAAGGCGTACCACGATTTGTGGTATACCAACTATGCCGCCATATGGTTTTTTTTCTAAAATTGCGGCCAGCGACGAAACCTATTTAAATCGATAGCTAACATTATTACTATTAACAAATATTCTGACACCAATCCACGTAAAGCGTCAGGTATTGGAGTTACTAAGCGTCTAAGTTGGTCTTGCCAGTATGCTTTAAACCCTACTATGTTTTTTTATAAAGAATAGGGCCGTGTTTGACTACAATCTTACCTGTTGGTAAGTGGTAACGCGGTCGAAGATAAAGTTGCACAATTGCAACAAGCCTAGTGAATACCTATTAACCCTCGATTTAAAGATTCTCAAGTTGTAATTTACGGGAAACACTGAAGTAGGTAGAGTGAGAGAGCTCTAAAAATTTATTTTTGTCTACATCCTAATTCCTACTTAAATTAATAATTATAGTTTAGTCACTATGACTATAATAATATTAATCTTATCGTAAATATTATCAAAAATATATAATGTCACTTTTCATTCAAATTGATTTCTCTGTCAAACTTTTCACTCTTGAGATAAAGTTTTACGTGCGAGATATGAAAACCTACGCAAATTCGATATAAAGCACGTGAAAACCTTTAAATTGCAAATCATTGGGATAAGTTGTCAAGATTAATATTAAGATTATTAGATAACATCTGTAAATATTGATATTTGACGAACAGACAAGCAGAATTATTTATGTTATTTCAAATGATATAGCAACTTATCCGTTGAATGAAGTTACATCTGGAAAATCTCTATTTTTAACCCCCGGCGTAAAAACGACGGGGTGTTATAAGTTTGACGTGTCTGTCTGTCTGTGTCTGTGTGTGTGTGTGTCTATCTGTGGCATCGTAGTTCCCGAACGGATGAACAGATTTTGATCTAGTTTTTTTTTGTTTGAAAGTAAAGTTAGTCGAGAGTGTTTTTAGCCATGTTTGGTGGAAATTGATCCAATAATAATAACTGGGGTCTATACTCCAACAGAACAGGTTACCCTTCTTACATTGTCAGAGTCAAATCACAATTTATAGGTTGTGTGGCGAACCTTTATGTTGCAGTTACAGGTCGCCGAGATTACTACAGGGCCTGCAACATGACCTAACGACTGCCTCCTACATATCTTATAGGAAACAGCCGGGACCCACAGTTATGCGTGCCTTCCGAAACACGATAGCGTCCAGGCGAACTTTATGCCACACACTGAGATTTGAACCCAGGGTCTCCGGATTAATAGCCGGACGTATGACCACTGGGCCACGGACGCTACAGATGGCCGCCGCTACAAAATGGTGGATTATTTTTTTCTTCTACAACCCCCTCAATATGTGTATCAAATGAAAGGGCTTAACTAGTAGAATACAACGTACTATAATAAAATTCAAAATCCAAGATGGCGGCAACCACAAAATGGCGAATTACAAATTTTGAATGCGTTGCGACAGACAGATTAGACATACAGACAACGGAACGGTAACAGTAAATAAAATCTTATTAAAAGAAATAAAACCCTTACATTTTCGTTAGCCTGGTCAGTCATGGCGACAATGGCCATGCTGACGTTGACTCTCATGCCGTAAGCCAGCAGCAGCGCGAAGAATAGCAGCATCGTCTGCAGATGTCGCACGCCAAGTATTGCCTCTGAAACATATACCTTTTCATACTACAGGACGAAGATTAATAAATATTATATACTGTACGGAACGTCATGTACACTTAAAAGTACATTATTTTTACAACGAAGTAAGAAAACAAGCAAGACGCTCTCCTGATGGTAAGAAATAACGCTGCCCATTATTATTTGTCCCAGGCCCATTATAACTCAGGATTTCATAATGATTTAAAATTCTACGTGCACTGCGCCATCGCTTCTTACTCTTCTTTTTGTCCCATCTCACCACCCATCGACGAGATCGGGAGTTATAGGGTTGGGTTGAGGAAGACGGAGGATCGAGTTAAGTGGCGTGCCATGGGGGAGGCCTATGACCAGCTATGGACGAATGTAGGCTGATGATGATGATGATGAAGTAGCACTGTCACGCGTGTACGTAATCGGTCATTATTCGTATTTTTAGTACAAAATTAATAAAACAAGCACTCTGATAGCAAAATTGTTTGATAATAATACCTACCTATAGGTAAAAGATAAATGGATGGATTGAATACAATGGTAACAAGTGAATTAAATTAAAAATTTGAAAAACCCCCAACGCAATACGTAATTCACCATTTTTTTATGGCGGCCATCTTGGATTTTAAATTTTATATAGTGGGCTGTATTCTACTCGTTAAGCCCTTTCATTTGATACCCATATTAAGGGGGTTGTGGAAAAAAAAGTAATCCGCCATTTTGTAGCGGCGGCCATCTTGGACCGATTTCCACCAAACATGGCTAAGAACACTCTCGACTAACTCTACTTTCAAACAAAAAAAACTAAACCAAAATCCGTTCATCCGTTTGGGAGCTACGATGCCACAGACAGACACATATACACACACACACACACACACACACACACACACACACGCACACACACACGCACACGCACACGCACACGCACACGCACACGCACACGCACACGCACACGCACACGCACACGCACACGCACACGCACACGCACACGCACACGCACACGCACACGCACACGCACACGCACACGCACACGCACACGCACACGCACACGCACACGCACACGCACACGCACACGCACACGCACACGCACACGCACACGCACCCACACAATCATTGTGCCAAGTTTCAAACCTCTGCATGAAAACGACACGTTTTGCGCCCAGAGAACGTCTTATATGGAATTTTGGAAAATATTCAAAAAATAAATAAATCATATTTTTGAAACTATAAGTCATGGCAATATACTATACAGGACAATATTGTAGAGAATTTTATGGAAAACAAACTTCTCCTTGCCATTTTTATTCTAGCACTCACAGTTTTCAAGAAAAACTAACATTGTCGTGGGGGGGTGTTACTACTAAAATTTCTTCTTATGAACGGTAAAGCTATACGCATGCCAAGTTTCATGCTTTCTGTCGCTCGGGGTCGTACATGGGGCTAAGGAGCCGGACTATATGGCTGCATGATGCTCGTGAAAAAATAAAATTATCAGTTAGTGTTGAAAAAAGAAGCAGTTTTTGGAGCATAAAATGCTCAAAATCTGTTAAACTGAAGTTTAACAGATTTTGATTACACATACTTGTTTTAAGTTCAGGAAAAAATCTGAAGACTAATCGTATGTAATTAATTCATATTATTATGTCCAAAGAATGGCTTTATTCAAAGTACGTAATCATCGAAGTAAAGCAATGTTATGCGCGTACGTATTTGGATGATGGTGACCCAGTGACCTCAACTTTTTGTTCACTCATTTTGAACGAAAATAGGCAGCAAGTCCAACTTGCACTTGTTAGGTTTTATTTTAAATATTAATCATAAATAAATAAATTATCATCATAGAGATCACAGATTAGATCAAAGTCACTACGCTAAGCAACGACAAAAACGTTAGAATTTGCTACAATTAATAATTATAATAGGTAGGAATAGTCGTAAAATCGCGTTATTGGTTTGTTGTAAAACACCAGTAAAAATAGATATTTCTTTTAGGGTGATGTGATGTTACGAGAAGTTATAATTAGTGATCAATATTATGGTAAAAAGAAGAGCAGTTAAAACCAATAGATGAAAAAGAAATTATAGAAGCAATTAAGGGATTAAAACTAGAAAAATCACCCGGATCTGACTACATCACCAACGAAGCATTGAAGGCAGCACACACGATTTTGGCTACACCACTAACTAAACTATTTAACTTAATATTGGAAAATTCAGAAACTCCAACACAATGGTCCGAATCAAACATAATTCTTATATATAAGAAGGGGGACCCAAAGGATATAGGGAATTATAGGCCTATAAGTCTATTGCCGAGTCTGTATAAGCTGTTCTCAACTATAATCAACACAAGAATCAGCCCAGTAATAGAATCTAAACAACCGATAGAACAAGCAGGTTTCAGGAAGGGATTTTCAACAGTGGACCACATTCACACACTGGAACTCATAATAGAGAAGTATCAAGAACAGCAAAAACCCCTATACCTTGCATTTATAGACTACCAAAAAGCGTTCGACACAGTAACACATACTAGCATATGGGAAAGTCTGAAAGAACAAGGAGTTAGTGAACAATATATAAATTTAATCAAAAGCATATACAAAAACAACAAGGGTAGTATAAAGCTAGAAACCGTGGGCCCAAGCTTTCCCATAAAGAAGGGAGTAAGACAGGGTGATCCACTGTCCCCGAAAATATTTATAGCCGTCCTAGAAAGCATCTTCAATAGACTAGATTGGAGAGGGCTAGGAATTTCTATAAAAGGTGTTTTCCTAAGCCATCTGAGATTCGCAGATGACATAGTGGTACTATCAGAGACGAGCTCACAGCTACAACTCATGATTGAATCTCTACAAAAAGCTAGCTCAAAAGCTGGACTAGAAATCAATATCACAAAGACAATGGCAATGACAAATAGCATTAAGACAATAGTAACAATTAACCACAAACCTTTGAAATATACAGAAAAATACATTTATTTGGGAAAAACGATAAGTTTTGATAGAAAAAACAACGAAAAAGAAATAGAAAGAAGAGTACAACAAACATGGAATAAGTTCTGGAGTTTGAAAGAAATATTTAAAAGCAACATGTTAATAAGTGAAAAAACGAAAGTAATGAACTCCAGCCTTTTACCGTGTTTGACATACGCAAGTCAGACTTGGAAATTTACGGCCAGGGCGAGGCAAAAAATCATCACCTGCCAAAGAGGGCTAGAAAGAAGCATGCTCAAGGTAAGAAAACTTGATAAGATAAGACACACAAAAATAAGGTCAATAACCAAAGCCACGGATGCCTTGAGATACACATTAAAACTTAAATGGAAATGGGCAGGTCACGTGGCGAGGCTTAAAGATCAAAGATGGACCGTCCAAACTACGAAATGGAGAGGACCTCATGGTAAAAGGAATAGAGGAAGACCGCTGACACGTTGGGATGACGACATTAAAAAAATCGCAGGTGCTAATTGGAGCCAACTAGCCCAAGACAGGAATGGCTGGACATCTTTGGAGGAGGCCTTCACCCAAATAGGGGTTCTTGCAGAAGAAAATTCTAACAACTAAACACTATTTAATACTAACAGAATACTAACATATGAATAAGAAAAATACTAACAATACTATATAGATAAATAATCATAAGATATACATATATTCAACAGGTACTAACAAATTTACATTACTTACACACTTAGATTTTATATTGCAGTTACTTTCTTTGTTATTTTCTTTTGTAAAGCAAGAAATAAAGGCTTTTTATTTTATTTTTTATTTATTTTTTATTATTATGGTCATTATATTTTGTCATTAAAAACGTTAAAAAAATCTGCTAGAAGCCATTCCGATTCTTCTAATGCAATGGTTGGCAACTTTTTCCTATACAAGAGCTACAATCTATGAGGATGTTGGTGCTCAGCCACATTTCATTCGTCTGTCTGCACTAGGCGTTACCTACGTTTACGTTTTAATTACTTTGAGTTTTGGTAATATTGGTTACCTTTTACGAATATTAAAGTTTCCATAATAAATGTATGCACTTCGCACATTCACATTATATTTTTACCTCTAGGTCATTTTCAATTAAATTAGGTCTGCGAGGTCCCAGTTCGAGGCGAACTACTAGTTATAAATAGATTACCTACCGGATAAAGCAGGTTTTATACAAACAGGTATCATCGGTCCATTAAATTTATTTCTTTTGTTCCACTTTGAATCGTGCACTACTAACACACTTTGGTTATAAATAATAGGTATAATTTGCTATATTAAAATTTTATAAAATTTTATAAAATATAATAGAATTACTTACTTGGCTTCAAATCACTCACGGAAATCTCCTTATCAGTGCTCATTTTGACGCTAAATCCTTAAAATGATTTTTTTACAAAATATGTAAATTAAAATATCCTCAGACAGTTGTACCTACTAGAGGTACATAGCACACTGATTTGTAAAGAAATATTATGATCTACATCTCAAAGATGTCTAGAAGACTTTTGGACTTGGACTATCTTAGCAATTGTTATTGAAATCTGTGATTTGTGTTATCTTATAAGATAGTTGTTGTGATTGTCGGGATGATTGATTTGAACAAAATATGTATATAAGGCGCGTTACACACTTATTCACACTGAGAGCGTATATATTGAGTGACGCTCTCTCGCTCGCACTATTTGACAAATTTTGAATTAAAAATCCGTTGCGTAGTTTCAAAGATATATGCATACATACACTAACAGACTCGGAACGCAACTTTATTGTATACTATGTAGTGATTATGTACCGACTTGACTAAGTGTGTTCAACGCCTAAAGTGCTGTTGATAATATACGTAGTATATAGAGTATCCTATACCTACGTGTTGCCATGATACATTTTGTTTTTACTTTGTCTAAATAACGAAAAATTAAAATATATTCTGAACGATTTATATTCTCTTACACAGAGTATAAAAATGAGGGTAGATCCCAAGCACCGAAATCAAAACTGAACTCAATAATAATTGAGATTGATGTGGTTCAATCTCAATTATTCAGAAGAATGATTGAACTCAATAAATATACCTAGTTATTATAATTAAATTAATTACCATAACATTACCCGAAGACGATTGAATCAATGTGAAATATTGTTTTTTGTTTTCAAATAGTACTTACCTTTATACTTCAGGTGGCTTTATTGGAATTTTTAGAAATTGTTTAATTTTAACGATAGGTATTAATTAAAACGTGCATTTCAGTCAATGAAAGCGAGCTTGAAGGTGGGCTATGATTTTTATAAGCTTTTTTTACCTGTCTGTCTGTCTGTAATCAAATCTTGCAAGTTTAATTTGACCCACTTTCCGGTATCCGATTGAGCTGAAATTTTGCATGCATGTATAAATCGGATGACAATGACGTCGAGCAATCTGATGATGGAGCTAGAAGGTGGCCATAGGAACTCTGTAATTTAACTATGCAACCCCATCGAATTTGGGCTCATTTGATTCGTCTTCACAAGTACTTTGAAGCTAGATGGTAATAATAATAAAAGCTTGTTTTTAAAAGTATGTTTTAAAATTTCACTTGTTTATAATAAATGTTTCTCTGTTTCAACGTGGTGTCTGCCTTTTTACATTCGTCTGACACGTAATTAAAACGTAGCTTTTACTTAAAATTTTAAAACCCATTAAATATTTACGACAGCTCTCAAGCTCCCAACAAAAAAGGTAAGAAAACATTTCATTCCATTCGGAAATTTCCGAAGGTCCGTGGCTTTGTAACAAAAATGCTTTGGACTCTGAACTAATGAAATTCCTGGCTCCGAGGAAATTAATCGTTTGTGCTTCTCTTATCGTCAATATTTGTCTTGTTCAATGAGACCGGTGGGAAAGGGAACCGGTACTTTTTAACTGACTTTGAAAAGGCAGTTATTAGTTTCCGTATGATTGTAGGAATTTAGCGCCAAGCTAAATTTATATATCTTCTTAATATAAATAAAAGGAAAGTGTGACTGATTGACTTACTGATCTATCAACGCACAGCCCAAACCACTAAACGGATTGGTTTTAAATTTGGAACACTGATAGGTCATATGACGAAGACATCCGCTAAGAAAAGATTTGCCCATGCGGGCAAAGCCGCGAGCTTTACTAAATTTAACTACCTAGGTACAATAATTGTTTAAAAATAATAATCTAAATTTCATTATTAAAATGTTTTCGGAATCATTAAACATAAAAAAGGTTTATTAAAAAAAAATATTTTAGATGAAGCTAAATGTGTGATGTATGATTGTAGGAATTTAGTCAAGGAATTATGCAGTGCAGATGTTATTTTGGATCACGAATCCCTGCCACGCACCAATGCAATGACTAAAATTAGCTATGTGTGGTTTTTCCATTCGCAATACCACTTGTGGTAAGCTTTGACAGGGGCTAGTAACCACCGACTACACTGGACAAAACCGTGTCACCAAGCGATCGTTACGATCGTGTTCCGGCATGTTGTTCAGTGAAGCCAGGAAAGGATGAGTCCGTTATAGTTCGCAAACAATTTCTGCTGTATCTACGAGTATTATAGATAGATAGATAATGCTTTATTGTACACCACACAAAAAGAAATACATTACAAGTGGAAAATTATTGACAAAAATATAAATGTACAAGCGGCGATCTTATCGCTAAAAAGCGATTTCTTCCAGACAACCAATGAATGGAGAGGAATTTACAGAAAGATAAACACGGTGGCGCATTACTACACGTTTAAGTGATAAAATTATGTAAATTATGTAAACTGAAAAAGGTGAAAAAGGTAAAAGTATGTATTTACAAATAAAAAAGTATATAAGTATTTGGTGCGCCCAGCGATTTTACCCCCTGTACTTTTATAGCCTATGTGTTATTCCAGGGTCTAAGCTATGCAAAATTTCAGCTCAATCGGTCCACCCGTTTAAGCGTGAAAGAGTAACAAACATGCATCCAGACATCCATTCTAATGGCGGCTCCAGATTAGTGCCGTGAATTCACGCGCGAATTCTCGCGGTGAATTCACGGCACAAGTCGTGCCCTCCACATTCACGGGATGCTCTCAATCGTTCCTGAAACCTGCCGCGAAATGGACGTAGAAGCTGCTGCTGCAATAACTTTGTTTGCTGTGGCAATATATAATGGCGGCTCCAGATTAATAATTAGTTCCAAAAGTTTGCGCGCCACTCCATTTTGCGCAGCAAAACTGCATACGTCCGTTCGCCTTTGTAGTCCGGAGTATTTTTTTTTTTATGGCAAATTGTTATACAACATTTATGCCAACATCACGTCAATGAAAACTAAAAAAAAAACAATAACAAAAAACCTCCTGTAGGGTGACGATTTCAAAAATCTGAAAAACGAAACTGGCACGGGGCCGTGAATGTGGATGTGTACGCGTGAACGCCGCGCGAAGGGGGCGCGAACCCTTTGTCGCGGGACAAAATACCGACACTGATCGGGGAACAGGCGTGAATGCGCGTGAACCCCGCGAAAACCGTCCACATTCACGTTCACGCCTGTTCACGGGGCTTCACGGCACTAATCTGGAGCCGCCATAATGGCGGCTCCAGATTAGTGCCGTGAATTCACGCGCGAATTCTCGCGGTGAATTCACGGCACAAGTCGTGCCCTCCACATTCACGGGATGCTCTCAATCGTTCCTGAAACCTGCCGCGAAATGGACGTAGAAGCTGCTGCTGCAATAACTTTGTTTGCTGTGGCAATATATAATGGCGGCTCCAGATTAATAATTAGTTCCAAAAGTTTGCGCGCCACTCCATTTTGCGCAGCAAAACTGCATACGTCCGTTCGCCTTTGTAGTCCGGAGTATTTTTTTTTTTATGGCAAATTGTTATACAACATTTATGCCAACATCACGTCAATGAAAACTAAAAAAAAAACAATAACAAAAAACCTCCTGTAGGGTGACGATTTCAAAAATCTGAAAAACGAAACTGGCACGGGGCCGTGAATGTGGATGTGTACGCGTGAACGCCGCGCGAAGGGGGCGCGAACCCTTTGTCGCGGGACAAAATACCGACACTGATCGGGGAACAGGCGTGAATGCGCGTGAACCCCGCGAAAACCGTCCACATTCACGTTCACGCCTGTTCACGGGGCTTCACGGCACTAATCTGGAGCCGCCATAATGGCGGCTCCAGATTAGTGCCGTGA
The DNA here is from genome assembly GCA_947507615.1 of Hemithea aestivaria. Classification (NCBI taxonomy): domain Eukaryota; kingdom Metazoa; phylum Arthropoda; class Insecta; order Lepidoptera; family Geometridae; genus Hemithea; species Hemithea aestivaria. The sequence goes on from OX382335.1 coordinate 17,114,139, forward strand.
ATTCACGCGCGAATTCTCGCGGTGAATTCACGGCACAAGTCGTGCCCTCCACATTCACGGGATGCTCTCAATCGTTCCTGAAACCTGCCGCGAAATGGACGTAGAAGCTGCTGCTGCAATAACTTTGTTTGCTGTGGCAATATATAATGGCGGCTCCAGATTAATAATTAGTTCCAAAAGTTTGCGCGCCACTCCATTTTGCGCAGCAAAACTGCATACGTCCGTTCGCCTTTGTAGTCCGGAGTATTTTTTTTTTTATGGCAAATTGTTATACAACATTTATGCCAACATCACGTCAATGAAAACTAAAAAAAAAACAATAACAAAAAACCTCCTGTAGGGTGACGATTTCAAAAATCTGAAAAACGAAACTGGCACGGGGCCGTGAATGTGGATGTGTACGCGTGAACGCCGCGCGAAGGGGGCGCGAACCCTTTGTCGCGGGACAAAATACCGACACTGATCGGGGAACAGGCGTATTCACGCCTGTTCACGCGTGAACCCCGCGAAAACCGTCCACATTCACGTTCACGCCTGTTCACGGGGCTTCACGGCACTAATCTGGAGCCGCCATTACAAACTTTCACGTTTATAATATTAGTAAGATTATATCCGTTATCTTAACCACCATAACACAAGCATTATGTTGCTTAGCTTGGGATTAGGTGGCGCTGTGTGAAATGTCCTGAAATATTTATTTATTTATTATTATTAAAAAAACATGATAGGTACATTTTTATGCGAAAAACTTGCTACACAGCTTGTGTTAAAATTTAAAATTATATTCATTTTAAAACTTTTAATACAAATAGGGTTTTAAATAGCTGAAACTATGGCGCTGCTAGTTTTGTAATAAAATCTAGTTTACTCCATTTTAATCTGAAAACTTTGAATAAATGGATGTTAATTAAAGCTAGAAGGCATTGTTTTAATTAAGAGCCGTGTATTACGAACTATAATTTAGTCTGAATTCTCGCCGTTGCAGCTAAGAATTATTGCATTTTTAATTAATGGTTTTTTAGGATGGACGAAATTGCTGGATTTAGTTTGTTGAGAGACAAATGAGGCACACAAATTATGTCAAATCACGTGAAAATATACACTCACGTACAAAATCATTCTGTAATAACTTACAGAATGATTTTGTAAGAATGATGATGAAAGTACCTAACCTTTAGTAAGTATTGTAGTAAGTGATTAAGTCAACACTTTTATTTGACTGCAAAAAAGAAAAGGCTATCAATTCGTCGCTATAATATTCTTGTATGGTCTCGATTATTGGAAGACACCTGAACCAATAAAGATATTTTTTCTTATTTCAAAAGGTATAATTCCCAAGCCATCTCCCCATATAAATTTGATCAAAATCTTTCAAGTTATGAATTAATATAAACATAAACATGAGTCTCTACCTTGTACTCATACTTCAAAGTGAGCTTGTAGTCGGTTAATCCTATTTTTTTTTGTATTGTCTTTCTGCTTCATTTCTGCGTTGACTCCTTCTTGTAAGTTTTGTATTCTAGTTAAACTTTAAAATTAAAATGAGTTTAATATAAAGTGTAATGTTATGAATTTTAGATTGTCTTACTTTTACTCATGACTAAGATATTTTTTGAAAATGTAGTTAGCTCCCCATGGACCTCTAATATCTCTCTACTAATGTATCTATCTCAATGTATCTAGATCAATGTCACAGAATGTTTATGTGCCCAGTGGTTTCATTCACTAAATAAAACTAGTTCTAAGCTACTTATATACCAAACTTCAGCTCAATCTGTTCGGCAATTTATGCGTGGAAAGGTAACAAACATAGAATACTTCCATACTTTATAATAATAGGAAAGGTATTAAAACGCAATCAAAATGTTATTTTATCACAGTTTAATATTATTTATTGTAATTAATGAAATTACGCTTTATTTTGCGAAGAAAACCATTATGATTTTTTTAATAATCTTTGCTGTCCCACTGTTAGACGTAGTCTGAAGACCTCAAGCAAAGACGGTCTTTGCTTATGATGATAATTATCACTTATTGTTTTCTTCCTTTCCTTCAAGCATAGGAACCTCCTCTGGTTTCTCATCATCAGCTCCATCATCAGGCTCGTTCCAGTCAGCTTTCTCCGAAGTCCCGAAGATCAGGTAGAACAGATTCGTGAAGAAGTATACGCCGGCTGCTACGAAGAATACTTGCCTCCAGAGGTATTCGCTTTTCTGAAAACAACGGAAAGTGAAGAATTAACATAATAATATTATGCACGCCTTGTTCTAGCTTACTGAAATCGAGCTTGAATTAAACAAATTTCAATCTCGTAATCATTAAAATGCTGGCTAAATAAGCCTACTCTTTTTATCCAGCAAAAATTCATCACGCATCGTCACCCTGCGCTGGGGGACTTAGGGTAGTATGTGAGACTTCACCACCGAATATAGACGAGCCGGGGAATATAGTGGGATACCCATTAAAAACCTTGGGTGTTCCTGTGGGATGCCATAATTCCGGGGCAGCGGGTACGCCGAAGTACTCGTCCGCGGTCCCGACGTTGGCTTACGAGTAATAAATCTTTGACTTACTACGTCAGTGAGTATGAATCCAGCCACAATTGGTGCCAGCGATGCGACAGCGTTCGACAGGAAATTGCTCATGCTCATCAATGTTCCAGCGAAATTTGGGGATATATCGATATGGTTAACCTATAAACAACAATTATTAACAAATAACTCGCAGTGTTATTATATATTACTAGCACTCGCAGTGTTATTATTGTCAATGTATGTATTATAAACTTTCGCACATAAATACTCTGTAACTAGTTTTAGATATTGCACACCGTCGTCTATTATTGTATTTACAGACCTGATCCATTCCCAGGTTGTCTGTAAGAAATTGCCTAGTGCGATAAGACCGCCGATTGTTTACCTAGCATTAAGATATCTAGATCATTAAGCTTCTTTGTAATTGTTTGGTATGCAATAAAGTATTATTCTATTCTATTCTATTACGTCACGGTTAAACATAAAATTATCTGCCACACTTCGTGCAAAAGTTGACGCATAGTGTCCATTTTTTTTCTTAAGGTTAGTCTTTGACCACAATCTCGCCTGATCTTAAGCGACGATGCGGCTGAAGATGGTAGCAGACTAAACCTAGAAAGCGGGATATATCCCTCGTCGTAATGACCGCTTCGCGACATGGTTTTGTCCAGTGGGTGGTAACTAGCCACGGCCGAAGCCTACCACTATACATTCATTTCGCAAAAAGTGAAAAGCGTCGTGAAAAACTTTTGATGTTAGTATTATTTTAAATATTTACATTACTACAAAAACTATCTCATAAAAGTAGAACTAAGCCTTAAATATGCATTGACATGACCCAAGGCGTTTTTATGTTAAGAAGTACATACGAAGACGAGCATACCTAAGATGTGACATTCTAGGTACACTGCACCAACGCTTCTTACTGAAGAGTCATCAGATGTTAAGACTCTTTAGCCTAGTAATTTTACTAGTTACATTGCCCCCCTACAGAAGCACAGTAATGTTTGCACATTACTGCTCAGGCGGTAGAGTAACTGGAACTGTTAGGGTACCCACCTAGACGACCTCCAGCAAAGGAAGTCTACCCCCGGTTAATAAATATAGATACATATCCACATGAACATTTAATATGATAATATCAAAGAATTAAAATTACTATCAAAGCAGGAGATGGTTTATTTACCTGAAAACCCATATGTGCAGAAATCTTAAAAGCGCAGATTATGACCAACATCGACTCTACTACGTAAATATTCTTCGGAACGTACGCCAGTATTATCAGACCTATCGCTGGTGGGATGCATCCTGTAACATACAACCATATATTACAGATATACATAGTTAAAAACGTAAGAAATAATAATAATATTATCATTTAATTTACTTTTATTAACATACGATCACGCGGTAGGGTATTTTATTTTCCTAAAAAGAAAATAAACATCAAAGGTAGTATTGCAACAAAATGGACTACAGCAGGAATACAAAAATCAAAGGATACACTAACTAAATTGGAAATTTTGCAAAATCATCAACCAACTGAAGAAAGAAAAATTCATATAAAGAAGTATAAGAGGGTGTTAAAAAAGGCAATGACAGCGGCTAAAAAAATTAAATACGCGCATAGAATAAAGTTATCCGGAAATAAAATAAAAGAAAGTTGGAAAATAATTAAGGAAAATACTAAGCAAAATATTCACCAAAAAATAGAAAAGAATAAAATTAAATCGATATCAGATAATGAAGGGCATATTATAACAGAATATAAAAAAATAGCTGACCTGTTTAACAATTTTTTTTCGAAATATAGCGCACTCACTGACTAAAAATCTTAATGATGATACAGATAAGTGTTTGGACTTTTTAGAAAATATGAATAAACCAAATTCCAAAATTAAATTTGAACAGATTGATTTCAAAGAATTGAAAAGAATAGTTAATAATCTAAAAGCAAAACAGTCAACAGATATTTATGACATGGATGTTAAGACGTGTAGAAAACTATTATTGGAAAATGCTATTCTAATGAAATTATTATTAGTAGTTTTAAACGATTGTTTGCGTGAAGCCATATTTCCGGATGTCCTTAAAATTGGCAAAGTTATCCCATTATAATATAAAAAGGGTGATCAAAATGAACTTTCTAATTACAGACCAGTTTGCATATTGCCGACGTTATCAAAAATCTTAGAAACTTTGTTAAAACAGAGGATAATTGAATATTTCGAGGAAAATAATTTATTATCCACAGAAATGGCTATTCGTAAGGTAATTTACTTTATATTAGAGTCTTTGGATATGTCACAGAAATGCGCAAGTATTTTCTGTGACCTATCAAAGGCTTTTGACTGTTTAAGATATGATGTACTATTGCTAAAGTTGGAATACTATGGTTTTGATAAAGTAGAACATAATATGATGAAATCGTATCTAAGCAACCGAAATCAATATGTTACCGTTAATAATACTAATTCTACTATTGGAAACATGACAATAGGAGTTCCTCAAGGATCGATACTAGGTCCGGTTCTCTTTTTAATTTATATCAACGATCTTTCATGTAACATACCAACTTGGGCAACAATTAGTTTGTTTGCCGATGATACACATGTCGGCATTAGGGATAAAACGGTCGAGGGGAGGGATGATAAAATAGTTAAAGTAACAGAATTACTACAGGAGTGGTTTAAGGCAAATGGTATCATTCTCAATCCAGATAAAAATACAGTAATGAATTATCAGAGCAAGAAGGGACCGAGGCAGTATAATAATCAAGTAACAGACAATGTGTTTTTGGGGTATACGATAGATTACACCATAAGCCATGCAAACCATATTGATAAATTATGTAAAAGTCTCTCAAGCGCTAACTATGCACTTTTGAAATTAAAACCTCTTGTAGATAAATCCACTTTGATATCTGTATATTATGCATACATTTTTTCTAAAATAAATTACGTAGTAACAATATGGGGAAATAGCGCAGTTGTACATAATATATTGAAATGTCAAAAAAAATCTATTCGAATTATTTGTGGCCTTAAAAAACGGACTTCAGTAAAAAAATATTTTAAAATAAATAAAATTTTGACCATTATATCATTATAATATATTTATAGAAGCCTTCTAGAAATTCATGGACAAAAAGGTTCATTACCAAAAAATATGGACACGCATAGTTTCAATTTACGAAATAAACATAAACTCTTCTTACCGCGCACTAGGTTGACAAAAGTTCAAAAACAAGGAATGTACACAAAATTGCAGATATATAACAAACTACCTAAACGTTTAACGGACTTGCCGATGAGTACCTTTAAACGAACATTAAAGACATTTTTTGAGCGAAACCCTTTTAATAATATTAATGAATTTATGACTATGCACCTATTAGAATCCTCATTTTTGTGTAACGATGAATGACTCATTCTGACATATCTATTGAATATTTTAAAGTGTTACTTTGTTGTTTTTATTTTTCTTGGACATGTTAATTGACATTTTTGTTGATTTTCTTCTTGTTATTAGGATACAAGCAGCGAAGAGCCGCTAGAATAGTTGATAATCCCAAGCTCTCCGGTCTTCTCGATCCACTTAGTCTTCGCAGAGATATTGGATCTCTGTGTGTGTTCTACAGACTTTACTACGGGGAATGCTCTGAAGAGCTCTTTGACCTTATTCCGGCATCACAGTTTTTTCACCGGACTTCCCGTCACAGGGAAAAGGCCCACCCTCACATTTTACAGGCTTGGAGCTCACATACATCCCGGTTCTCTCTCTCGTTTTTGCCACGCACCTGTAAAATGTGGAACGACCTTCCTTTTTGGGTCTTCCTCAATCTTTCGATCTACCAAAATTCAAAAAGGGTATTTATAAAGTCTTCCAGGGCCGGCAACGCTCCATTAACGCCTCTGGTGTTGAAGGGGTCCATAGGCGTCGGTAACCACTCAACATCAGGTGGGCCGACTGCTTGTTTGCCGCTCTTAATATAAAAAAAAAAAAAACACAGTATAAATTTCAGTTAAAAATGTTATTATTTTGATGATTATTATTTATTTTTTATTAAAGAAATCGAATTAAATTTTTTATTAACTTGCAATACAATAAACATGTCAATATTGTTTATTTATATACTTTTGTTTATTTATATATTAATTTAAGAGTTAATGAATGTACCTGACATGCCTATAATAACATTACTGTTGTTTGGTCAATAAATGATTCTATTCTATTCTATTCTATTTTTATAAACGCAAAAATAATATATCTTCTTTATTACGCGAAGGAAACCTAGAAGTTTGTATGAAATGCCAAATTCACACATCAGTTCAGTAGTTCTTGCGTGAGGGAGTAAGAATGTACCTGACATGCCTATAATAACATTACTGTTGTTTGGTCAATAAATGATTCTATTCTATTCTATTCTATTTTTATAAACGCAAAAATAATATATCTTCCTTATTACGCGAAGGAAACCTAGAAGTTTGTATGAAATGCCAAATTCACACATCAGTTCAGTAGTTCTTGCGTGAGGGAGTAACAAACAAACACACTTACATAAAATAAAAGCAAGCAGCCTATTTAAGCATTGTAGCAGACTCTTGTTAAAATAGCAGACATTGTAGTTTTGTTTTAATTTTATGCATGTTACTAACAATATTTTTTAAGTAGTACTACTAAGAGAATATGGGCTTGAGGCCTGAAATAAAACAATTTTTTTTTTTATAAAAACTTACTTTTTATACATATATTAGTAGGTTACTCTACAGTAGCAAAAATTTAATTCCTGTATTGACTTAGCACACAAACTTAAATGATGGTTAAACAAATACTGATGATAACAATACGAGATGTTCTTATCAATGACATCAGTAGCTGGAATTGATAAGATAATTTTAAGACAATACTATTAATTATAATCTTAGTTGTTGGCATGCTATTAATAAATAAGATAAAATATTTATTTGCATCAAAAACAGATGTACGATATAATAGAAATCCTATTTTTTGCAAAGAAGTTGGACCACGAACAAGACTCTCTCCTGATGTTAAGAGATACCACTGCCCATTGCCCATAGGTAACACTGTACTGATTATGGGCAGCCGTTATCTCTTAACATCAGGAGAGCGTCTTGCTCGTCTTCTACTTCATCACATAAAAAAAAAATAGGTATAGTGATACCCAGGATTTCACAATGATGTGAAATTCTAGGAGCACTGCACCAACGCTTCTTACTCAAGAGTCATAAGATGTTAAGACTCTTTAGCCCACCAATTTATTGCACAAAAAAATTATGTTCTAATTTAAAGTTTTCTATAATAATTGTATTTCAATAAAGAGAACTTTTCCTCAGAACTTTTCCATGATAAGCAAAAGTTTCTAAGCATTAAAACACCAAAAACAAATAATAATAATATTATGAAGAGTAAAAAGAAATATGTCAATTATCCGTGAATTTTCCGACTATCTAACTGTCATGGTTCATGAGATAGACGGACAGACAGATAGACAGTGTCTACGTAATAGGGTCACGTTATTACCCTTTTGATATGAAACCCAAAATAAAGAAAAAACTTTACTTACCTAAAGAGTTGGCTAGTTTCCTCGTGTGGGTTACAGACAAGATCTTCTTAACAATAAGCATGTCCGTTAACCAACTGAAGAAGAAGTTCATAAACCACATCACCACGAATGGGAGAGCTGTCAGCATACCATTCTAGAAATATCAAATAAAAACATCGATATAACCATTTTTATTTATGAGTCAATTATTGAAATCTAGACACGCGGCAGCGAGTCAAGCCAAGTTCAAGCAAAGGAACTGGCGACCGCGCCGTGTGTTATATTACACGAACCATCCAAAGCGCGTTTTGACGACTTTTTACACCCTCGTTATACAAAAACTATTACACATAGACAAGTCAAATTTGGCACATATACTTAAATATACGAACTATATCTCTGTTCCAAATTCCAATAACACAGCTCAAACGGTTATTTAGATATAAACATCCAGTAATCGGTGAAGTTAATACATACTGAGGGATAGATCAAAAGTAATATCCCAGTTCCAGATGACCTAGAAAGCTGAAATTTGGCATCCCGATAGGCATAGTCATAGTAACAAAGGAAAAAATCAGAAACTAGTAAATTTTAATGATTTAATAATATTTTTAAATTTAATAAAAATTGTTAATTTTAAAGTATGGTAATTAACTTGCAAATTAAATATGATCCACCTTCCGGTTTCCGATTAAGCAGAAATTTGGCATGCATGTATAAATTGGATGACAATGCAATATTATTGTGACATGGAGGTGATCTGACGATGGAGCTGGAAGGTGGCCATAGGGACTCCGTAATTATATGACGCAACCCCATCGAGTTTGGGCTTATTTGATTTGTCTTGACGAGTACTTTGATACTATATAGTAATCAGGGTCTGATGATGGAGCTGGAAGGTGGCCATAGGAACTCCATAATTAGAATAGAAAACTCTTTATTGTTCACACAAATACAATAATATAGCTTAGAACTAACATTACACAGAAATAAGTGTTACAATTGGCGGTCTTATCGCTAAAAGCGATCTCTTCCAGACAACCAAGCAGGGAAAGGAAATACATAAAATAGAGCGACGGTGGTTATAAAGATATATAAGGAGACATAAGTACATATTTATTTAATTAAGCGACGCAACCCCATCGAGTTTGAGCTCGTTTGATTCGTCTTGACGAGTACCTTTGTGCTAGATAGTAATAATAAATGCTTGTTAAAAAAATTTCATGTTACCTACTATAAGTACAAACTACCTCTATGATTGATAATAATGGTATGGTAATTTTAAGTATATACTTTTGTTATATTGTTTATGAGTCACGATAAGGAGTAAATACCTAATACCTATTCTATTCCACCGTCCCATGGCCGGTGCACCGGAAATAATTAAAATCAAATAAATATAAATTAAGTTCTAGTAAGCCCAAAGGGCTTGATAATTAATCTATATGATAGGGCTTACTATGACTATTTCATTTCTGATATGCGTCTGGTATTGGCTCAGTTATTTATTACATGTGGATTTTAAGAGCTTCACGTGAGAATAATATTTATTATAACGAATGGAGTAGGTATTATACCACCTTTATTTTATTTAACCTTACTCTTATCAGTTTTAGTATACTTACATACAATTAAATGATAGGTATTTCGGACCACGCCAGCGCATTAGGTATACATCATTAAATTATGGATAAGTACCTACCTACTATTAAATTCTGTACAAAAAGTAATGATATCCTATCAAAAACATAAATGTGAAATTAGAGCCAAGTTCAATATTACGATATATGTATTATGTAGGTACCTATGCGTTAGTTGTTTGTTGACTTCAAAGACAAAAGAAGGGAGATCTAAATTGGTGCCAAGTTCAATGGTTAGTCCTGAAATATATTTATAACATAAAATATTCTATTACAACTTAAAATATTATTTCTTCTTATAACTTAAGATAAATATATTATAGCTTGAGATCTGACTTGGCTTGTTCTCATATTGTATTATGCGAAATATTATAATTAACTTGCCTTCTAAAACTGTCTATAAAACTAGCCGCCGTGGAACATAGGGCTCTTTCGTGACTGTTTTTGTATGCAAGGTATCTACTTAATAATATGTCGTATATGAGAACAAGCCAAATTAGATCTCAGGCAATAACATATTTATCTTAAGTTATAAGAAGAAATAATATTTTAAGTTGTAATAGAATATTTTATGTTATAAATATATTTCAGGACTAACCATTGAACTTGGCACCAATTTAGATCTCCCTTCTTTTGTCTTTGAAGTCAACAAACAACTAACGCATAGGTACCTACATAATACATATATCGTAATATTGAACTTGGCTCTAATTTCACATTTATGTTTTTGATAGGATTAAACAAACACTAAATGTCAAGTGGAGCAAACCGCAACGTTTTGGTGTTAACCGCATTCAAATCGGTAAAGCCGTTTCTGAGTTCATCACACACAAACGTACAGACAGACAAATATTGATAAAATTATTTTTTTGGGTTCTATTGTGTTCATAAAGCATTTCATATTTTTTCTTACTATATTATAATCTTCAATCTAACAAACAGCGTCTATTTACGATTTTTTATCGATATTAGTATCAAAATTTTGAAGGGCGGCATAAAATAAATAATCATTCGATTTTCTTTATAAATAAAACAAACTTGGATGAATAATTTTGCGCCACCCCATATAGGCCATATTAAGTATAAAATAATAAAATATTAACTTACAGCTTTAATGTTAACTCCCATAACCTTGTCCATGAAGGAAGGAACTTCAGAGTAGAGGATCAGTTGACCCCAAGTGCTTCCGATGTGGCTTATCATGATAGCGTAGACGCCTGGGTGACGTAGGATCTTAGACCATGGAACTGATAATTTTACCTAAAAATAATTATCATCAGCTGGAAGGTTAAAGTGGTGATGCTAAACACTGATGAAGGTAAGTTATGGTGACATTGGTATAAAAAATTTGAGATCCAGGCTTTTTAATTTAAACCCGAAACCTAAAGTGGGTTTATGTTCATAAAAATCAGAGTCTGGAGAGCTATATCTTAAATGCAGCTGATAAAATTAACAATCTCCTTGTCTGACCATATTTCTTAATCATCATCATCATATTAGCAGTAGGACGTCCACTGCTGAACATAGGCCTCCCCTTTAGACTTCCATATGAACCGGTTGGAAGCGACCTGCTTCCAGCGTCTTCCGGTGACCTTTCTAAGGTCGTCTATCCACCTTGTGGGTGGACGTCTTACACTTCGTTTGCTAGTCCGTGGTCTCCACTCGAGCACTTTCATTTTCTTTTTTTATTTTTTAATGTTAAATTTAATTTAGAAGTAGCAGAAGATAAAAATATAACATACTTTTTCATAACCCTCCTTCTGTCCCAATCCTTTCTCGATGTACTTTCTCTCAGCATCAGATATTTTCGGATGATCAGCCGGAGTATCAGCTGCCATCCACCAAACAACGCAAGCCATTGTCCCAGAGAATATGGCGTAGAACCTGAATATCCCTGGCCAGCCCATCGCTGATGAAGATATGAAGCCTGTTAATGGAAGACCCAGGACTGTTCCGAGAGCTTGACCTAAAATAAAAATAAAAAACAAAACCTCGTATTTTCATTCGAATCCTCGTCCTCGGTTTCAACTTGGGGGTTAGACTTGATATAATATGCCAAAATCATTGACTTACAAAGGACATTTGGCTTCTCACTACTCAAAGTATGAACGATTGAGCTGCAATTTGAAAATAAGTTGATAAACCCCTGGATATTAAAATAAAATTTACCAACTAAGAAACTGACAGAAACGGGGATTTAAGAAGAAAAATAAGCATACAAAACCTCCATAAGTTAAAGACGTCAATCTGCCTCGCTCCTCAAGAGTTGCCCATTTGCCAAAGAACGTGTGTATTCCTGGTACTATGAAAGCTTGGCTCAACCCTTGTGTTAGTCTGAATATGGCTATACAGACCCATCCACCCTGAAACGGTGAAGACACAAATTTAATGAAGTTGATAATACAAATTTTGACAAATCACATCTGGAGTATGTCTAAGGATCAGGAAAGGATGTATCCGAACATTGCTCTACGTGCATTTCAAAGGCTCAAATGTCGTTTCAGGCTTAAATGCTGTATTGCCAAAGCTGAGCACAGCAAAGGAAAATCTTTGTCCAATAATGTGACAGATCATCTATCTATCTACTCAGCCCGTATCTACCCACTGTTGGATATAAGTTCAACTTCCGATCCTGTGAGAGTTTTATCCAATTCCCTCCGACATATTTCACAACATCGTCTGACCATCGGGATGATAATTTAGATTGATAAAGTTCGTACTTACATAATAGGCAGCCAATGGTAATATCAAAGCTATAGCAAAATTGAGGAACATCGCTGCAGCGATCAAGTATCTAGCTCCAAATCTATGCACTAACTGCCCAGCAGGGATTTGCATTGTCATGTAACCCCAGAAAAATGATGAGATCACTATGTCCTGGACCTTTTTACTCCACTTGAATTGAGGATACTGAAATAGATAATATAAACTATGTAAAATAACATGAAATTAAAAATCTTTTAAAAATAATATTTTAAACTTAAAGTATGTGTATTAGAGATTAATGTGAAAACTTTTTTAGGCATAAAAATAAATGACCATGGCTAAGTTTTAGTCGAAGTTGCTCTAAAAATGGTTAAAGCATATTAATATTATATAATTTATATTATTATAGCTGCTCAAGACATTATTGGTTCCCGACAAGAAAAAATACTATAAGATGCCTTTTTAATAAAAATTAACCAAAAGAATACTTACAGGTGGCGTCAGCATTAGAGCATTTAGAAATCCGTGCGTTTCAAATTCTTCTTCAGTATCTATACTTAAATTACTTTTTACACTAACATTATAGATTCCATAATTATTTATACTTGTTACATTGTGATTTTCTACAACACCAGTTACATTAAAATTTTCAGTCAAGTTATTAGATTTAACTGTCTGATGTGTCATAGCTACTAGAGCAACACCCATACAGGATCTCATGGTGTAAGCTATGCTTAATGCAAAGAAAAGTATTAAGCTCTGCTGATGTCTGTAGCCCCATCCTGAAAAAGAATTTTCGAAAAAATATGTCAATATATCTATCCAACTTTTACTTTTTTTTTTTGGTAAAATACGTCTTCGCTGTTTGAACAACACCTTTACTTTCTTCTTGTGTGTGTTTCATTCAAACATTATAGTTAAATGAATTAAGTTACAAATATTATAATCAATCATCACCATATCATCCATCATAGCCTTAATTCGTACACTGCTGGACATATGACCACCTTAATAAAGGGTAGCCTGACCCGAAAACCTGAATAGTGGTGCACCCGAAATGGAAAACCACACCAGTGAACTCTGTCCTCTGCTTTCTTCTCCGCCCACTCCCAGCGACCCTCTGGATATCATCACCCTATCTCGTCCATAGGTCACTACGTTTGCTGAAACTTGGTCTCCACTCTTTCCGAAATTTTACTATCATGTTTAGTGAAGCCAAAGAAGGGATTCATCCTGCGTTATAGTTTTAATCTGCTACCATCTAAGGCCATAATATCGTCGCTTCCTATAATGAATAAAAAATAGATTCTTCTCTATTAGGACCTTTAAGTTCATTAATTTCCACTTCATCCTTCACTGCCACTTCACTGTCTGATTTTTTATTGTTCCCATCACCATTCATTATGAAGCGATGTCACATACTAAATAACTAGTTAAACTCAGTTATAGAAATAAATTTGTACGTTTTAGAGCAAATGTTGCTATCTAAATGCAAATGGTTATCGTCAGAGAATTTGTATTGTGACGAATATTATTATTATGGGAAACAAGGAATTAAATGCTTATTTAAACTGAAGGTAACCGATAAGGGATAATTTACACCAAGACAATATTCTAAATGTCCAAAAATTATTGTTACACATATCCATATAAATGTGATAATTTAATGTTATAATATTTTTTATTCAGAATGGACTCCCAAAATCTTATCTATTAAAAGTAAAATAAAACTGATATAACTTTCTTAATAATTTATTATTTTGACAAACTCATGCATTAATACCGCTCATTTCATTTACTTATAATTTATTATATCTATTGTTCTATTAATAAATAAGTATATTTATTGTTTATCTCAATTATTAATTTCATCATTTTTTTAAATCATCTTTTGTAGTCAGCATAGGAATGTTTTCATCTTGACCATCTTTATCAGTGTTTCCGTAATCAGGATCGTTCCACTCAGCTTTTTCTGCTGTACCGTATATCAAAAAGATCAAGTTTGTGAAGAAATATATCCCAGATGTCAAGAAAAATACTCGTCTCCATAGGTACTGACTCGTCTGAAATTAGAAGAACAAAGTTAAAATTTGAACCTATAAAACAAGAATCTATACGACGTGTTACAAGCAAGGATCTTAAAAGTGATAAAGAGAGAAGATTTGTGCCAAAATAAATTATACGATTAAATATTCTCATTTCATATAAAAAAACTTTCAATAATCATATTATGACATGATTATTGATAGACATTTTAATATTGTCTATCACACTTACATATATTATAATAAAAGCGAAAGTTTGTAAAATAATATTACAATTTTTTTTCACAAATTCACACAAATTCCTCTCTAAGAATTAACACCAAAATATTAATATTTAATTATAATAATCATGGACAAAACATAAATTTAATACAATCATAAAGTACCTATAAATAGATAATATATAAATTAAGACTTACAACATCAGTAAGTATGAATCCAGATACAATCGGCGCTAAAGAAGAGACAGCGTACGATACAAAATTGCTGACGCTCATCAAAGTCCCCGAGAAGTTAGGTGCTAAATCGATAGGATTCAGCTACAAACAGAAATTATATTTATTAATTGGACACAACATTCATAAACTTGGTACAAATTAGGCTAGGTAACGTCTGAGCATCCTTGCTAACCAGGTACTCAGTCGATCGGCACGCGGATCAAACACATGTTGATTCTTATTATAAGATTTATTTCTCTAAATTATTATTTTTTAATTACCTATCTTTTCTTACCTGGAAGCCCAAATGTGCAGAAATCTTAAAGGCGCAGATAGTGACCAGTATGGTCTCTACGACATAAATATTCTTGGGCACGTACGCGAGTACTATCAGACCAATTGCGCATGGAAAATAGCCTGAAACATAAAATTAGTTATAAAGACACACATTATAATAGATAGAAAAATACATAAAGATGTTTTACATTACCCATAGAATTAGCAAGCTTCCTGACATTGGTGACTGACATAACCTTCTTAACAATGAGCATATCCGTAAACCAACTGAAGAAAAAATTCGTCACCAACATCACCACGAATGGCAGACTGCTCAGAAGACCATTCTAAAAAAATATTTTCATAAGTTAATAGTATAGGTATAATATTCTTATTAGGCAAATTCAAAATCACCCGTGAGCCAAGTTTTAATAATCCGACCACAGTTTGTTTTAAATCATAATGACCGCTTGGCGACACGGTTTGGTCCAGCGCGTGGTAAGTATACCTACGGCTGAAGCCCTCCACCAGTTTTGATTTTGTTTTGAAATTTACCTTCTTAACACAATTTTACGTAATTTTACTTACCGCTTGAATATTAAGACCCATAACTTTATCCATATACGAGGGAACTTCGGAATAGAGTATGATTTGACCCCATGTGTTTCCAATATGGCATACTATGAAAGCATACACACCAGTGTGACGGAAAATTTTGGACCATGGCACTCGCAGCTTCATCTGAAATGTATTAATTAATTATGTAATCGCCTCTTTTTACTTTTATGTTCAAGACAATGAAAAGGTCTTACTTTTTCATATCCAGCTTTTTGTCCCAGTCCATTTTCGATGAATTTCCTCTCAGCTTCAGATATTTTTGGATGGTCTGCCGGAGTGTCAGCAGACATCCACCACATCACGCAAGCGATAGTCCCGGACAAAAGGGCGTAGATTCTAAACAACCCTGGCCAGCCCATCGAAGATGAGGATATTAAACCTGTTACGAGGAATCCTAATACAATTCCTAGAGCTTGACCTGGAAAAATAAAATAAATAAAAAGCAAAATCTTTAGACGGAACGTCTGTATCAAATTATAGTTTATTATGATCATCTTGTCATATTAATACTGTAGGTTAAGCAAGATACCTACATATAGTATTACTATGACTTTCTAACACACATATTTTACCCATGTGATTATAATTATTTCTCTCCATTCAAGGTTGTCTGGAAGAGATCGCTTTTAGCGATAAGACCGCCAATTGTTACACTTAAGTTACGAAATTATGTTTTAGTTTTAAGTTTCTCTGTATATTTGTGGTGTTACAATAAAGAGTATTCTATCTATCTATCTATCTATTTTCTTAAAAACATACCTTCTTAATATATAGGTAGGATACCATTAGGTTGAAAAATTATGATTTTTTTTAGCAGTTGATAAGTGTACAGGATTACTATTTATCCACTTAACTATGTTATACATTTTCTTAATTTATTAAATTATGATGAATAGCATCAGCGTACCTCCATAAGTCATAGACGTCAATCTGCCTCGCTCCTCCAGAGTTGCCCATTTGCCAAAAAACGTGTGTATTCCTGGTACCACGAAAGCCTGGGTTAGACCTTGTATTAGTCTGAATATGGTTATACACACCCATCCTCCCTGCACAATAAATATAAATAAGCAAGTATTTCAATAAATTTATAGTAAAATGCTCATCTCTTTTCTTTTTAGCGTCCTAAGTCCTAGGTCTTCAAGGCTCGAGTAAATAGGATACCTTTCTAAGCATCTTACGTGATTCATTAACGACAACTTTCACGTTTTTCATCACACTTTTTCATATAAAAATAAGAAAGAAAACGAGCAAGACGCTCTCCTGGTGGTAAGAGATAACGCTGCCCATAATTAGAAGAGTGCTACTCAGGATTTTATAATAATTTAAAATTCTGGTTATATTGCGCCAACGCTGCTTACTTATGTCATAAGATGTTAAGACTCTTCAGCCCAGTAATTTACGATTACGACACGATCACGATTCACACGATTTCACGATTTACTCAATATAATAATACTGTATTGTACTTGTAGTCGACTCTGCCACTCTAGAATTGATTTTATTAGCCACCAACAGAAGTGCCAACGAAATCCAAAAGACAGTGCATAATAAATCGTCTGCAATAGACGCAAAGGCCTAAGATGATGATGTACTTACGTAATAAGCGGCCAATGGAAGTATCAAAGAGATTGCACAATTTATGAACATTGCACCACCTATCAGGTATCTAGCACCAAACCTGTGCACCAACTGTCCGGCTGGTATCTGCATCATCGTGTAGCCCCAGAAAAACGATGAGATTATCATACTCTGGACTTTTTTACTCCAATTAAAGTGAGGATACTGGAATAAGAATCAGATTGTAATCAAATTTACAATTATAGACCAATGTATTTCCTTCATGTGTAATGTCTTCTGTTAAAAAATGTTTTCTGAATTATGTCACACAAAGGCTAATTTACAGTGGGTAAAACCGCTATTTTCTAATAAGAAATACTTACAGGTGGAGTTACCATCAGAATATTTAGAAATCCATTCATTTTAAATTCTTCATAATTTTCTAAATTGTTGTTTCCATTTAAAGTTATATTAAAATGTTCTTTAGTAACATTAAAATTATGAGTAGTGTTAAAATTTTCAATAACATTATGGGGTTGATGCGTCATGGCTACAAGAGCAACTCCCATTAAAGATCTGGTGCTATAGGAAATAGTTATGGCAAAGTAGAGAATAAGACTTTGCTGGTGTCTATAACCCCATCCTGCAACAAATATTTACTTTTTTGTAAATAATAGGTTAGCTTTTGACCACGATCTTGTGTGAAGCGACGATGCGGCCGTAGATGGTAGAAAACTAGACCTAGAAGACGGGAAAAATCCCACCCTACACTGAGCGATCATAATGACCGCTTGGTGGCATGGTTTTGTCCAGTGGGTGGTAACTAGCCAAAGCAGAAGCTTACTACCAGTACAAAACTTTTTTTTATGCAAATAAAAACAATTCTTCGAAATCATCTTCATCATTGCCGGTTCCGTTTCCCACATTTCTTAAATTTCACAAAACAACCTGAACCTAATTTTATTATTTGCACCTTTTAATTCCTTAGGTTCATCATTATCTTTCACAGCCACACCACTTTCTAAATTAACTTTATTCTTAGTGCTCATTATGATAAAACTATGTCACACACTAAATACCTAGTTCCTTGTCGAACTAAAAAACAGAATGATAGCTTTTGTACCAACGTATTTACAGCTATTGTTATCGGAGAGTAAATAGTTAATGTCCTTGAATATGTATTTGGTTGATATTTCATTGAAGGAGAATTCATTAACTTGTCAATAACCTTTATGAAAATTTCATGTGTTTATTTTTGCTTAAATTATCTTATCTTGTAAAACAATCAATCTTGTATCTTAATTACATTAGAACTTACGTATATTATCATTTAATTTTTTCTTAGTAACTGGTACGCTATTATTGCCATTTCTTTGCTTTATTTATGGATAAATGATTTCGAGTATTCTTTAGTTTTGGTTTTTTGAATTTGAAATTAAACACAGATTTCATTTCAGAAAACTTAATTATTCAATTAACTAACAAATATTAAATTAAATTTATTATATCTACAAAAGAGTTAGTGTTTTCCATTTTCTTCCGTCTTGTCGAGCATTGGAACATTTTCCTCTGGTTTTTCTTCATCAATATTATCTTCTGGTGGATCATTCCACTCAGCTTTCTCAGCAGTTCCATAGGTCAGGTAAAATAAGTTGGTGAAGAAGTATAACCCAGCCGTCAGGAGGAACACCCAACTCCATAGGTATTCACTTGTCTGGAAAAGTAAAATAATGTAAGTTAATGTGATAGATAACTTAACTAATTTGGTAAAGAGCAAGTAGTAAATAATACCTCTACACTGATAATAAAAAGTAATAATATAGTAGTAAAAGATGAATAATAAAATAATTATTGCGGTTTAAACTACAACAGAAAAGTTTTACCTACTTTGAATTTCAGATTCACAGTTACTATAGTAGTAATAGGTTGTGTGTTCAACCTTTATCTTGTAGTTTTGGATCGTTGAGTTTACATCAAGGACTGCAACTTGACCTATTTCTTACATATTTAATAGGTTTACCCAAACAGTTTTACCCAAAGTAAATAGTTTTTTTTTTAATTTTGAGGTTCTGATAATATATTATTATAATGCAAGTTCCAAGCGGAGTAGCTAGGAAAGAATTAGATCAATGTAAAAGAAACTTACAACATCGGTAAGAATGAAACCAGCGACGATTGGAGCAAGAGATCCAACAGCATTTGAAACAAAGTTGCTGAGACTCATCAACGTTCCGGCAAAGTTTGGAGATATATCGATATGATTTACCTAAAAAATAAAAGAAAAAGGTTAAATCGATAAGAAGTTCAAGTGAAATAAGGAAGAGAGGATATTAATAATTATATTTGAGAAAGAGTTTTCACCTGAAAGCCCATATGAGCAGAAATCTTAAAACCGCAGATGATAATCAGTATGGATTCCACGGCGTATATATTTTTCGGTACATACGCAAGTGCTATTAGTCCAAATGATGGAGGAATAGAACCTGCAAACAACAAAAATACTGAAATTAAATCCACCAACAATGGAGTTTGATACAGAATCTATTAAGTAAATGTCATTTTAGAACTGATTCAATGCTATCCAAAAGTTAAGGGTGCATGAAGAAGATTAACCCACACTTGGATTAGAAATTATTATTCAATTGAAGTTTATCTGTATTAATTACTGTGATATATAAATAAAAGTTAAGAAACAATCAAAAAGGGCATTTTTCTATACATTACCTAAACAATTAGCAAGCTTCCTAACATTGGTGACACACATAACCTTCTTGACAATGAGCATGTCCGTTAACCAACTGAAGAAGAAGTTCGTAAACCACATCACTACGAATGGAAGAGCAGTCAAAAGACCATTCTGCAAATAGAGAATAAAACATTTAGAAATATTGTAAATCAATCTAATATAATATTTAAAGATTATGTCATACCCCTCAAGTACTTGCTTTTAGGACTCAGAAAATATGAGTTTAAAAGTGTACTCCCGGCGCGATCCTCCTGAATTTCTGTAGATGAACTATAAAATAATACAAGTTCAAAAAGTTTGCTCAGATCTGAAACAAGGAAACCATTAAAATATTCCAAGATATTAAGGAACTCACCGCTTTTATGTTGACTCCCATAACTTTGTCCATAAAGTAGGGTACTTCAGAATAGAGGACCAGTTGACCCCATGTATTACCGATGTGACTTACAATGATAGCATATACTCCTATGTGACGCAAGATCTTTGACCATGGTACCGACAATTTTACCTAGAAATATGATTTCAATTTTCAATTTTATCAGGGTCTTTGTGAGTACCATAATATTTATTATTCATTCTGTTCTGTTAAATCATTAGTAAGCCGTTACACATTCAAAGAGGCAAACTGTTTTGTTTTTCTCTCTAAAGACTTATTCATTTTAAAACCACTGCCTTCTTCTCTTTTTTCTTCGAAGAGAAATCCAGGCTGATGTCACTTTATTTATTATACTTTTGTGTCTCCATAAGGTTAGTATCTACATTCTACATGCATAAAAGATACCCTTACATTTTCATATCCAGGTTTCTGTCCCAATCCGCTTTCAATATATTTCCTCTCAGCTTCAGATATCTTAGGATGTGCAGCTGGAGTATCTCTGGCCATCCACCAGACCACAGCAGCTATGGTTCCCGACAGTAGTGCATAGAACCTGAATATACCAGGCCAACCCATAGGTGATGAAGCTAGAAAGCCTGTTATAGGTAGACCTAAGACGGTACCTAGGGCTTGCCCTGAAAATTGAGTTTAATGTTTATTTTAACACAGTTAAATTTTTAGTAGATGGTGGTGGATTCAGGTTAGTTAGATGGTTCAATTGCCAATTGCACCTCACTACAAAGCGAAATAATCCTGATATCTGTGAGAATTGCCTACATTTAATTGGTTGAACTACTGCTAGGAATGCGATTTAAAAGTGCAAGAATGTTTAAAATGGCATCTAAGCTCGAGCATAGGCATAATATGCTGAAAATCAGCGCTGCGCATCCTTGCCAGCATAAAGCTGAGCATATGCCTTTTGCCTAATTAGTACAACATTTCTTTTAATACTATTCCTTAATTTTTCTTGGATTTAATTTTTTTTTTTATCTTTCTGCAAGATCTGTATGCTTCTAAATTTTAAAGTGACATCTTGCATTTAATTTTGGATAAATTATAATTTCTGTATTATATTGAACTATACCTCCATAAGTCAAGGATGTCAATCTTCCTCTCTCCTCCAAAGTGGCCCATTTGCCGAAAAAGTTGTGAAGTCCAGGCATCACACAAGCTTGACTCATGCCTTGGATCAGTCTGAAAAATACTATGCACACCCATCCACCCTGTGTCCAAAGACACACTTCAATATAAAGAAAAACAAAAGGAATTACATTTTCTAACACAAAATTTTGTATGGATGGCTTTTGCGATATATTTGTTTTTGTTTTACGCCTAAACGGCTGGATTAATTAGGTTAAAATTCGTCACGTATGTAGCTTGACACATAATAGGCTACTTTTAAGTATGTAAAACTGTTGGGCACAGTTAAAACTATATAAGTATTGTCATAAAAATGTTAGATTAAAAAATTATGACAAAATTAAAACAAAAGATAATAAAGATAATAATATTGTACTTACATAATAAGCCCCCAAAGGTATAATCAAAGCCATGACACAATTAATGAACATGGCTCCACTAATCAGCCTTATAGATCCAAATCTATGCACCAAGTAACCAGCGGGCAGTTGGAGTGACATGTAACCCCACACAAATGCTGATATTATGGTGTCTTGGATCTTCTTGCTCCATTTGAATTGAGGATACTGAAAGATGATTATGAAAATTTAAAACTGTTATGTTTTCAAGGTAGCGTACCCTTAGTTAATGATTAACTGATACTCTAATATTAAAATTGTCAGTTTTATACCAAAAGGATGACGAAGTAATGTTATTATTCTAATGGTACTTACAGGTGGGGTCAACATCAACGCATTAAAAAACCCATGGACTTCGAAATCCCCTTCCATCTGAGAGCCAGTATTGGCAACTGTATCATTAATGACCCCAGTACCATTAATGACCCCGGTGATATTATCCGGTTTGGTCTGATGGGTCATGGCGACCAGAGCCACTCCCATACAAGACCTCATGCTGTAGGCGATGGTCAGAGCAAAGAAGAGGATCAGGCTCTGTTGGTGTCTGTAGCCCCATCCTGAAACTGAACAAATAGAGGATGATAAAAATTTTCACTTATATAAATGCAAAAGTATAGATATGCGTTAGACAGTAGTGTCTATTATATGACTGGGCTATTTGGCTGTAATCTAAAATATTTAAATTATAAATAGTTAATTTTTTTTAAGTACTAATCGCTTTCGAACTTTTTGTTTTGGCGATGTTTTTGTGTATTTTTACAATTCAGAAAAATTTGCTCTAGTTAATTAGTGTTTAAGAAGGTACATAATAATATTATAATAACAAATTATATAAAAGAAGGAGTGGCAGGTTCTGTATCAATACAAATTTGGCAAAATTATAGATTCTTACTATGACTAAAACATCTAGGGAAAGACACCGTGAGCATACTTTTAAGTTAGTTTAGTATATGGCCGGGGCTCTAGAAAAAAATATACTAATTTTACTTTTCACCACCTAAAATAAATAAATGTATTCCACAAAGGCTATAAAATGCACTCAGCCATTTAAAAGTTCCGGTGTAAACGAAAAACGGTAAAAATAAACACGAGTGTTTATAGAAGGGTTTACAAAAATCGAACTTCCAATAACCTTTGTTCGATTTGAATTGGGGAAATTTTCCACACGTTTTTCCTCAATTAAAAGCACCAGGAGATCAGATCACCTTTTACAGATAAAATCGAAATTTAATTGACATTAAATTGATCCTACCTTTGAACTGATCGCTGTCAAAAGGTTTCACGAACGCAGCAGATTCTGCATTCTCTCGATTCTCACTCATAATGAAGTTTTACTAATGGTGACTTTATCAGTTTTGATCTTAAGAAGCTGCTTCTCATAATATTATATTCAATAACGCTATCGGAAGGCAAATAGTTAATTGCTTTGTTTTATTTGTTTTTGTTTTACCTTGTGACTGAATAATACGTCATTTACTAAATGAAAGATATAATATGATTACGTCTGATTTCCTGTACAATGTCATTAGCGAGACTCTTCTGTAGTTTTAGTCCGGTCTTTGATCTATATTTAAGTGATACCTACCTTTAGTTGTATGCAACGATAAATCTGTGACTTGACGTCTAATATTTACTCGTATTATAAGACTAGAATGCAATTCACAAGTCAGAGAAAAATAGCACAAGAACTATATAGAGCCTGTGCCGTGCTGAGGGATGCTACAGATTAAACTTTTTATGGCCATACATATAATAATATAAGCTGAGCAGTGGTTATCTTAAGGCTGATGATTGACTATGATACTTGTTGTTACTCTTAAAGTTAATATTTTAAAATTACTACAAAAAAACTATTGCACAAAGTTGCTTAACAGAAGGGATTAAAAGTAGTCTATCAGTGTTTGCAAGTGTCAAGGTATAATAAATTAACATGTATTACAGATTTTATTACATTTTACATAACTTCCGCTCTTCTATCTATCTGATTATTTTCTTTATCTCTAACTGGATATAACTAGTAGTTTCTACTGACTTCTAGACGTAGAATGATTGTAGTTTTGTATAAATGTAGCATCTCTTGTAGTGGTAGGACTATAATAGTATAGAGGTCGCCAGGGATGTACCTCACTATTGCTAGTTTTGTACCACACCTGTGCCAGCTATTAATCCACAAGCAGTGTTCCGGATTGTAGGACCAATGTTGCCAGTTTCGCGTTGCGAAATTATTATTAATATTTATGTCGCTCTTTAACACGGGCTAAGCCCGGGCCTTTTTATAATCAAGCGGCTTTATTTACAAGGTTTGCTGATATCTCATCACAGCTGTAACGTGTCTATCAAAACAGCATTAAGACTAAGTTGTCATCAAATATACGAAATGTAGGCAGTCGTTAGGTTATGTAGGCATTTTAGTAATTTTGGCGACCTAAACTAGAGTTTATATGCTAGATATAAGTTGGCCACACAACCTATAATTGTTATTTGACTCTAGCAGTGCAATTTCTGTTGGTTTATAAGCCAAAAATATATATTATTATCAATATAACAATTCTAAATTTTGTGTGGACATCACTAAACATTAAATGTAGATGATCTTAATCTAGTATATCAATTAAAATACTAGAATTCTATTCATATATTTAATTTTATACATAAACTACCTAAAATAATTTTAACACACAAAAGTTTCAACACAGTAATACAGCAAAATTTTCGAAAATACATCCAACAAAATCAAAAATATTGTTCCTAGATTTTATTATTTTCTTCTTTGGTTTTTTCTTTGATAGCTTCTAGATTCACATTTTCGGCATCTGAAACAAAATAACACTTCATTTAGGTCGGCTCCACTTGCAATACAATCCGTGTCGCATTGTAATATTCTTAAACAAAAAATGTCAAGAGCACGTTTTGAATGAAACACTAAATAAGATAACACTGCGCACGAATATTTCTGCAAAGTGGAAAACGTTGACGATAATATTTGTACTTATAAAAAATATATATATATCATGATATCTACATATACGGTCGAATTGATAGCACTCTTCCTTTTTTTCGTCGGTAAATGAAAAAAAAAACCTATATTTTAAAATTCAGTTTTCAGTTCTTCATCTTTTCAAAATGTCTGTTTTTTTTTTGAGCGTGTTGGTTCTTGTCTAAAAGGGTAAATATCCCTTAAAAACCCTTTATAAGAGAATGCATATTTATAATACAATTCTGTATTAAACTACTACAAAAAACAAACACAATATACATACAATACAACAACCAACAAATTATTACAATTATACCTGTTGATTCAGTGTCGTTCCAGGGTTGCACGTCTGAAGACATGAGGAATACAAACACTAAGTTACAGAAGAACGCTATACCGGCGATCAGGAATATCACTATACGCCACTGGTACGGGTTTTTCTGAAAAAAGAAAAACAACTATAGTTTGACAACAAAAAAATAGATTTGAAAGTGCAAAAATAATCAAATGCATTAAAATGATGTACACGAATATGAACAGAAAACTCTGAAGTCTAAGCCGACAGACTAACTATAAAATACCGACTTCTAAAATGTAGGGGAAGCTCACAATAATTCGTTGAAACCCGATTTTATGTTGATTTCACCAATTACTCAATGACACTCGTACGTGAATCGATCTGGAAATTTCTTTTATTTTGATCCTATTTAAATACTACTTTAATACTTAATGTATTATAAGTTTAATACTTGCATAAACTATTATCGTGTTCAAATTATTGTAAAAACATTAAAATATTGGCTGAGCTAAAATTTTTCATTAACACATAAATAATATACATATTTGTCAGCGGCTGTAACCATAGCTACTCATAAATTATACAATATTTACTCCCCACAGTTTTATAGGTGTCTAATGGTGCCATTAATAACCCACAAAATATAGCCACAAGTCGGAAATAAATTTAGAGCCATTAGCCGTAATTTGTTAAACGGTTGTCACTTACATTTAGGCAAAAATGAACAACTTGACTGGCAACTTTATAACAACTACCAGTTTCTTATAATAAAATACTTGTTTATAATATTCCCTAATTTCCTTCCAACCAGGTTGTCTGTAAGAGATTGCTTTATGCGATGAGACCGCCGATTGTTTATCTCTAGTTTTATGTTTGTCATATTATGTTCATAACTATTTCTTGTATTTTAGTATGCAATAAAGTATCATTCTATTCTATTCTTATATTATACCCCCTGGGTTCAAATCTCGAAGGCACGTTAAATAATATTATGTATGTATTTGGATGAAAAATTATACGTTTTCAAATTGTTAGTGTATTGTATTATGAGAATATGGCTTTTGGTTAAAATAAAATGATAATTAAATTAAACTGTGGGTCCCGGCTGTTTCCTATAAAATATGTAGGAGGCAGTCGTCAGGTCATGTTGCAGGTCCTGTAGTAATCTGGGTGACCTGGTACTGCAACTTATAGGTTGGCCACACAACCAATAAATTGTGATTTTACACTGAGAGTGAGACTCACTCACACGACTCTACATCAGATACTGTTTTTCAGATTCTGATAAAAAAGACATAGCGCAGCAAGATTTTGGCGCATCTGCATTTAAAATTTTACCCATAAAATAAATAAAAATGTGAATAAACTCTATCGTGCAGAGCTCAAACCTCTAAACGGCTCATAAAATATAATATTCTGATATTGTATTCACTAAAAAAGGATTTTGGTTACAGGAGCCAAGCTAAGAGCATTTTTTAAGCGACAATGCGGCCTTATAAGGCGGCATACTATACCTAAATTCCGGGATAAATCCCTTGCATAAAATTGTATTGTATACATTTGTATTGTATGCACATTACATCTATTTTGGAGTAGGTTGTAACCTACTCCAAAATAGATGTAATGTGCAAGCACGATTTTCTGCAGAACCTTTTACCGCGAACATGACACTTCATACCAAACCACACAGGGATTAGTTACAAACTATCTCCATATTATTACGGACCACGGGAAACTTTCCATGCATTTTCCTCCTGGAATCTCTGGAGCAAATATTTTATAATATCAGTTTGAAAAGCTTGGTGGCGAACAGATTACATTTAAAGGAAGCTCTTTAGAGAATAAAACAAGGTTAATCAGAATTTTACAATATCTAAAAAAAAAACTTTTTGTTACTTAATAATGTTAATGAAAATATTAGCTTTTAAGACGGTATCTGGACAGAAAGTAGTACTTTAAATATAAATTAAAATTTTAAATAAAAAACTATAAAGATACTTTAATACGTTAAAGAATCGAAAAACAGTTACTGTTGTTGATTAGATTATAATATAATGTGTTCAACAAATTCAAGGCCTATCTAGATGATCATAATAATTATAATATTATAATTATTTTATAACAGCTTGTTTTTTGTTGTTGTTGTAATTACGAATATTTTTTTTAAAACCGCTTAACCGATATCAAAAATTAAAATCTTTTCTATTCTTTCCATGTCTGTTTGAATATAATTGATTTTCAATTTATGTATTAATACCGCCCTTCGTAGCATTATTAAAAGCAGCTTAAATTTGTTTAACATTTTTTTTCATGTAACATCAAGTAAAGTTTAATCATTCGTTAAAGCGACCGTTAGAACTATGTAAACCAGCCTAAGTGCTCGAAACAAAAGGTTGCATCTCCGCATTTCGATCCCTTTGAGCGGCTCTCGATTGTGAGTCGCTAATAGGTTATCCTTTGAAAGCCTCCCGGAGGACATTTCAATGGAGGATTGAAACAAAGCAGAGCCCGAGGGACGTCGATCGAATGGGATGGAACAAGAATCTGTAAGGCCTAGTTCTACGCTTGCTTGTACAAATGAAACAGCGTCATCTAGGTTTGATTTGAAACAAGTGATATTTAAAAAAAAAACTTTTTAAAAACAAGCTATTGTTATTACTAGCATCTATCACCAAAGTAGGTACCTACTCGTCAAGAAGAACAAGTGAAATTTAAAAAGAATCTTTATTTATACATGCTTTTATTATAATTACCATCTAGCACCAAAGTACTCGTCAAGACCAATCAAATGAGCCCAAGCTTGATGAGGTTGCGTCGTTTAATTACGAAGTTCTTATGACCACCTTCTTGCTCCATCATCAGATCAGCTCCATGTCATAATAATATTGCATTGTCATCCGATTTATACATGCATGCCAAATTTCAGCTCAATCAGAAATCGGGAAGTGGATCAAATTAAACTTCCAAGATTTAATACACAAAAATACTAACTTATACTTTATTTTTTTACAGACAGACAGACAACAGACAGGTGAAAGTAAATAAAAGCTTGTATGTAAAAAAAAAAAACTAATGTTTTATATGTGCACATCTTGTGAACTAGTTTTTTTTATATAAACTTTTCTGAGACGCGTACTTCTTGGTCAATGGTGAACAGTTTCAGCAATTGAGACTGGCAATTATTTCGCAACTTTCCAGCAACAAGTTGATGGATAAATCAGCTTGTCAATTTAAGGTCTATTCGATGTAGCATTGACGTTACACCTTTTATCCACTTTAACCTATGTGATGTAAGGAAATCTTATTGTTATTGGGTTAGAAGAGATCAGATGAATGTTTCTATTGCATTTCAAATATAATATTATTAATCTGGTGATCGGTAAAATAATAGACGAGTAGGTACCCACTAATACATTATATTTATTTATTTGACCTCTGAAGACCCGTCGGATCTTTAGTATGTTTTATATAAAAAAAGTTAAAAAAATGTTTTAAGGTAAATAAAAAAATAATAATACGTACAATATCAACAACAATATGCGAGACAACGAATGGCAGGATCAACACGACGATGTCCATGAGCATGGTGCCAAACGCCATCAACGACCCGCTGTAGTTAGGGGCCAGGTCTATGTGATTCACCTGGAACAAATAAACCTTATATTATAATATTTTGTATATTATCTATATTATGTCCTGAGTCTGGGAGATAATACTTCAATAAAGGAATTCCTACTATGTTATTGACTGAAACAGAGGTGCAATAAATTTGTTAGCCTATTAAGCATATATTGGTATGGGTCTCTGGTACATTGTCATTGTTGGCAGTGTACTATTGCCTGAAATAAATTGATTTATTTATTAATTGGATAATCCTACTAAATAATATTATAAACGCGAAAGTTTGCAAAAATGTATGGGCGTATATTTGAAAAAAAAAAGCTACGAAATAACTGGAATTCGTGTTCTTGCAGTGACCAGTGAAATACGACTTGGGAATTTTCATTGCACGATTAAATATGTAGGTAGCTTAATGTGTTTACTAAATTAAAACTAATAAAAAATATCTACAGCCGATAATTACATTTTGAGATATTTGGAAGTTTATTTTTGAAAGTATGTCATACAAATAAACATTTTTAAAATTTGTATAGGTAATTAATTTGTTCGGAAGTCTCGAAGGATATCCCATATTAAAAACCTGCTGAACTTCTAACGATCTTCCATTATACAAGTGAAAACCTCCTTTTTAGGGTCGGTTATAAAAACAAAAAGCGTAACGTTTCTGTAAATTCAAAAGTAACATACAACTGTTACCGTTTGCAAAGGAATTCCTGCGACCATTTCAACTTGACACCTGGAAATTGGTAAAAACAGGCAAAAATTTCTGTCGCATTGCCTCGTTTAAACTGCAAAATACTAAAAGGTACCTACATGATAATTTGAGCATTAATGTTCTGGACTTCTTATTATTACTAAACTTATTTGTTAACCCTTTCAGGACCATAAGACTAGGAGAGGTAATGTTATGGTTATTTCTGTATAATATGATCTTTTTTATGTCTATAAAACATATTTTAAAGACAAAAAGTGAAAACCTATTTTAGTTTTTTTGGAATTTCATGGTACATGGATGTCCCTATGGTCGTAAACGGTAAATTTTATTCGAAATTATTTATAGTTCTGTTTCAAGGCTAGAGGAATATCTAGGATCTAAACACTTATTAAAAACGCAAATTTACTTCCTATAATTATTAATTTATAAGAAATGAGTCAAGGTACAGAATAAAACAATTCAATCGGTCGTATAGTACAGGTGAACTTTGCATATGATACAGGTGTTGTTAGTGCGATTATCTTTTGAAACGTGCACAATACGCGCATCGTTTTCTGTTTATCGTTTTCTCGATGGGTTGTAATAGAGTAGATCGTTTTATAGCTTTGCATAATAATATGGTAGGTACTTACTCATTTTTTCAGGAAGCCACAGAGACGTGCCTGATTCACAAACTACCAATCAATCTATTCTAAAAGTGATTCTCTGTGTACATGGTATATGCGTTGTTCACTGTTATATAAAAAAGGTCGAAGAATAGTCTTAGATAATATATCTATCTTTTTATTCTTATTTTATCTTTGACCTCCGATCAAGCTCGTGTGTTACATTTCGTTGATCCATTAGACCAATGCCACCCATGTTTTTTATTGTAGTGTGATATGAAACATATTTAGTAAAAAATCGTACCTAATCGGGCCTTACGACTTTACTATTGTAATCAACTGGAAGCTTGGCTGGTAGCCAGCTTCAATTATCATTGGAATGACATGATTGACCATTACATGGTGCACTTTTATGCAATCAACCTTACCCTCCAGTCTGGCTAAACAATGACCCATGCGCCCTGTCCTAACGGAACCGTAGGAGAAGCTTTGCACATGGGTAGACTATACGGCTCTAACGGTGTAGGTACCGTTAATCACCCAGGTAGAAAGTTTACCCGAATTCACACGGATTTTTTATATGATACAAGAATGCATTTTATGACAACTACTATTATCTTAAGGCTATCCTAAGAATCTATATCGTTTTACAGTTGGCTGTTTCTATTCATTACGCGATATTTTTAAAGGTTTATAACTTTATTGAAATCAGTTATTTTTCTTTTATTGATATTGCTTGGTAACTATTCGTTTTTTTGAATAACTATCATAATATTTTGTTCATATCTTCGTCCGAAAAAAGTATCTCTTTACGACCATAGGGACAGTACTGTCCCTTTTTATTTATGACTTTATAGCTTTATTAGGATTAGATTATCTAATTGTGTAGTAATTTACATAAATATTACATTTACCAGGCTATAGTTTATTCATGGAATTAATTTATGATTCTCACTTTAACATCTTGTGATTCTTGTGAAAACTTTTTCATTTTCGCACCTGACGATATGTCATCTTTTATAGATTATAGACACAGTATAGTTCTACTTTTATGGGTCTGCTTGCTATGAATAGTTAAAATGGACATTTAAATATTAGAAAACAAAAAAATATTTGAAATTGGCCAAGAATTTATTTAGATTTTTAAACTTTTGTGTTGGGTACACGGATGTCCCCATGGTCGTCAAAGGGTTAAAGTCTTAAGTTCAAAATGTCAGTTTTTGTTTAGTAACGAAAATTGTTGCAGTTCTTAGGAAAAGTCTCGTTATTTAACCGATTAAACATAATAACAAAAGAAGAGGTTCTATTTAAGTTTGTTACCTCTAAACTCCAACAATTATGAGACCTAATGAAGATTTTATTTCTGTTTGGAAAGAAACAAGGTTTGCTTCAGGTCCTGGTCTAATCAACGTCTGTACCTACTTAACCTTAAGTTTGACCTCTAACGAAAAGTTGGTTTTAAATTTAAATTGCTGTTGTTTTGCCCCTTAACCACAGAAAGATCATAATTACACTATCATACTAATATTATAAATGCGAACGTTACTTCTTCACGCCTAAACGGGTGGGCCGATTGAGCTGAAATCTGGTATAGATATAACTTTGACCCTGGTGGAAAGGTTTGGATGAACTGTGTGAAAGAGGATATGCGTGCTAGGGGAGTGGATGAAGACATGACGGATGATAGATCAGAATGTAGGAGAAAAACGTGTTGTGCCGACCCTACCTAGTGTGGGATAAGGGCAGGAAGAAGAAGATATAACTTTGACCCTGGAATAACATATAGGCCATAGTACCCACAGCAAGTAAAACCGCAGGGCGCAGCTAGTAATATTATAATTTAAGTCAGTAATTTAAATTTAAATTCATTCTGCAGTTTGGACTGTGAATTGATAAATCAGTTAGCCAATAAGTCACAATTTCTTTTTATAATATATTTAGATTAGAAGAATTACCATCCATCCAGTGTGTATGCCCATTTGGAAGAACATGGCCATTACAAGGCACGTCACAGCGAGGGTGGTGCTGTTGGCATATGACGTGCAGATCAAAGATGCTGCCAGCCCTGTCTGTGCTGGAAGTAAAAAAATTCACAGTTCCAGTGTATAGGAATTATAATTCTTTGTAAATTTCTTCACTTCTTTTGGCTAACGTTACAAATTTCTTTTCTTATACCAAGTTAATCAGACCATCATCTCAGACCAAGTTAATGTGAGTGAATTTCGTAAAAGTACAACTTTTTAAACGGATCATGCACCCGGATTTTTTTTTTACTAATCCTAGCTTGGCAGTGTCAATCGTCTGATAGATGAAGGATATAGAATAGAATAGAATGACTCTTTATTGCATACCAAGATACAAGAAGTAGTTATGAAAATAATATAACAAACTTAAAACTATAATGAAATGAAAAATGAAATGAAATTACGTTTATTCATGCGCAAACATCTCACAACACAAAAACAACATAATATTACAAGACATAATAAATAGAAATATTTATACATGAAACGGTCGCAACTCAGCATATGCCGACTATCCAGCCGAACTAGAGGAAAACCATCGGCGGTCTTATCGCATAAAGCAAACTTGATCTAGATCTAGAAGTAGCGGGTTAAACATAAACCAGATTGACACAGAAAAGGTCGAGTTGCAAAACATGAAGAAAGCCTATGCCCAGCAGTGGGATGTGGGCTGTGAATGATGAATTCCAGCTCCACCAATCCTACTAATATTATAAACGTGAAAGTTTGTAAGAATGGATGTCTGGATGTCACGATATTTGTTACTCTTTCACGCCTAAACGGGTGGACCGATTTAGCTGAAATTATGTATAGAGATAGCTTAGACCCTGGAATAATACATAGGCTACATAAGTACTGCGGGTAAAACCGCTGGGCGCAGCTAATGACTTTATAAATTACTCGTGGTTTGGGGTATTATTTGTACTTGCTATTTATAAGTTGTTACTTACAGATTGTGTTCGATATCCTTCTAGCGTTTTTGATGCTGACGATATTTCTGTTCGTGAAGAAATCAGATATGAGACCGAAGAAGAAGCTCGTCGAGAAGCTCACCATGTAGGGCAATGAAGATAACAGGCCACTCTGAAATGCAACAAGAAAAATAAATCAATCATAATAATTGAAGAAAGATATAATATATATCTCCAAAAATATACATTTTTTTCATTCATTTTTCATGAAATCATGAGGGACTTGGATTGATGCAGAAGTAGAAGAACTAAAACATAAAACAAAAGAAAAATTGACCGTGTTCAGCACGATTTTCAGGCTGATAGTCAGGCCAGGGAGGAATTTATCCCGCCTTCTAGGTTTAGTCTGCCACCATCTACAGCCGCATTATGTTATCCATAATGAATAATAAAAAATAGCTTACGCTTTGAACATTAACACCCAGGATGTAGTGGATGTACGAGGGGACCTGGATGAGGATGAAGGTGAAGCTGACGCCGCTGCCGGCGTGGGTGATGAAGTTACCCCACACTGGCTTCGAGGTCAGGATCGACTTCCATGGTGCTGCCTTTCTCTGGAATATTTCAAAACACAGTTAAAACATATAAGGCAAAATTGGACTTTATTGTCGGCATATCCACTTGCACATCTTCATCCGGATTACCATCTAGCACCAAAGTACCCGTCAAGACGAATCAAATCGATCGATCTCGATGGGGTTGCGTACTTTAATTACTAAGTTCTTATGACCACCTTCCTGCTCCATCATCAGATCAGCTCCATGTCATAATAATATTGCATTGTCATCCGATTTATACATGCATGCCAAATTTCTGCTCAATCAGAAATCGGGAAGTGGATCAAATTAAACTTGCAAGATTTGATTACAGACAGACAGACAACAGACAGGTGAAAGAAAACAAAAACTTGCAATATGTGAATTACCTTAACAGGTTGCGAGTCAACCCTGCCCAAGATATACGCCTTCTCTTCTTCAGAAATCTTGCTATGTTCCCTAGGAGAAGCAGCTCCAAAGACCGTCAGGAATACTCCGAATATGATGCATAGCACCCCTATGAACCAAAACGTCACTGGCCACCCCCAGTGTGAGGATATGATGCCACCGATCTGAAAGCCCAGAACTGTTCCTGCGGTAATGCCTGAAAAATAAAGATTTTAAAGTTAATATAATCAAAATAGAAAGATTGAACATTGACTTAGATAACTTCGATGGAAAATCTCAGCCCCTCTTGCATGGACAATGCGTAGACTTGTCTTTCTGCCAAGTCAAACTGTCATCCTATACATTTACAAAACTACAATGTATGGAATGACAGTTTGACTTGACAGCAAGACAAGTCTACGAAACGTCTGTGCTAGAGGGGCAGGGAGAAACCGTGTTGACGAGCGGTCATTAAAATCTCTGCTGAGTGTGCTACCTACATCGAGTAAATATCCACGCTACCTACGACCGCATCGTCGTTTAATATAATGCGAGAAAGTGGTCAAACAAAGGCTAACGTATAAAAAAAATGTTTATTTAACCTACATACATATATTTTCAGAAACTTATACCTATTATAATTTAAACAGTAACACATATTGGTCAAGACATTATTTGGCTAAACATGCACATGACCCCTTTATAGCAATGCATGATATTATGTGTATACACAGTAAACGCTCATATCAATTATTTGGCTGCTGCTATATACATTTGTAAATGTGGCGTAATTCGGTAGCGACCCATATCAACTATCAACCCAGAAGTCCTACGAGTCAAAACGTTATTTTACTACATAAGCCTTATTTACACACATTTACATACCTGAAAGTAAACTAAAACAAATGATTGTGCAAGATACACCTACGCAAATTATGTCGAGACTAAAACGTATTAAACGTATTAATATATACGGTAGAAATTATTTGGCCATTTTTAATTTGCAGATCGTTTTTTACGCCTGAGGTACATATTGTTAGACAGTCGGGTGTAATTTTAAAATGGTTCATCTTCACCCAGTTGGTGTAATTATCGCTATCTCAGTTTTGAACAAATCATTGTCGTTTGTCGTTTGTTGCGCAATTTTTGGAGTCATGCTTTGTCACAGAAAGCATGTAAAATAAATAATAATTATTATTATGGTGTACACATTATAATAAATTCAAAGTCATTGTACTGTATAGTACCTCTATAGTTGGTTATGATTGTACGGCGGGGAATGATGATTAAAATGCTTTTACTTGTTGAACTGATATATTTTACACACAAACTTACAATTTTTACAAAATACACCGCAGCCATTGAATCGAGAGGGAAAAAGTGAAAAAGTAATGCCAACATAAAACAAAAACCACAGATAATTAATGATGCGTTTGAATTGTATACACAATCAAACCTTGTCATGACACTTGTCAAGCAAACATCAATAAATCCTGACATCCCGCCCACTAAGGACAAAGTGCACGTTGTCCTTTACATAATAAGGACTCCCACTGCCCACTGTGAGACAACACCTTTACAATATCTTGATGAATTTACAAAGGGGCTGGTCTTTGTCCTTCGTGGTGTACAATTTAGAACTTATAGTTAAAATTATACTGATACAATATACTTAAAAACAAAGTTAACAAAACAATCATCTCCCAAATTGAACATTGAAACATATTTTTCCCAAACTCGAACAAAGCATTTCCCAAATTGAAATTTTTAAAGATATCTTTCCCAAAATAACAATATTTAACTTTATGCTTGACATTAAAGATATCTCCCACATAGCTTTACATTTATGCCTTTCCTACACATAGGAAGTTAAAGAATATACAAAACATATTGTATACTGTAGGTATGTACATATACCTTGATGAGTACAATCTTGTACTTATGAATAAATTTTAAATATAGTTTGAGGTGAGTAACAATATAGTTTGAACATAGTTACTTATACAATAAAGTTTAAATTTATAGCCAAATGAAATTCCAACAGTAAATTTTGACAAATAAAACCTAACAAATAAACTCACATGTCTATTCTGTAGCTGGCAGAAAACACAATTTAGATACAGGCCTTTTTAAAGAACCATTTTTAGTTTTTAAGGTGACTACCCGAGCAACATTGTCTGACCCCTGATGTATATCTATAACTCGACCGAGTAGCCATCTACATGGTGGCAGCCCCTCCTCCTTGATAACTACCACATCACCGATGATGGGTTGGTGCTGCTGCCTTGACCATTTTGGACGTTGCAAGAATTTTGTCAGATATTCCCGAGACCGCCAGAAGCTCTGAAGCATTCGTTGGGTGTACTGCCATCTCTGTTGTAGGTAGGTTTATATTAATGATTTTATATTATGCATATGTGGGTAAGCTAAATAAAATCAGTTGTTCTCTAACTACGTACACGGGTGTTTCATTGTGCTTCCTTTAAATACTACATGGTGTCAGGTGTGATTATTCGTGGGTTTTAAGTAAAAAACTGTGATTTACGGAAGAAAACATGTCGGTGAAACCGGAGACAACTCGAACGAGGTCGGAAGATGTGAGATATACGGCGCTTCAACAACCGGCCGCTATGAGCGAGGAAGGCAACATGGCTACCAATTGGCGAGAATGGAAATCGGCGTTTGAATATTATTTAATCGCGACCGGTAAGGAAAACGCGCCATCCAGGGAGAAATGTGCGTTGTTTCTCCACGTCATCGGTAAATACGGACGAGAAATTTTGGAAGAATTAGATTTGGACGAGACAGAAAAAACTAACTATGACAAATTAGTTTCTCAGTTTCAACTTCACTGCGATCCGACGCGGAACATAAACTACGAGCGGCACGTATTTTTTGAAACGTTTCAACGCGAAGACAGTTTTGATAAGTTCCTGGGGAGATTAAAACTGCGAAGCAAATCGTGCGAATTTGGTCAGTTACGAAGCAGTCTCATTCTCACGCAGATCATCAGAGGTTTAAAAGACACCACCATGAAGGAGCGAATGTTGGCTAAAAGAAAATTAAATCTGGAGGATGCTGTGACGTGGTGCCGGGCGTCAGGTCGGGGCGTGCGGCGAGACGAGCCGTGCGGCCGGCGCTGGCGGCGGCGACGCCACGCTCGCCCTGGAGGCGGTGCGCGCGGGCACCGCGACACGCAGCTCGGGCCGCGCCGGGGCCGCCGCCGCCCGCCAGCCGCAGAGGTATTATCGTGGTGGTGATTCGTGCAGTTATTGTGGCCGTAAGCACGGTGCCAACGGGCAGTGCTCCGCGCGACAGGTGAAGTGCTATAAATGTGATCGTGTCGGTCATTTTGCGCGTATGTGTCGGTCTAAGTTTGTAAGTGAACTAGAGGACGAGAACGAGCACGAGGACTACGACGAGATATCCTTCCCCCTCGGACTCGCATTCGAATAGACGTATATTTGGAATTACTGCAGCATTTAAAATCAAATATTAGTTTCTTGTAAATTAAATCGAGAAAGAAAAATAGGAGTGCATAAGTCTAAAGGAGGTCGCTTCTATCTGCTAACGAGTGACGACATTGCTACGTGTTGAAGTTATTCTCTCACACATCGTGCTTACACCAATCTGCGCTCGGGCCGTAAGTAAGAACGCACACACAAGACGCCAGCGCTACGAAGAAGCACACAAATAGCCTGTATCTTGCCAAAGCCTAATCTCATAAACGCACACTAACGCGGACGAGCAGCGCACACTAGCACGAACCTCACCACTACATTCATTCCGCAACTCCTACCTTGCCGTCCACTGGTATCTACTGGTTGCCTGGTACACAGTTCTATACTGCATTAACAGTACCTTGACTCAAGCTGTGGAATACATTGACCATATCATTTGGCTGTTATGTCCCTAAAACGCACGCCTCCGTCATCCCCAGCGCTTTCTGCTTTTTCTTCGCCAATACAATATTCACAATCAGACTCCAACGTTTCTGCCGTTGGTGACAAAGCTTGTGTAAATGCCACTACAAAATCTTCCCTAGCAAACCTTAGCCGAACAGCGAAACGCAAGCATGATGAAATCACTAAGGATGATTTGACGTACATGTTGTCTGTGCTACAGAAGCAGCAGGATGAAAAACTCAACCTTATTATTAACTCCATCAGTGATGTAAAGATCTCAGTGGATTCCATGAACGAAAAATATGATGCTGTAGTGCAGCGCCTTAACTTGGTTGAAGACGAAAACAAGCAGCTTTCAGCTAATATACAGCAGCTAGAAAATAAAATAGAACTTCTCGAACGCAATGCAAGGAGCACCAGCATTGAGATAAAAAATATTCCTATTTCTAATTCACCCAGAGAAACTAAAACAGACCTGATAAATCTTGTGAAGAAGACAGCTGAAGCTATAAACGTCACGGTAAGAAGTGAAGATCTAAAAAATGTGTACCGCGTTAACACCAAAGCGGATTTTAAACCAATAGTGGCTGATTTCACAACTGTCGCGCTCAGGGACAACTTCTTGACAGCATATAAGAAGTTCAATAAGGAGCAACCAAGCAAACTCAGTACAACTGCTATAAAAATCGATGGTCCTAGGAATGCAGTTTATGTCTCTGAAAATCTGACACCAAGGGAGCGCACACTTTTCTACCAAGCTCGGGAATGTGCGAAGAGAAATAAATATTCATTCTGTTGGACAAGCGCTGGAAAAATTCTTATGCGTAAAGCAGAAGGACAGCCCCAAATACGTATAACTAAGGAGGAGGACCTAAATAAGCTCGAAGAGAATACTAACAATTAATATTAAGGCTGTCGATCTTTGTCATTCCTATACTAGCGTAATTAATTTTGAACACCATCCAGCTTATTATTGGTATACACATTACCCTTACGAAATATTATACTCGACTGTCGACTGAAGACTTATAGCTTTATTTATCTAGACCTTATAATAATACTTACAGTCGTTAATTATATTCTTGTGTAAATTCAATTAACTAAGCTAAAAATGGGAGACTGCTGTGACATCATAAATGAACTGGATGAGACTAATATAATTCCAAGTTGTCATGTATTTGATCCTGAAATATGTTTAAGACAGATTGGTGATCCATCCAAACAAATCACAATTCTCACACAAAACATACGAAGTATACGGAAAAATATCGACAAACTAACACTGTTTCTTGCGTCACTGAATTTCCTACCTGACCTTATAATACTAACCGAGTGCTGGCTCGATGAACACTCTCCTGATATCTTTCTGAACCATTATGCATACCATAAATCACTCAATTACTTGAATAAATGTGACGGCATTGTTATCTATGCTAAAATAGGTATACAAATAGAAGTTACCGAGCCTACATTCAAAGACTCTAATTGTCTCCTAGCTACCGTGAATAAATCCTACACAGTCATTTGTCTATACCGGTCTCCTTCTAAAGCCGATATAACAGATTTCCTTAATTCCTTAGAACTAACTTTGGGAAACATCAAAACGGAAAATATCATCATCACAGGGGACATTAATATAGACATAGGTTACAACACAACTGATAATAGATCTGAAACTTATCTTGATCTAGCAGCTCACTATGGTCTGATACCAGGTCACTTAATTCCCACGCACAGCCAAACTTGCTTAGACCATGCTCTAATTAAAAGCAGCCATTCCTCACGAGTCGTAGTGTGCGCAGCATCCATCTCAGACCATGATGCAGTCATATTTGGGGTAGACAAGGAAATCAATAACCAACAACCAGCCACACATAAAACCATTACGAAACTGAACTACGAGGGAATAATCAACGATTTATCATGTTATAATTGGGAAAATTTGTACGAAACTGTTGAAATAGATGATGCTTTCGAGACCTTTTCTAAAAACATTTCAACGGTTGTAGAAGAAAATAGATCAGTTATTTCTGTCCCAAACTCTAAATTGATAAGGAAAGCATGGATTACAAAAGGGCTTCTTAGATGCGCTGCAAAAAGAGACCAATTGCACATTCTTGCCAGAAAGCAACCTAATAATGCAAAACTACAGACTGAATACAAAACTTACAGAAATGTATGTAATAATACTCTACAGAACCTAAAATCAGAGCACGACAGATCCTTAATAATAAATGGCAAAGGAGATAGTAAAGCTACATGGACAGCAGTCAAAGAAATTTGCCATATTAATGGCAATAAAACATCAAATGTAGACATACTCAATTATTCGTCAACGCCACCTGAGTCATTACATAATCTAAACAACTTTTTCACTTCAGTCGGATGTAACCTAGCAAACCCAATTTTACAAAATTTAGAAGCAACAGAAGAAGATCTAGCACAAAACTTCACTCCGTCTAGTATACCACCTGTTAAGTCACTATTCCTAACCCCTACGGATCCCTCTGAAATCGCCAACATAATTGACTCTCTAAAACTCAAATCTGCTCCGGGATACGACGGTATCAGTAACCGTATACTGAAGGACTGCAAAGAATATATCTCGACTCCTCTTGCTCATTTGTGTAATTTAAGCCTGTCGTCTGGAATTGTTCCTACATGTCTGAAAATCGCAAATGTTGTGCCGATTCATAAAGCCGGAGACCCACGATCGTTTAACAATTACCGTCCCATATCGTTATTAACTGCCATATCTAAAATTGTTGAAAAAATTGTTAATAAGAGATTGTTTTCTTTTCTTGAATCCAACAAGCTATTGGCCAACAACCAGTTTGGCTTTCGCTGTGGCAGGTCGACGGAGGACGCCGTTTCACATATGATCGATCACATTTCAGAAAAACTTGACTCTGGACATAGGTGCATTGGTGTTTTCCTCGACCTTGCCAAAGCTTTTGATACAGTTTCCAGACCCCTACTGTTTAAAAAGATGGAAGCTCTGGGCATTCGTGGTGTAGCATTAAAGTGGTTCACATCTTATTTTGAGAATCGTAAACAAAGAGTGATTGTGGGTGACTACTCCAGTGATCTTGCTGAAATCAGATTTGGTGTGCCTCAAGGTAGTGTCCTTGGACCCACCTTATTTTTGATCTACATCAACGACTTATGCGAGCTGAACCTGACTAATACCGAAACCATTGCTTTCGCTGATGACACTGCACTTATCTTCCATGGTAAATCCTGGGAAACCGTTGGTAATATTGCGCAAACATCGATGTCACAAATATCAGAATGGTTACAAAAAAATCTACTTACCCTTAATATATCGAAGACGAAATTCCTGACATTCAGCATTTCCAACCGCACTGCACCCAAAGAACCGATTGATATAAGGATACATAAATGCAGAAGCGCAGACATCTGTGACTGCAATCCGCTTGAACGTGTAACTACAGTAAAATACTTGGGTGTATTAGTTGATGACAATCTAACATGGAAAAACCAAATTGAAATGCTCAATGGAAGGATTCGGAAACTTAAATACATTTTTAAAAAACTTGGATCGGTCGGTGATGTGTCTACAACTCGACTTGTCTATGCAGCTTTATGCTTATCAGTTCTCTCGTATTGCATTGTAGTTTGGGGTGCTGCCTATGGAACTTACTTGATAAAGTTGGAGAGGGCGCAGCGCTCGATCCTAAAAATCGCATACAAAAAACCATGGCGATATAGCACGGACTCCCTATACGCTGATTGCAAAGTCCTTCGTGTGCGACAGATTTTCATCAAGACCATATTGCTGCGTTTTCACAAAACATCACTATCGGCACATAAAACATCAACGAGACCCCAACGTTCAATATCATGGATAGCGCCCCGAAAGAAAACCAAATTCGCGCAGAGAGCCCCTGCCTTTTTACAACCTTATATATATAATATAGCAAACAAAAAACTTAACATCATGAACTGCCTCAAACGTCAGTGCAAAACAAAAATCACAAACTGGCTCCTGACTCTGGACTATAAGACTACGGAAGATATACTCAAAGTTATAAATTAATATAAAAAAAAAAAAAAAAAAAAAAAAAAAAAAAAAAAAAAACTAATTCTCAATATAAAACTTAAAATAAAAACCTAACACTAAAACTAATTATTTAAAATTGAATTAATCAAAATAAAAATTTACAAAAATAACAAGTGAACATAAGTCACTGTTCACGGACCAGTATACTGTTTGTTGTGTCAAATAACGCACACATGTTAGTGTAGTGATAATACAATGCAGACAAATGCAGTGCGCGTGCGGCTGACGATCGGCTTTGACCGGTTTCTGGTTGTGTGCGCACTTCGGTGAAGTATAACCTGTTGCGTGGCTCATGTGAGTGTGAGTGTTGCATTGTCACGTGATAGAACACGAACACACTACTTAACTCGATGTATCTTAATAAAATAATTTTATCGTTGTACGAATGCAGCTATTTTTGTTGTTCGCAGCAATGTTTCGAAGTTGAGCTTCAACACATACAAATTGATATTTGATTGATTTGATAATATTAGTATGTCGTGTGAAGTATACCTTTACACACGTAAATGTTACTGTTTTTTATATTATTATTAGTATTTTAGAAAAAAAAAAAAAAAAAAAAAAACCATTACTAAATAAGCTAGGTATTTAAAAAAAAAAAAAAAACCTTATACCTACTTAGATAAATAAATAAGCTAATTTAAAATAAAGATAACGAAAAAACAAAATAAAAAAACTATACCTAACTGTAAAAGAAAATAACTACACTATAAATACACTAAACCTAAATGCTAAATCAATAAAAATAACAAAAATCAAGCGAAATTTATTGTCCCTCGTACAGTAAACTGTTTGTCGTCTAATTATTAACGCACACATGTAATAAGTTAAAACTAGGCAGTGAGCGTGCAGCCGGGCGGCACTCGGCTGACCGGTTTCTTGGATGTGTGCTTGTGTGCTCATTTCACACTTCGGTAAAATGCATCTAACCTACTACGCGTTATTTGTTCTATGATGGATCACACAACCATAACTTGACGTAGCATAATATTATCTTTGTTCGCATACAGCTATAAATATTGTTGTATGCAATAACTACCAATATTTAGAATTTGAGATTCAAACATATTATAATAAATTTCAACAGATAATAACATTGTTATAATCCCGTATTAATCAAGTAAGATACCATAATTCACGTATCTAAACCTAGCAGGAGTATACCTATTAATGTAATTGACTATCTTATGTTTATTATTAAGTAGGTTACCTGCGTTTTATGTTAATTTCTACCAGATTTCTTGCATAGTGTTGTCATTCTCTGTTCAAAATACAATGTTAAACATTATTTTATTTTGTGCATACTACCTACTTATAAGAAATAAGTTATATTGTACGAGATTAATATATATAGATATTATTGATCTGTTAGTAACTACGTAAATTCCATAAGTTAGCTTTTTCTATTCTTAATTATTTACTTACCTACAGCATAACTGAATAATTAATATTTTGCCTACATCTACCATTATCTAGTATTATATTACTTTATAAACTACCCTCATAATATTATAAATCGCAAATATTGGATATTCATGTAGTGTTAATTATTATTGTAAGAATAATGTTAAGAAACTTCATTTTCATGAATGAATGTACCTACCTATAAGTATATATATTAAGGGGAAGAGACTAGCCCTCACAACACAGGGGATCCTAGTGTGGGGACTAGTGGACTCCAATCATGTACTGGATTTTATGAAATAAATAAAGATTTATTATTATATGTGAGTCGTTGTTGTGTACCTTATTAGTGGACGAAGTCGGTGGGCGTTGTGAGTCATGGTTTGAGGACGTGTTTGTTGACGATGTAAAAGTTAATTTTAAGCTAGACAGTGGGGCGGACGCGTCTATTATGTCGTTGAGCTCATTTATTGAGGCCGGATTTAAAGAAAATATATTAAAGACGAGCAAATGTACTTTACGCGAAGTTAGTAAAAATAAGTTACCAGTAATTGGTTATTTTGAAC
Source organism: Hemithea aestivaria (assembly GCA_947507615.1). Classification (NCBI taxonomy): domain Eukaryota; kingdom Metazoa; phylum Arthropoda; class Insecta; order Lepidoptera; family Geometridae; genus Hemithea; species Hemithea aestivaria. The sequence continues at coordinate 17,158,271 of OX382335.1, forward strand.
CTGTTTTGAGACACAACGACATAAAATGCCGTCAAAAGATTTATGTTTTGAGTTTAAATTGTAATAACCTCTTAGGCATTAAGGAGAAAGATGGAGGACAGACATGTACCGGCTGAAATCACCAGCATATTCAGGTTTTGGTATGCGCACCAGACTAACTATGTCAGGTGGTCTAACAGTCTTTCTGAGGCATATGGGTTGGAGTGTGGGGTGAGGCAGGGGGGCTATCTTCTCCTCGTCTCTTCAACCTATACGTCAACGATCTCGTGGTCGAACTCAGCAGCATGCGTGTCGGTTGCAGTATAGGGGGTGTCACGATCAATAATATCAGCTACGCGGACGACATGGTGCTGCTGGCTCCGAGTGCGAGAGCGATTGGAGAGCTTTTAAAGATTTGTGAGGTGTATGCAGCCTCACATGGCCTTATATATAATGTGACAAAGAGCGAATACATGATTTTTAGGGCCGCCGGTAAGTGTCCCGAAATAAGTCCGCCTATTTGCCTGAACGGCATAAACTTGAAGCGGGTTTGTAAATTTAAATATCTAGGGCATTATCTTACCGACGACCTTAAAGATGATGTTGACATAGAGAGAGAACGCAGGGCTCTAGCTGTTCGTGGTAATATGTTGGCCCGGAGGTTCACTCGGTGTACTGACCAAGTCAAAATCACGCTCTTCAAGGCGTTTTGTCAGGGTCTTTACACCGGTGGCCTGTGGTTCCGATATACCAAGAAATCGCTGGATGCCCTGCGTGTCCAATATAACAATATCTTTAGGATGATGTTGGGGCTACCTCGCTTCTGTAGTGCCTCCGGTATGTTTGCACAAAATCGTACTGACGGCTTTCATGCTGTCTTACGAAAAAAAGTTGCGTCTCTGATGAGGAGAATGCGAGGTAGTGACAACGTCATTCTAAAGGTATTAGCAGATGATCCGAGTGGACCTCTAAGAAGGCACTTCGTGCGGACGATGGTTGAAGTGGCTGGTGATCATTACTCACCTGGCTGCCGTCCGCACGATGTGCCTAGGAGGTACATGCAGTATTAATGGTGGTCACCTAATATTATGTTGAAAGCCACATGATAACTGTATTTTAATTATTTTGTATTTTGATCCCTTTGTCTTTACTAACCCATTTAATGTAATTTATATTAATGTGTACTAACCCATGGACCTCTGTTGTCTTAAATAAAGATATTTGAATTTGAATTTGAATTAAGGCTTGTCGAGAACTAGACTTGATTGTGCGTACTCGAAAGATAAATGATATTAACGCGTTAGAAATTAAAGAATCTGTTTTCGAAGGCATAGGCTGTTTGCCGAATATTTATAAGATTGAAATAGATAAATCTATACGTCCGGTTGTTAACGCGTCGAGGAAAGTACCTATTAAAATAAGACCGCAGTTGAAGCAAGAATTAGACAAATTAGTAAATTTAGGCATAATTGTAAAAGAGGATTCGCCTACCGACTGGGTATCTAACATGGTGGCGGTCGAGCGCCCCGATAAGCTACGCATTTGTTTAGATCCTTATCACTTAAACAAAGCCGTGCGACGTTGCCACTTTCAGCTTCCTACGTTGGAAGAGATCACGAGTAACCTGGCGGGCGCGAAGGTGTTTTCAAAATTAGACGCAAAAAATGGGTTTTGGATGCTCAGGTTAGACGAAGAGAGTTCTAAACTATGTACGTTCGCGACGCCTTATGGTAGATTTCGGTGGCTACGAATGCCTTTTGGAATTAACTGTGCGCCAGAAATTTTTCATAACGAAATGTACAAAATATTTTCTATGCCAGGGGTGGAAGTATTCGCGGACGATATTTTAGTTTGGGGGAAGAATAGCGCAGAACATGACGATAGACTCGGGGAGGTAATCAGGAGGGCGACAGAATACGGTGTCAAGTTTAATAAGAACAAATGTGTGTTCAGAGTGCCGGAAGTTAATTTTTTAGGTCACACATTAAACAGTTCGGGAATAAGTCCGATGACTAGCCGCGTCAGTGCCATTAATAAAATTCCTAGGCCGAAAGATAAAAAAGAATTAGAGCGTTTTATGGGAATGGTAAATTATCTCGCGAAGTTCATACCAAATTATTCAGTTAAGGCGGCACCGTTGCGAGCTTTATTAAAGAGAGATATTGTGTTTGAATGGTTGCGAGTGCACGACGAAGCGTTTGATCAATTAAAAGAAGCCATCAGCAGTGCGCCCGTGTTGCGTTATTATTCACCGGAGGAGCCGGTGACACTCTCGGTGGACGCGAGTAGCTACGGTCTAGGCGCGTGTTTGATGCAGGGAGGTCGGCCGGTCGCGTACGCCGCGCGCACTCTCACACCTACCGAGGCGCGATGGGCGCAGATAGAAAAAGAAATGCTCGCTATTTATTTCGGATGTGTGAGATTTTATCAGTATATTTATGGTCATAGCGAAGTTACGATCGAGAGCGACCATAAACCATTGGAGACTATTTTTCGCAAAGCCTTGAATGAGACGCCGCCGAGGTTGCAACGTATGTTGCTAAAGTTACAGGGGCACAGGTTAAACGTAGTTCATAAGCCGGGTAGGTTCATGCACATCGCAGACGCGCTGTCGCGAGCGGCGGTCGAGTCGGGCGCGCGCGCTGAGGGATGCGAGGATGACGTCACGGTGCATGTGAACGCTATGTATGAGAGCATGGATGCGACGAATGAAAGATTACAGCAAATAAAATTAGAGACCCAGAAAGACAACGTACTGTCGGCGGTGATTAATTATTACTATGAGGGATGGCCGAACGATAAAAATCAGGTGGTTCTTATCGCTCGACCTTATTGGACGTTTAGACACGAACTTCACGAGATTAACGGGATCTTATTTCACAATAATCAGGTAGTGATTCCGAGCTCGCTGCGCGCAGACATGTTAAAGCGCATACATGAAAGGCATTTAGGCATCGAAAAATGCAAAAGGCGTGCTCGAGAGGCAGTGTTCTGGCCGGGCATGGGCAGCGAGATTGAGGAGCGAGTGCAGCGCTGTGAGACGTGCCAGAGACAACGCGCCGCGCCGCCGCGCGAGCCGCTCGCGCCGCACCCCGCGCCGCACCTGCCGTGGGACACGCTCGCTGCCGATATCTTCGAGCTCGACAAACGGCAATACTTACTGGTGGTCGATTATTACTCCAAGTTCGTAGAAGTAGTTTATTTACCTAATATGACAAGTGGCACGGTAATTGCACGCATGAAGTGTATGTTTTCCCGTTTCGGCATACCGAAAAAACTCGTCACCGATAACGGGAGACAATTTGTTTCTGACGAATTTTCAGAATTCGCGACGAAGTGGGAATTCAAGCACGTGACGAGTTCCCCCCTGTACCCGCGGTCAAACGGACTCGCCGAGAGGAACGTACAGACGGTCAAACGTTTATTAAAGAAAGCTTCTGAGGACAAAACGGAATGGCAGTTGGCTTTGCTTAACTTTAGAAACACGCCTGTTACAGGTGAAGAGTATTCACCCGCACAGCTGTTAATGGGTAGGTCGCTTAACACCAGGTTGCCAGTCGCTCCGCACACGTTAGTACCTAAATCGATAGACCCAAAACAGGTTAGGGATGTTCGCGGAGACAGAGTCAATAAAATGAAACAACAATATGATAGGGGCACTAGGACGTTACCTACTTTATCAACGGGGGAAGAGGTTCGCGTTAAAGAGGGCAAAGTGTGGAATAAAGCTAGGGTAGTACAAAAGGCAGAAGAAAATCGGTCGTACTGGGTGAAAGTGGACAACGGCGGAACGTATCGGCGTAATAGATCTCATATACTAAAACCAAATACTAAAAGTAATCGAGTTAACTCGCGTCGTTACGACTGTATACCGAACGATAACGAGGATACCCCGCCGGTAGACGAGTCAGTCGGCACGCCGGTGCCTGCGCCGCCACAGCTGCTCACTCCGACAGACGTGGAGGTTGCGAGGCCGTCACCGCTCCGAGCGGTGGCAGCGGCTGCTAAACCTGTATCTACTCCTAGCCCTAAAACTACTCGAAGTGGCAGGACAGTAAAATCTCCAGCAAGGCTAATTTTGTAAAAAAAAAAAAAAAAAAAACTGCACATTTGTATTTCATTTTCTTATGTAGAACAAATTTTATATGATTACTAGTTAATAACATAATATGCATAATGTAGTTCATAACGTAATAAAAACTTAGTATAAAAAATATATTGTAAGCGGAGAGAGATGGTGAGGTAGTTATTGAAATGTTATAAATGGATCTAGGGACTAACTAAGTACATACATTAAGAATAGGTGGCTCATTTTATTATAGTTTCAAATATATTACATACCTACCTAGTATCTACTTATTTCATATTATCTGTTAAAGTAATTATTATATAAGGAGGGAGATGTTGTAGGTAGGTTTATATTAATGATTTTATATTATGCATATGTGGGTAAGCTAAATAAAATCAGTTGTTCTCTAACTACGTACACGGGTGTTTCATTGTGCTTCCTTTAAATACTACAATCTCCTCAAAGAACTCTCGTTACCATTTTCATAGTTCCGGTCCGGTGCAGTGATCAATGGTTCACCGACAAGAAAATGTCCAGGTGTCAATGCCCCGGCATGGTTTGGATCATCTACATGGACTGATAAAGGGCGTGAGTTTAGGCACGCCTCAATTTGTGCAAGGACTGTCGCCATTTCTTCAAATGTCAGCGTGGAACCACTCAGTACTCTCTTGAGATGATACTTGACCGATTTCACGCCGGCTTCCCAGAGCCCGCCAAAGTTTGGGGCATGAGGTGGTATGAAATGCCACTGGCATCCATTTGTGGCCACAGCCTCCGCCACTTCCTTAAGCATACCATGCTTTTCTGATTTGTTCAGCTTTGTTAATTCTCCTGCTGCTCCGATGAAATTTGTCCCATTGTCGCTCCACATATCAGTGCAGCGACCCCGTCTTGCCACGAATCTCTTGAATGCTTGTAAAAATCCCTCTGTGGTTAAGTCACTAACCACTTCTAAGTGTATGGCCCTTGTTGCCATACAAACAAATACACAGATGTATCCTTTGTGTGATTTGTGCCCCCTTCCCTTTGCAGTACGGATCTGTATGGGTCCTGCAAAGTCAACCCCGCTGCAGCTGAAGGCTCGAGCTGGAGTTACCCGTGCAACCGGCGCTTGTCCCATCAGTGGAGGTTTTGTAGCTGCAGCATGCTTGACACATATGGCACATTTGCGATACACATGTTTCACCAATGGCTTCACTCCCAAGATCCAATATTTGGATTGAATAAAATTAAGCATAAGCTGAGGACCGCCATGGAGTGTTTGATGATGGGCATCTAAGATGATAAGATGTGTTAAATGAGATGACTTAGGCATGAGGATGGGGTGTCTTTGACTATAAGTCAGAGATGAATTTTCCAGCCTACCACCAACTCTCAGTACTTCATCATCGTCCAGATATGGATTGAAAGCCCGAAGTTTGCTTCTCTTCGGTAATTCTTTGCTTGATTTGACCAAATTTATATCTTCGCAGAAACTTTCCAGTTGAGTGTTCCTGATGCAGAGTGTCAATGTGTCATTTAATTCCTTACTGGTTAGATAACCAGTAACTCTACAGTCAGGATTCCTTGCGTTGTTTGCGAACCTTCTGCACCATGAAATTACTCTTGTCATTCTGGTGAATGAGGAAAACCTTTCCAATAATGACTCTGGTACTGTGGCACAGTGAGATTTAATCTCTTCCAGATTTGAAGAAATGTCCTTGGGTTTCTCATAAATTATTTCAGCTTCCTTTAAGAAATCTGGCCCACAAAACCACATTGTTTCCTGTGCTAAAGCTGATGGATGTAGCCCTCGCGACGCACAATGTGCTGGATTCTGCTTTGATTTCACATGTGCCCAGTTGTGTGGATCAAGATTTGTTAAAATCTCTGAAACTCTGTTGGCCACAAAAACGTTCCATCTTCCAGGATGGCTGTTCAGCCATGCCAGCACCACTGTGGAGTCTGTCCACGCGTGGAGATGCTCCCGTTTGATTCCCATGACCAGTGATAACTCTACCATTAATCTGCTCAAGAGAACAGCGCCGCACAGCTCCAATCTTGGTATTGAAACTTGCTTTACAGGGGCTACCTTTGTTTTTGAGGATACTAAAGTGACATGAATACCCCCTGCTGAGTCAAGGACACGGATGAATACCACCGCTGCATATGCCACCTTGGAAGCATCGCAGAAGCCGTGTAACTCAACCAGCTTGTCATTATCTTTAGTTCCAGCCCATCGTGGAATGTGAATCTGCGTCAGCATCTTCAGCTCTTCCCGGTAAGTAAGCCACTCCTTTAAAATTTCTTCTGGTACCACTTCGTCCCATTCAATCCCTGCTAACCATAGCTTTTGGATGATCATTTTTGATATTATGACGCTGGGTCCTATCCATCCCAATGGGTCATAGAAGCGTGATATGTCAGATATGATCTTCCTTTTTGTTACAGGTTCCTGCAACTCTGGAAGTGTGACGGCATAGCGGAAAGTATCATCGCTACGGTTCCAGGTAAGTCCCATTATCTTCATGACTTCATTTTCCTTGATTCTTAATCCATCCTTCACATCTGTATCTTTTCCAAGCCTCTTCAGTTCTTCCAGTAGATCGTCATCATTGCTTGACCACTTCATGAGCTCAAATCCTCCCTTTGCTAGTAATCCATTCATTTGTTTGTAGATTTCTATTCCCTCTTCTTTATTCTGACATCCTGTTAATAAATCATCAACATAAAAATCTGTTTTTACTCTGTTTCAGGCTAAAGGAAAACCTTCCCCTTCGTCCACTGCGACCTGTTGCAACGCCTTGACCGCCAAGTATGGAGCTGATGCTGTCCCAAATGTTACCCTTAACAATCTGTAATGCTGTGTTTCAGGTCCAGCTCTCCAGAGAATCCTTTGGTAATCCACATTGTTCTTCTGAATTTTTACTTGACAGTACATCTTGGTTATATCTGCAGTCAAGCAAATTGGTGCAAGTCTCCAACGTATTAGAGTGTGGCGAAGCTCCGGTTGTAATGTAGGCCCAACCATCAGTTGATCATTAAGTGACACACCATTTCTTCCTTTGCAGGATGCGTCGTAGACTACTCTTAATTTGGTAGTTTCTTTATCTTCACGGATTACTGCATGATGTGGTATGTATACTGCTCTCTCATCGTTGACGTCTTCTGGTGGTACTAGTTCCATGTAATTTGATTTGACATAGTCATCTATGACTTCTTGATAACTTTCTTTCAAAGCTTGGTTCTTCATAAATTTATTCTCTAATGATTTCAATCTTTTTTCAGCTATGGCTTGTGATCCTGTCACTTGAGGTGGATCTGATTTTAATGGAAGACACACAATGTATCTACCTTCTTCATCCCGTTGTGTATTTTCAGCGAAATGTTGTTCACACATTTTTTCTTCTTCTGTGAAGAGTCTTTCCTTCGGCACCTGAGTGTCCGATTCAATCTCCCAAAATTTCTTGAGTAGACTGTTGATGTCATCATCAGCATTTGTTATGTGACAATGCATGGCCTTGATGTCAGATGGAGGGGTGATAGTAGTCTTTACTACTCCAGACAAAATCCAGCCTAGACTGGTAGCCTGTGCTGCTAGTGTTCCACATGGATCCTTCTTCACTCCATCTTGAATAATTTCCCCATAAACTTCTGCTCCTAATAAGATGTCAATTCTGTTCGGAGTGTGGTACTCGGGATCCGCTAGTGGAATCTCATCGAGTTCTGACCACTGAATATCCTCAAGTCTATGCGTTGGCATAAGACTTGTTATGCAATATCAATATATGCAAATCTAAAATCAACCTTATTGCCGTCTAATAGAGACAGCGATCTTCCTGCATTATTTAGTGACCCTGATATGATAAATAACCACTTTTTGAATGTACCTGGAAAAACACAAGTATCTTTATCATATTTAACTTTTTACGAATTTCACAGGTTTAATAATAACATAAATTTCAGCCTAGAGCAAACAACAACAACTGAAATACTTAAAATAATTAAAAATCTTAAGTCCAGTGCGATTGGCTATGACCAAATTTCTCTAGATATGCTAATCATGACGTTGCCGCATACACTCAAAGCTATAACTGAAATAACAAACATCTCTATACGTACCTCTACATTCCCGAATTTATGGAAGATTGCAATTGTTCGCCCACTACCTAAAAACACTAACCCCACAAATTTAAAAGACTTGCGTCCAATTAGCATATTGCCATGTTTATCTAAGGTTACTGAAAAAATTATATGTCAGCAGCTCACCAAGTATCTGGAACATAACAATATTCTCCCTAACGTGCAATCGGGATTTAGAAAAGGGCGTAGTACGACTACTGCACTATTAGACGTCACCGATAATATATTGGCTGCACAAGATAGAGGTATGTGCACTATATTGGTGCTGCTGGATTTTTCCCGCGCTTTTGACGCAATAAATATATCGCTCCTTCTCTCTAAATTGAGCTATTATGGCTTTGATGCGTCCACCGTTAGATGGTTCAACAGCTATCTGAGCAGCCGTCAACAGTATGTTGAGTTAAAAAATAATAATAATAACAATCAGGTTTCATCTGCCCTTAAAGAATTAAAAAGAGGAGTTCCACAAGGGTCAATTCTAGGACCAATTTTATTTAGCCTTTACTGCGCCGATATCGAAAAACAAATTGACAATTGTAAATATCACATCTACGCAGATGATATTCAAATTTATATATCTTTTATGCCTGGTGATGTAAGTAAGGCCGTAAGAGATTTAAATGAGGATTTGAGTCGAATAGTGAAATGGTCAGCAAATAACTGTTTGGTGTTAAATCCGGACAAAACTAAATTTATGTTAATAGGTGGTAGGTACCAATTAGAGTCACTTTCAAATGCTAATTTGAACATACAATTATTGGACAAAAAAGTAGAGAGAGTTTATGAGGCTCGGAATCTGGGTCTAAATGTAGATGCTGAGCTTAGGTTCGAGAAGCATGTTGCGAACTCTGTACAAAACTGCTTTTACAGATTAAAAGTACTATACAAATTGAGGCCCTTTCTTTGCGTAGAACTTCGAGGGCAGCTAGTTGAGTCTCTAGTTTTATCAAAGCTCAATTACGCTGATATTGTTTACGGACCCCGCTTGCTTGCGCGGACTCAAAAGTTAATACAACGCTTGCAAAACGCGTGTGCTAGATTTTGTTATAATATCCCTCCGAGGGGTCACGTGACACCATTTTTAAACTCGCATTACACGATGAAGATGAAAGCACGTCGCAAGTTTCACCTTGCCTGTTTGCTGTTTGGCGTGATAAAGTACAAGCACCCAACATATTTGTATAATAAACTAAGTTGGGTCGCCGACAAACAGCAAAGGGATAGAAGACAGGGCGCGATACAGCTGTCCATCCCTCGACACTCTACCGCGGCTTTCCGAGGTAGCTTCCGGTACGCAGCAACCAAGTGCTGGAATAATCTGCCTCCGCCCATTAGAATCTCGAAAAGCTTGTACACATTTAAATCTAAGCTTAAGAATTTTCTTATAACTGCACAAAGGCTGCACGGGGATATTAATGCCGACCTTTCTTTTATATGACATAATATAATATATTTTTATTTTATTTACTATTTATAAAGCTGTATTATATTTATATTACAATATAAGACATAACGGACGCTTTTTTTTATATATTTGTACTTTGATTGTCACATCTTTTAAACTACTCTTCAAATTATATGTGTATTTAATTATTACTGAAATCTATATATGTATGCTCTAAAAACCTCCAGAAAACAAGGATGACTTTATTTTCCAACTCCAATACTCATTTGCATGTGTAAACCTATGCTTCGCTACCAAAGGGTGCTAACTGAAAACCAGCGCTGAGTGTTTTCACTTCAGCACACGCTGAGGTAGCACCTATTTGGCGACAAACAAAACTGACGCACCGGCACACATGTATACTTATGTACTAAAATTTTGTCCAACATTAGCTTAAATCTTTAAATGTTTTGTTCTTTTTATTACCCGTTGTTTATTTTCTTTGTGGTTTAGTACTTTATTTCTTTTGTTTACTGTATTAGTTGGTGTGTTTTTCATTTAATATCTACCTACCTGTACTTGTATTGTCGTCGAATAAATGTTTTTTTCTTTCTTTCTTTCTTTCTTTTCTTTCACTTCAGTACATATGCTCTCACTGAGATGGTTATGTTTGGATTGACACAGGATTTGATTTGTATCATCACAGTTGCCTTAGAGATAACCTTGTTATCCTCCCCCAAGCCAGAGATATGGCTATGAACCACAGACTTCTTCAAGCCTAGGAACTGCACTGTTGATTCTGTGATGAATGAAGACTGCGAGCCTTGATCCAATAAAGCTCGAATCCTATACCTCTTCCCGTTTCTTGACATGGCCTCTACCACGGCTGTTGCGAGTAAGACCTGCTTGTTGACCTTCCTTGACGAGAAACAGGAGACCACTGATGTGGTGCCGTTTGCCTCTGCTGCTGCGGCTTTGTTGCTACCTGAAGCGATGTCCGTTGACATCGATGAATTTTCAACTTCCTTTCTGCTGACCCTGGCCTCGGGACCACCTTTAAGGTGTAGAAGTGAATGGTGACTACGCTTGCAGATCTGACACCTTGCTGAACTACGACAATCCCTAGCGGAGTGACTGCCACCTAAACAATTGTAACACAATTTGTTGTCAAGTACAAATCTGCGCCGAACATCTACTGCCTCCTTCCCAAAAGCCTTGCAAAAACATAATTTATGTTCCTCAGAACAGAAAGGACATGTGAGTTTAGTTGTGTGTAATGATTTTGTTTTATTAATGTTTGAAGTATTCAGTCGCGTTGGTTTGGTAGAAGTTGATTCCAGAAACTCAATAGCCCTATATCTATTAGTTAAGAATTCACAAAAACTTTTAAATGTGGGTAAATCTTCCAAATTATCATTATTAATGCTAAACTCCCACTGCCTTTTTGTTTCTGGATCCAGCTTCAAAACAATAATATGAATTAACATGACATCCCAACTTTTAATATCAATGCCTATATTTGAAAGTGAGTTAAGACAATCTTTTGTTGTATCTAATAATTCCTTTAATAACTTTGATGACTCTATGGACACTTTGTTTTGATTGAATAATTTAGATAAATTTTGATGACAAATGAATCGTTTGTTATTATATCTGTCATGAAGTATTTGCCAACAATGTGAATAATTGCTATTTGAAATTGGCACATTTCTTAAAAGTTGCTCTGCCTCCCCAGTTAGATGAGCTTTCAAATAATGTAACTTTTCAACCTCACTAAGACTTGTATTTGAATGTACAAGTGAATTGAACAAATCCCTAAAGGTCGACCATTCATTATAGTCACCACTAAATTTTGAAATGTTGATTTTTGGCAATTAGCAAAATTACTGGGCTAAAGAGTCTTAACATCTTATGACTCTTGAGTAAGAAGCGTTGGTGCAGTGCTCCTAGAATTTCACATAATTGTGAAATCCTAGGTAACACTGTACTGATTATGGGCAGCCGTTATCTCTTAACATCAGGAGAGCGTCTTGCTCGTCTTCTACTTCATCACATAAAAAGAAAAAAAAAATATATTTAATTTGTGCTCGAGGACTAACGTTGGTGGATGTCTGTTCATTAGAAATATTGGACAGCTGAGACTTCATTTGGCATTTAGCATCTAGATATGCTTCCTCTGCCCCATCGTAGACATCATTTGTTATATATTGGCTAGCCCGAAATTCTTTACCATTGTGTTTACACATTAATGTTTTGTGTCCATTTAAAAATTCTAACCACAACTGTTCCACCCGCTCTAAACGACCTTCTATCGGCCATTCTCCGAGCAGTAAATTTTTTGTGTCCTGGCTCAATAAATCCATAATGATAACAAATGTAATCATGCACATATTTTTATACGGTAGCACACACCCATATCTATCTGTACACAAAACCTTTGATTTCTGCTGTAATTAGTTAACGAGTAATTAATTAATCTTTGTTTAAAAAGCACCTGTTTTCTAATTTCCGTGACGTGTCCTGACACCAACTTCATGTGAAAATTTGCCTATATTTTTTATCGCGTACACATTTAATATGGTTCATTATTTTTAAAAAATAGTTCAATGTTAGGTGTACTGCCTAGCAAAATATCTACGCAATAGAACCAGTCTGTAAATAATTATAAAAAAGTAAACGTTTGTCCGTGCCAAAGTTATAATTTCCATGATGTTTTGTGTTCTTGGGCGTACATCCCTAAATAACAGTATTTCGTACATCAGCATCGCATGTCTAGCAAGCCCTGAGTATGTACCGCAGCCCATCAGCTGTTGCAGGTCATTAACCTTAGAGTACTACCAATAAAGTACATGAGAATCTAATTTCCGTAACCGTGGTTTCGAAATTTTATAATTTCCATTTTACTAGTTTTAACACCTAATTATTTATGTAAGAAACTAGTCCGTATTTTAAATAGATCTAGTTCCTTAGTCTCTCTACGTTATAATAAGCCAGTATTTGCTTATTGTGAAAGTTTTTAAAATTTTGAAGAAAACCTGTTTTATTCTAATTACCGTATACTCATTTCCATATTTTTATAAGTACCGTTGTATGAAAATTTCCTAGTAAAATGAACATATTTGCTACCGTGAAGGGCCGAGTAGAGAGTTTTCCCATGGTTTATATGGTATGATATACTCACAATACCTTCTTCTTCCTTTCGCGCTACAACCTTTTGTGGGTCTTGGCCTCTTCCACAATATTATTCCAGTTGTAGCAGAATCTGGCGACCTCATCCAGTGCAGTGGCGTGTTTGTCCACTACACAAATTTTCTTTCGACATCCTTTCTTTGTGCCCTGCCCATCTTATTCTCTGAGACTTATAGGCCTTGAATATGAGCTCTTGTTTGATGCGTGCTTCTTCTTCGTCAGCTAGTGCTTCCTCCTCCTTGTATCGTATTCCACATTACTGGGGGTCGTGACCCCCTCCTTTGTAGGATTCGATCTCTGATGACGGAGCGCCATCTGGGTCGGTTAGATGCGATTTTCATGGGCTCGTGAACAGGAGCTAGCTAAGTGGATCGTGGTCAACAGATGCGTGCTTTTTGACAGCAAGCTCTTGGAGCTTGATCAACAGCTGAGGGGGAGCTGAAACCTCTGATTGGACTCTCTCGATGTTGTCCCTACCTGATTGCACTGTTTGCTCAAGGTATAACATCATCAATACACATATTTCTGAACAATTTCAATAGAGAGTCAACTATAATCGATAAAAAAAAGCATTTGTTGTAAGTCCTACAGCGTTTCTGCCATAATGGCGATGTTGTCCACTAATCTCAAGACTCAAGTGTGAAAATGTACTCGCCGTTGATATTGATGCCCTATCCACTGTCCATTCCAGCGTCTTAAATACATCCTCTAGAGTCTAGAGTGTTAGAAAACAATTTGGGGGATATAACGTCCCCTTATTTCACACCTCGTTTTAAAGGGCTCTGTTTTTTTTTTCAGGTTCTGGACTTGGTGGCGGTATCTTATATAATATTTACAAACCTTTCAATACCTATATTGCTAATCAATTTGGTATTATTGCAAAACCTCCAGAACAGACCAGGTTTCAATAGAGTCAAAGGCCCTCCCATAGTCTTCGAACGCTAAGCACATGCACTGTTATTTTTCCGTTTTCTATATAATCTATCACACTGTGTATGTGGACTATAGTGTCATACCCTACTCGAAACCCAGCATGTTCCGGTGGCTGGAACTCGTCAAATCTTTTTGCGAGACGCTTTATGATAATCTTTGAGAAAAGCTTATCGACATGGTTCAAAAGCGAAATAGGTCTGTAGTTTTTCAAAAGACTTTATCACCTTTTTTGAAAAACATCACTACTACGATTTTGCTTCACGCCTTTGGAGATCTCCCTAAAAAGAGGACATCGTTAATAAATATTCACAGGAGCTCTCGCAATATAGGTGTACCTACAACCCTCAAAAGCTAGGTAATGCAATTGTCACAAGAGACACATTTTATTCTGGTTTTAGACTGAGGTGCCTGTGAGGGATACAACTGTCTATTAAAATCTTACACCTCTGCAAGAAACTCAGGCGGAGAGGTGACGCAGTTTACACCCGATGTAGTCAACTTCGTCCGCAGGGTCCTTCACAATTTATGTACGAGACCTGGTTCCTGAATGGTGCGTGTGTTAGAACTTGAAACTTCGGAGGTCTCGTCTTACTGACTTGGATATTGTTTCTCGTTTCGTGTGTGTTTCTTCTCGATAAATTTAGAGTCTTCTTCCCGCAAGATTTCCACCACTCTATTGAGATCCTGGTCCACGTCAACGATAATAATCGTAGTCCATTTAGTACCAAAAATAAATAAAAATTAATTGCAGCTGCAATGTTCTCATTTCCTCATTTCCGTTGCAGGAATTATTTAAACTTTTCTCATTTCCATATCCATGTAATTTTTAAATCTCAATAACTTTAAAACCATTATTACGGGACTAAAACCAAATAAATTATTATATTCGTACATTAAATGTCTTTCATATTTTAATGTATTTGAGTCAATCCAATTAAAAATCAAAAAAGGCACGGGAATTAGGCAAAGAATGCTAAATTGGAGAATGGCCGCTATATATTCTTTGCTGCACAACCTTTCTTTAGGAGATTTTTTAAGGTTAATAAGAGCTCTGGATAAATGTTCTTTGAGCTCAAATTGAAAAATAATTAGAGCGTCCACAATTTCACACAAGATACGCACTGATTTATTACTTTATTTTTCTCACAAATGACTTTTTAACACTGTATTGACCTTTTTAGCACTGTAATTCAAGTAATTGCACTGTATTTACCAAAATTCGCTGATGTAGGGCCGGCGATTCCCGCCGCGAGAACCCCGCACCACGTGCGTGCGTGGGCGCGGTGTGCTCCCGCCCGCTCCTGTCGGGCCTCGAGAGCACCTACACCTCCGGCACTGCTTCCCGACGTGAACAGGGCTTCCAACCCTGTCCCGGACCTGCACCGTTGCGCTCGCACACCAATATTATAATCGGCGGCGCGTGCGTTTCGGAGCGTTTCCCCGCCGACACGATAATTTGCCTGGTTTCAACTTCGCACTCGCGAAATTGACCATCCGACATCGAAGGACCACAAGATGTACGGCGGGGAATGATGATTAAAATGCTTTTACTTGTTGAACTGATATATTTTACACATAAACTTACAATTTTTACAAAATACACCGCAGCCATTGAATCGAGAGGGAAAAAGTGAAAAAGTAATGCCAACATAAAACAAAAACCACAGATAATTAATGATGCGTTTGAATTGTATACACAATCAAACCTTGTCATGACACTTGTCAAGCAAACATCAATAAATCCTGACAATGATAGCTATGGGATATTATTTGTTTCTTATCAATGATTTTGCAGACGACTTTTATCTCAGAGGCAATTAACTAAGCAATTTTATCAAGATCTTTTGGAAATAAATATATTTCTCTCGTTTTATTTATGGCGAACGAATTATATTTATTATACAAATTATATAACTATACTACGACAAACATTTCAAAACCAATTACCTAAATCGGCTCAGCCATTCTCGAGTTTTAGCGAGACAAATAAAAAGCAATAGATTTTTTATAAACGTGATTTACGGCGATCGTCCCTGGCCAGTCTGGAATGGATCTCACTACTGAGGCCAAAATGATAGAGCTATATAGCTCTGTCTACTTTCTGGCTCAAGCTATAAAATTACCAAAAACCATTTCGGCTCGATAATAAAGTATATACGAGTATAGATTACTGGCTGCGCCCAGCAGTTTTACCCGCTGTACAGTAGCTTATAATATGTTATTCTAGGGTCTAAAGTCTAAGTTATATCTATACCAATTTTCAGGTCAATCGGTCCACCATTAGGAACCACCGTTTAGACGTAAAAGAGTAACAAATATACATAGCTTGTTACTTATTCATACAAACTTTAACGTTTATACAATGATTAGTAGGATAATATTTTACCAGTGTAAACAATGCTGCTCATAGAGGCTCGTTCGTTCTCTGGTACCCACTGCGCCAGTAGAGTTTGGATCCCAGGGAAGGTCCCCGCTTGAGCTAGACCTTGGATCACGCGGCATACGCATACTGCCTTCCAACCACCCTGGAAATCAAATTGCCATTTACTAACGGCCCGACCTGGCTTCGCCCGGATTGTATATCCTATGTTACTCAGGAATAATTTAACATTCTAATGGTGAAAGAGTTATCAAAATCCGACCTGTACTTTTTTGAGCCAAATCCATCGACCAAATCATTCCTCACAAATATCATTCATCAATCAAATCATTCATCATTATTTTTCTTTTTTTTTAATTGCGCACCACCTTCTGTTAAAGTATGTTTTGTCCTTTTCCATCCCCAGGTTGTCTGTAAGAAATTGCCTAGTGTGATAAGACCGCCGATTGTTAACCTACTTCATAACATATTATAGTAATAAGTTATTTTGTATATTTTTGGTTTGCAATAAAGCATTATTCTATTCTATTCTATTCTATTCTATCATTCTTCTTTACAAATACGTATTATTAGGTACAGTAGCAGGTCGTACATAGGGATGAAAATGTCCGAATGTTTCCGAAACTTTCCAGGAATACTTCTAATGTTTCCGGAAATATAGGGAAACATTGCAGGAAACTTTCCAAAATTTCCAGATTAACACTGAATTTTTTAATGCATTTTTTTTACTACTACGGCCTTCTGGGTTTATTTTTATTTTGTTATTATACTTATCTATCTCAAAACTATAATAAATGATGGTAATTGCCATGAATATTTAATTGACGATGGAAATATACAAAGAAAACGTGAAAACTATGATACTGTTAACTTATGATAGCTGAACCCATCATTTTTTTTGACTTACAATTATAAAGAATATAAACAACCAAAGAGGGCATTGATACCGACTGATATAAACATAATTCATATAATTTTGTTTTAACATTAGCTCACCAAGCAGCCAGGTTATTACTTGTGAATCAGTCATTTCACTGTTTCACCCTTTACATACAGACACGTGTATATACTTTCATATGCACAAGAATAAGTCTATTTAACAAAGTAAAACAAAAATACAATGTTTTTTTGGTAATTGGTATGATTTTTCCATCAATGAAAAGCGTATTTCTTTTCCTAGGTATATCAGTTAGAAATTTAATCTTATAGTCAAAATTCTTGACTGAGCATTGTAGACAGGCACCAAACCTTCTATCCTATCAGCAGTAATTTTACTTTACTTAGCATTTTCATTTAAAAAATCAGATTTCTGATTTGGGGTTTATTCCCCATTGTTTCTGTCAAATTTGGAAAGTTTCATGGAAGTAATGGAAACTTTCGGAATATTTCCGGAAATTTTCATCCCTAGTCGTACATGGACGAGATTGACACAAGACAGGGTTAAGTGGCATATCATGGAAGGAAGCCTATGCCAAGCCGTGAGATGTAGAAGGTAAATCATCATCCACAAGGATGATGATAATAGATTTTGGAGTAAGCTACAAAAAAAAAATAGTTACCCATAAAGCCAGCCAAGGCGTACAAATAGTGATGACACCGTTGACAAACATGTTGATCTGCAGCGGCAACTTGCCTCCCCACTTCTGGCAGACCAGCGATATGGGCAGCACCATGATGCAGTAGCCCAGGAAGAACGCTGTCAGGACCATATCTTGGATGGGCTTCTGCCAGTCGTATACCTGAAAGAATTTTAATGTTTTTAAAGAGATTTTAACCCTGGTTTAGTCTGCTACTATCTTTTTTTGCTTAATTAAGTGAGATTGTGGTATAATTAAAAATAAAGAATATAAATGATAATATTATGTTTTAGAAAGTCAGAACTAACTCGATGTTGTTTTTCTTCAAGTTAGTTTTCCACATATTGTTTTAACTAATAAGATGTTTCTTTTTATTTTATGGAAGCATAAGAAATTGAATTTTACATTAAAACGCTAGAAAATATTATCATGGATTCAAATTTTATCGATTTTGATAAAGTTATTGACAAAAAGTATACAAATACCGTAATCTATAATGTTTAATGTGTTTCAATAGGACAATCTAGCAATAAAAGCTATTTGCACAAGCTTATCTTTTTATCAAAACAGTGATTAAAATGATACATCAATAGTCAAAGGGAGGAATGGAAATCCTTGTGAATTACAATTTCCGTAAAAAAAAATTGTAATAAAATAATATTTTTATTCGAAATATAAAATCGCAAAAAGCATCGGAATGCTGATATCTAAATTATTGATTATTTTTAATTTTATATTAAAATCTTGTATTATGTATTGCGCAACCAGAACGAAATCACGTGCTAGTATTTATCTTTAATAAAGTAAAGTGTCTCAATAAATTGGAAATTGCTACCAAAAATCTTAAAAAATACATGAAATAAAAGACACTTTATGTTGGCTTTAAATACCTTTTCTACCAAAGTAAAAGCTCAATTTTAGCCAAATAACTTCATGCTTATTATATTTTTTTTATTATGTTGCTCTCCAACGCGCAGAAGCCTCTTTAAGCTTTTAAAGAATGACACTTATTGGAGTCTGTCTATGAGTCTCTCAATTTTTTTATTATCATTATAAAAGTACTTACTCTGTAAACAGTCCATGTATCCTCATCCATTACAATAGAACTTCTTCCATCCTCAAGTTCAAAAGTTCCATTACCAATTGTCGAATTATCATCAAAATCAGTCAAATCATAATCATATTGACTACTTTCATTACCAATGGTATAATCATGGCCAAAGATTGTAGTATTCATACTTGTAGTATTCATATTTGTAGTATTCATACTTGTAGTATTCATATTTGTAGTATTCACATTCGTAGTATTCATATCTGTAGTATTTTGAGGATGGCTGGTCATGGCGACCAGGGTTACTCCGAGATGCCCTCGTGCTATGAAGCTGAGAACCATGCAGAAGAAGAAGATGACCAGCTGAATGTGGCGGATGCCATAGCCATATGTTGCTGGGATTTCTGTTTTGTCTGAAATGTTTTTAACTGTTAGGCGGTTTACAGACAGATTCAGTCGCAGTCAGTTGTTGCAATGGAACAGTTTCAAGGATTGCTGCAACTTTTTATGTATAAAAAAACAAGTTTTCGGATAGTTGCGATACGCAGTTTCAGTGCCAGTAATAGCTTTTAAAGTTCTTCTATCTGCAAATCGCCTTAGCTTGGTACAGGAAAAAAAAACGAGTAAAGTAAGTAATAGAAACAGTACAAACTTTGGAATCTTCAGGTCATGAATGAAGGTATCTAACCTTTAGTGGCATCTTATTTGATCCATAGTCTGTACTTTCCAGTATGAGGTCAAACGTAGGCCTATTTAGTAGACAAAAGTACTCACCTGTTTTCTCATTTTCGTTTTTCGGCACTTTTGAATACTGAAACTCAGTCGAACTTTCTAATTTAGACATTTTTAATTATTATTAATTAAACATTAATTATAATTCAATTAAATTCATAGGTTATAATTAATTTTACAGTTAACCTCTCGAGAGCTTGCATGAAACAATACCTCTTTTAACAGTAGCAAAAGATAAGTTAAGTTCTATAAAATTATTTGCAAAGTAAATATTGGAGTGATAAGATGGAATTTGTTCTATTATTTCCTTATTTTTTTGTCTTGTAATAATTATAGTCTTTTTTGAAAATGAATGGACGGTGTGTCTGGCGATAAGATTTTTATGAAAAGCTGTGTGGGTGATACTCAATACTAATAATATTTTGATAAATGTGAAATTTTGTATGAATGAATGGATATTTGTTGTAGATTAAAAAGCTGGACAGATTCGGCTGAAATTTGCAATGTGTGTTGCCTAGACTCTTGATATAGGCTTCTTTTCACTATAATTAAAACGGAATCTAGTATTATAGCATACGAATTGTGTCAATAAATTATTTAGGTATTAATGATTGGGAGGCCTTTGCCCAGCAGTGGGACATTACAGGCTCCTAATAATAATAGTCCCGTGCTTAACCCGTGTTAAAGAGCGACATAATAATATTAATAATTAATGATTACTTTATTTATTAATTAAAAGTCATTATAATCACTGAACTATATGTTTAGATCTAACTAGGTGATTATAATACGTATAATCACTATTTACCACGGAATTGTAATGAGTAGAATACTGCAATTTCGCGATCTCGATCACTGACCTGAAACCTCGCACTAATAGCTATAATATAATTTTTGTGTAGTTTTTCCACTCTACTTATTATTGGTAGGCCTCGGCTGTAAGGCTGCAATAGTTACCACCCACTGAACAAAACCTTATAATAATAATAATAATTCATTTATTTCAGGCAATAGTACACTGACAACAAGTACAGTGTACCAGAGGCCCATATCAATAAATACCTTAAAGACTAACATACATAAAAATAATAAACTTAAAAAATCTAGGTAACACGTAGCGCCGGCGACGTGCTGCACACAGAGTCAGCAGGAAGTCACCCTCGGAATTTCCGAAATTCGACTCCATGCGGCCAGAAGTCCTCCTTCATGAAGGTCGGCAGACGGCTGGTCGGCACTCGCACCACGAAGGAGTTAAAATTCGTTTAGTGGCGAGACTCCAGCCGTTCGACCCTTAAGATGAAGCTTATAGCCAAGCGGTCATTATGACCGGATCCGAGGTGATGATCCGGGTCTGCCTACAAGTTCATAATAATATTATTACAGAGTGAGTCAAAACTTTACTCAAATAAAATACGAAAATAAAGTTTTAACTTATTTTCTTGTCTTTTTTTATATATTCGAATAGACAAGAAAATTCAAATCAAAAATAATACACATTTTGGTCAAAACATTCTTTATTATTGATAAAATGTTCATATTAAGTTGAATATTATTGTAAATTTTTCGACGATTCCTTTTCTTCTTTCTCCGTGACGGATTCCAACTGGAGCTCTTTGGTTTCTTTTTCTGAAAAATAAAACACATTTATATATAAAAAAATCTTCAATTAATTATTCAGAGAACTAATATTACTGTCTCATAAAATGTATTGAAGGATCAAATTTACTAAAAATTAGTCGTCTGCCCTGCAAGTCGAAGGTTGGAAATGGCATAGGATTGTGAAATATGTAGAGGCTATTGGTATCAGGCGGTAGAGTCAATTTTGAAAAGTATTTCTATGAGAAAAACGAACAGGAAACTCACTAGGATATTTTTTTTAAACGCGCTTATTATAATATTATTGTTGTTTATTACATTAATATTATGAATATCATTATTATCTTTAGAAAATTTATTTTTGACACTGATAAAATATTATTATTTTAACACTACATACATAATATTATAATCACGCCTGATTCCCGTTGGGGTATCGTGCTTCTCCCCGGGAGGTATGGGTATGCATAAAAGCATTTCCTCTTAAAAAAAGGCAGTGACTATTATTTCCTTCCATAGTACGATCCTGACACACCTTTTTCGCTTCCTCTACTAACACTTATCTTGACAAAAACCCTCACCATTAAAGTTCTCATCGTTCCAGGGCTGTACATCAGCAGAAATGAGGAACACGAACACCAGGTTACTGAAGAACGCTATACCGGCGATCAGGAATATCATTATACGCCATTGGTACGGGTTTTTCTGAAATACAAAATAAGATCAGGTGAGATCGTGATCCAAGTCTAACCTATAATGAAAAACAAAAAAAAATTGGGACTTTTAAATATATGCAAACTTTACTTTTTGTTTCCAATAGTTTACAAATCTCATCATTATTTATTATACCAGAGAAAGGCTTCGGCCGTGGCTAGTTAGTGCGACTCGGCAAACAAAGCCAAGCGGTCATTATGAACGTGTTCCATCATGATCTCCACAGTGAAGCCAGGGAGGGATTTATCCTGCCCTCTCTCCTGCTCTCGGATTAGAATGCTACCTTCTACGGCCGTATCGCCCCTCCCTGCACTTGTGCTGCACTGTCGTCTACGAATCCATTAATTCTTATCAGTATGAACATAATATTTTTCAACAGGACAAATTCCCAGCAACAAATACGTACCACATCAACAACAATATGTGATACTACGATCGGTACCAGCACGTTGACAGCGTGCGTGAGAGTGTTACCGATAGACATCAACGTTCCTGTGTAGTTCGGGGCCATGTCCAGGTGGTTTACCTGAAAAACCATTTATTTTATCAGTATAATATCTAGCCATCTGTGATTATTAGTGGTTCTAAGGAACCCGAGTACGTAATATTGCGTTGAGATATGAATTTTTCTTCGCACTATGAAACCCTTGATAAGGAAAAATAATAATACGAGTAGTATTGCATAGAAATTTAGAATTCGTTTGTTTGTTGAGCATCCTGTACATCCCTACATCCCTATCATGTCAAACCAAGCAAGTAGCATTAGGAAAGTGGAGTAAATACCTGGATTATCCTTTTCAAAAAATGTGATATTATTAAAGTAATATCACGTTTTGTGATAAATCACAAAACATTTACTCATGTAAATAGTACAACAAATACGTGTATATTATGTTAAGAAGACAGGAGCTAGGAGCATGCTATGTTACACGACACGCTATTGCCATTACTACACCAACTTAATAAAACTTATTGCATCTAACAAGGCAATGCTGCCTGAAGTCGCACATGCTGCCATCTGACACTTGGAGCACTTGGATTTAACACCCTCGGCGCCATGTGCATCTTTTTGTTACACAGTTTTCGGAACAAAGGCCACGTGTATCTAAAAGTCACACGGATAAAAATCTAAATAAAGGGAAAAAGGGGGTGTGAAAAACAATAATCATATAACAATATGATTATTGTGTAGTTTTAAACACTTCCGAACAAAAAAATGGTTTTTTTTTGAAGGGTCACTTAGTGGCTGGCGCTGAGGGTGTTTATGTAGATTGGCATGTAACCGATCTGTGGTTGATACAAGAAATCTTTACTGCTATAGTGTTGCCTCTTTTTCCTGATCAAGGAAACAGCGACATACCATCCATCCAGTGTGAGTGGCCATCTGACAGCTCATGGCGACGGCGAGGCAGATGATGGTCACCGTTATGTTGGAGGCGTAGGAAGCTCCAATTAGCGCGACTGCTATTCCCACTTGCGCTGAAAAATGCAATTTTCACTTTTAGAACGCACCATCAAGCACGCACAAGGCACTGAAGCACTGTAGCTAGTGAAATTACTGGGCTGAAGAGTCTTAACATCTTATGACTCTCAAGTAAGAAGCGTTGGCGCAGTGCACTGGGTAGCACTGTACTAATAATTATGGGCAGCGTTATCTCTTACCATCAGGAGAGCGTCTTGCTCGTCTTCTTACTTTGTTATATAAAAAAAAATCATTCACGTATTTCTATCCATTTTGTTGAGCCTTTACTCCGTGGCCTCCATATTATAGTTTTCCTAGTCTAAATCTTATGTAAAACAAAAAGATTGACTAACTATATTATGACAAATGCATAGTTCTTGTAAAGTCGCATGTCTACGCGCTATTTTTCCTTAATAATGAGAATTTCAGAAAACTCAAGCGCATCTTTTATTGCGTAAAATATTGTCATTTGAATCAATCTACCTATGCATATTAAGGCATTAGTTTATAAAGGAAAATAAAGTTAGAAAAAAAATAATATCATGTAACTCGCTGCATTAATGGTAAAACTTACAATAAGTATTGAATATCCGTCGTGCATTTTTGATGCTGACAAATTTCCTATTAGTGATGAAATCGGAGAGGATCCCATACGAGATGCTTGCGAAAAAACTGGCCAAATATGGCACCGATGTTAATAATCCACTCTGTAAATTTACAAGTCTACATTAATAATGATTAAAACTGACCCCGTATTTTAAGTCGTGTACTCTATTTGCAAGGCCTACTCTGAAGAATAACTTGAATTTTGGTGATTTTAAGATTTCCGTAATAGCTCTAAGAGAAAAAACGAAACCCTTTTAGGATCACTTCGTTGTCCGTCCGTCTGTCTATCTGTCAAGACTCTTTATCTCAGGAACGCGTGGAGGTATTAAGCTGAAATTTATAGGAAATACTTAGGTCTACTGCCTTTTAGAGCTGTGAAAAAATCAAACGTCAATCGCTTTTTTTTTACTTGTGTGCTGTCAATTTTAAGTAATTCTACATGAAATTATTTCTATAAGGGTTGTGAAACTCACACTTTTGACGTCGATGCCTCTAATATGATGAATATAGGACGGGATCTGAGTAAAGAAGTACACATAGACTACGCCGCTCCCGATGTGTGTCGCCAAGCTGCCCCAAATCGGCTTCGATGTTAGGATAGCTTTAAACGGTGCGCGCCTTTTCTGAAAATGTTAAAAATAAATAAATCTAAGAGATATTATGATGGTTTATTATAAAAATACCTGAACCCAGTCGTGTCATTAAACTTCATCTGATGGAACAGACTATTTTTTCAGTAGTTTGGCTACGTTATCTACATCATAATATTAAATCTTTCAACATACCTACCTAAACTCGTAATATTATAATTGCGGGTGTTTTGACAAAACATAATTAAATTATGTCTCTCATCTAGACACGCGGCAGCGAGTCAAGCCAAGTTCAAGCAAAGGAACTGGCGACCGCGCCGTGTGTTATATTACACGAACCGTCCAAAGCGCGTTTTGACGACTTTTTACACCCTCGTTATACAAAAACTATTACACATAGACAAGTCAAATTTGGCACATATACTTAAATATACGAACTATATCTCTGTTCCAAATTCCAATAACACAGCTCAAACGGTTATTTAGATATAAACATCCAGTAATCGGTGAAGTTAATACATACTGAGGGATAGATCAAAAGAAATATCCCAGTTCCAGATGACCTAGAAAGCTGAAATTTGGCATCCCGATAGATAATGTCGTAGTTACAAAGGGAATAATCAGAAACTAGTATTTTTTTATCATCTTAAATTATTATTAATTTTTAAAAAAATGTATGATATTAATGTTTGGGACGCCTAGGAACGCATAAAGCAATACATGTTGCATATTGCTATAATTTTTGTGTAGGCGGCTATTTTCTGTTAGATACTACGAAATGCGCGCGAGTCCACTATTCCTACTAATATAATTATAAATATAAATACAAACTTTATACCTACTGTACATATGGATATATGTTTTTTACTTTTTCAGGCCTAAACGGGTGGGCCGATTGACTTTAAATTTGGTATAATAAAAAATATAGCTTAGACCCCTGGAATAACATAATATACACTACTGTACCAAACTGTATAGCGGGTAAAACAGCTAGGCACAGCTAGTCACTAATAAAAATAGGTTCCTGGTACCTACGTAACAATTGTATATCCTATGTAAATACCTATCAATATATCGACTCACCAGCACAAGGTGGCTCAGTAACATAGAGGTAATAATATTAACATTGTTTACAATAAAAATAATGTATGTATATCGCCTTAGGTGCTAGTTGGTGTAAACATTTTAGATACCTACGTACCTGTAACCCTAGTCATAATATTATAGGTGTGTGGTGGTATCTGGGGGCACGGCAGTGCCCCCGCCAAGTCTTCGTCATTACAAGTCTTGTCGCCTTAGGTTTCTTTTGATCGAAATTCTAATCCAGTTCCAGATGATCTAAAAAGTTAAATTTCCATCCAGGTAGGCGGTAGGTATAAGATAGCTGGGTGAATATAGATAAATTTATCAGTAACTAGTATTGTTTAAAAATCAATTGATTAGGTACAATATTCAAATCAATAGTGCACATAAATGCTATATATAAATAAGTACTAAATTAATTATAGATATAGGTATATCGAAGCACGGCGAGGCTCACGGGCCACGGTGCGCGGTGCGACGGCCGTGCCATGGAGCAGTGGGGTGAGGGGAGGTGCAATAAAATAACCATTTGGTATTAATCTTATTATGACTGGGTGTCTTAAACCTATTACATACTAAAAAGTACTGTACAAAAAGCAATGATATCCCATCAAAAACATAAATGTGAAAAGAGAGCCAAGTTCAATATTACGATGTATGTACTCATAGTTACCTATGATTTGGTAGTTGACTTCAACGACAAAAGAAGTGAGATTTAAATAGGTGCCAAGTTCAATGGTCAGTCCTGACAAATATTTACAACAATATTAAATATTTTATTACAACTTAAAAGATCATTTCTTCTTATCACTTACTTAGAATTAATATTATTTTGAAGCCCAAAGTTTGACTTGGCTAGTTCTCATGGGTACCATACGACGAAGTATCATTAAGATAAGACAATAGATACTTTATTGTACACCACATAATGTTACAGAAAATACATAAGTACATAATTAAAATTAAAAATTACAATGTACAAGTGGCGGTCTTATCGTTAAAGAGCGATTTCTTCCAGACAACCAATGGATGGAGGGGACTAATTTACACGATACGACGCACTTATTAGCATTAAGTGCGTTTAATAGTGATCAAGCTAAAGTTAAGAGAGTACCTACCTAGTATATTATGAGAACTGGCCAAGTCAGTCTTTAGGCTTCAAAATAATATTAATTCTAAGTGATAAGAAGAAATAATCTTTTAAGTTGTAATAAAATATTTAATATTGTTGTAAATATTTGTCAGGACTGACCATTGAACTTGGCACCTATTTAGATCTCACTTCTTTTGTCGTTGAAGTCAACTACCAAATCATAGGTAACTATGAGTACATACATCGTAATATTGAACTTGGCTCTCTTTTCACATTTATGTTTTTGATGGGATAACAACAATACCAAGAACACTATAGTACAAACAAATTAATTAGAGTTTGCACCTAAGGGGGTCCTGCGATTTTGATTAGAAAATTGTAATTAAACCTTGGATAATGTAATAGTCTTTAGGTTAATATATTTGTAACACCTCTGATTTACCTTGGCATCTCGTTTACGATTCCCTAAAATGAAACTCTTCTCCTCTTCAGATATCGTCTTATGATCCAAAGGTGAAGATGCCCCAAACACAGTCAGGATTGCAAACACCAAGAGACACAGAACTCCGACAACCCAGAACGTCACAGGCCAACCGAAGTAGGCTGAGATGAGGCCAGCTAGTTGAAACCCTAGCACGCTGCCTACTGTGCTGCCTAGGAAAGGAAAAAGAAATCATTTTTTTAAATTCTAAATATGCCTACGCTTAACCACATCCCACCTTATATAAAGGGCAGTGAACGACGAATCACGTAAGATCCCTAGAAAGCCTATTCATTCATGTCTTGAAGATGTCCGCCAATTGTAACACATAGATTATAATATTGTGTTTTATTTTTAAGTTTATTTCTGTATATTTTCTGTGTTCCAATAAAGAGTTATCTATCTATCTATCTATCTATGTCCAAATTGTAAAATACGAATGACGGCATTGAATTATTATGCAACAACTAACTATTCCCTACTGGTTCTACTCGCTGAAAAGAAATCTGTGTGTTATTCCAGGGTCTACACTCTAAACTATACCTACGAAAAGTTCTACTGTGGAGCCATATAATCGATGGACCACTCTCCAATTTTTACACTTCTCCAATGCCCTAACTGCCCTGTCATGCTCAATGCAGGATCTCATTTAGGCCGATAATAGAATTATAGTTCTACTGCCTACTAGCCCAAGCAGTTATAAAACAACCCAAAAAATCTATTTAAACTCAGAAAAAAAGCAGAAGAAGATACCCACATACCAAATTTCAATTTAATCTTAAGAGCAGCTAAAACGTGAAGAGGTAAAACAATGTTACTATGATATTTACTTTAGTTTCTAAATTGAGGCTGTATCTTATCAAACATTGACTTCATATTTGTTCACAAACTTTAAATGGGAGTAGATCGTTACGTATAATTTACCACACGGAGTTTTATTCGGTGTGCTAAATTTTATTATATTTGTTGTCTTTGATTTACTCATCAATGTAGCGATAGACACTTAAAGCAAAACAATTTATTTGTAACTATTTAGGTACCTAAATTTAGTCAGTTCACCAACTGAAACTAGGCTAAGTACAACTAGGCCAAAACTCTACCTATGAGATTTCATCAAGTTTAAGGCTAAAGCCGAACTGGTATTGAGCATTGGGGACTTCCAAGACACGATAATAATTATTCAACGTGATCATCGCAAGTTGCCAATGACTTAGTTTCGTCACGCACCCCCAATGCGGGCTCAACTTAAGCAAGGAACATATTTAAGACAAAAGGGCAAAGGTATTGCTCACCAGTATAAACGTAGCTGCTCAAAGACGCTCGTTCAGAGTCAGAAACCCACTGAGCCAGGAGTGTTTGCGTCCCGGGAAGGGTTCCCGCTTGGGCTAGCCCTTGTAACACTCTGCATACACACACTGCTTTCCATCCGCCCTAGGAAGCGTTTTAGTAAACGTAACAATAACAGTACTTTTGGAGAAACAAATAATAAAGCACATTGTTATAAAATGTCAAAGCCGTTGATTTATTAACTAGCTTACGCTCGCGGCTTTGTCCGCTTGAGGAAATCCTTTCTTAGCGGACGTATATGTTATAAAACCTATCTGTATTCCAAATTTCAACCCAATATGTTCAGAGGTTCAGGCTGTGCGTTGATAAATCATTCAGTCAGTCACTCTTTCCTTTTATATGTTTAAGATATTATTCTAAAAATAAAATACAGTGGTGTCATAAGATTTACTGCTGTTATTTAAATTTTGGCTATTTTTAACGTCTTTTGCATTTATTAGATTCAATATTTAAATTACGTAATTGCAATCATTGAAAATGAAGTGAAGGCGATGGACATAATAAGTCTGGAAATACTATGGAGTTTCCACTATGAAAAACTGGGTGCAACGATCTATCAACGCCCAACGCACGGTTCAAATTACTGGAATTCATCCAGAGGCTTTAAAATTTGTTTACACAGATAGTGTTTATGATGTAGACTTCTGCGAAGAAAGGATATCACCACTTCAACAAATTGCAAGCATAAGCTAGAATAAATTATATTCTTACCCAATAAGCCAACAATGGCGTCATAAGAGACACCACGCCATTGATAAGCATGGCGAACTGAAACGGGACCTTCCCTCCCCATCGTTGGCAGACGAATGAGATGGGGAACATCATGATGCTATATCCAAGGAAGAAGGATGAGAGCACCATCTCTTGGACTGGTTTTGGCCAGTCATATGTCTGAAAGGATATAATAATTAGTGACATGATGAGCAAATCTGGTGCGCGATGGTAAGCATCAAGATTCATTTCAGACACGGCGCTACCCAGTGTTTTGGAACTATAACATATTTTGCAGCATTGCGTTGCGTCTTAACCTGAGATATCACGTCATGCCCAGTAATTTCGCTGGTACACTTCAATTCGGAACACAGTAATGTCTTCTCATTACTTGACGGATAAAGGAGTGGTACTTGCCTAGGCGGTATCATATTTGTATCTTTGATAAACTCATAGAACGAGTGCTATTCACTCGTGCATTTTACATTCATGATTCATCGTTTACCGCATCTACATCTTCCATCAATATGGCTTGGCTACATTTTTTTGGTTTAATAAAATTACTTACCCCATAAACAGTCCATACTTCCTCAGTCACATTTAATTGTGTATTATTATCATTACTAATTTCATTGGTTACATTATTAAAATTATCAATTACATGTGTAGTATTAATATCTGTGAAATTTTCTTTAACATAAATGAAAGAATTATTATTAGTACTAGTCATAGCAACTATGGTTACTCCTAGATGTCCTCTAGATAGGAAACTCATGGAGAAACAGAAAAAGAATATGAGTAACTGCACGTGACGAGTTCCATAACCGTAGGCTTTTGGTGTGTCAGGGTTTGGTTCAACTGAAACAATAGGATTCGGTTAACTTATTTATTTGACATAACATGTTCATAATCATTATTGAATCCAGAGGTTCCTAAACTAGTTAAGCACTGTGCACTATTTTATCCCGATTTATCTACCACTTGCACTGGGTTTTTAATTTTCGCTGAACCAACATAAAAATGTTGTCTTAGCCTCACAGGCTCTTGTCTGTGCAACTTTGGAGAACTAGATGTTAAAGGGTTTGCCGGTTTCTGAGTCTTCCATTACAAAGACGACACAGAAACGCCATCAAGTTGTCGTCCTGTATGAGGTCCCAACATAACATTCCCTAAGTAATAATAATATCAGATTAATCGGATTTTTTGTAGTTTTGTTTTTCATCTTATTGATTCTACTAATATTATACATGCGAAAGTGTGAATGTATCTATAATTGAACAAATGTGTGCATGGTGTGCGTTGCCTTTTTACGCCTAGACGGCGGTTAAGCCAATAACTAAAATTATTGTGCTTTAACTACCAGAATAATCCAAAGCGTACATTTGCAGCGGGCAACCCGCCGTCACAAGTCAGTCACAGCTAGAGTAATACGTTAATTTCAATGCTTTAGAATTATTAAAACATATAGTATATAAATGTATATGTACTTACGATTACTTTTCTCATAGTCCAACGGCACTTTAGAATATTCCGCTGAACTTTTTAATTTTGACATTATAATACCAATTTATTTCCAATTCCTTAAAATTTAATTATACCACCGCTTTTAATACATTAGAATGGTTAATAAAATGCACCATCAAACAATGTTGTATGTCAGAGAATATGATTTAGACACGCGGCAGCGAGTCAAGCCAAGTTCAAGCAAAGGAACTGGCGACCGCGCCGTGTGTTATATTACACGAACCATCCAAAGCGCGTTTTGACGACTTTTTACACCCTCGTTATACAAAAACTATTACACATAGACAAGTCAAATTTGGCACATATACTTAAATATACGAACTATATCTCTGTTCCAAATTCCAATAACACAGCTCAAACGGTTATTTAGATATAAACATCCAGTAATCGGTGAAGTTAATACATACTGAGGGATAGATCAAAAGTAATATCCCAGTTCCAGATGACCTAGAAAGCTGAAATTTGGCATCCCGATAGGCATAGTCATAGTAACAAAGGAAAAAATCAGAAACTAGTAAATTTTAATGATTTAATAATATTTTTAAATTTAATAAAAATTGTTAATTTTAAAGTATGGTTATTAACTTGCAAATTAAATATGATCCACCTTCCGGTTTCCGATTAAGCTGAAATTTGGCATGCATGTATAAATTGGATGACAATGCAATATTATTGTAACATGGAGGTGATCTGACGATGGAGCTGGAAGGTGGCCATAGGGACTCCGTAATTATATGACGCAACCCCATCGAGTTTGGGCTTATTTGATTTGTCTTGACGAGTACTTTGATACTATATAGTAATCAGGGTCTGATGATGGAGCTGGAAGGTGGCCATAGGAACTCCATAATTAAGCGACGCAACCCCATCGAGTTTGAGCTCGTTTGATTCGTCTTGACGAGTACCTTTGTGCTAGATAGTAATAATAAATACTTGTTAAAAAAAATTTCATGTTACCTACTATAAGTACAAACTACCTCTATGATTGATAATAATGGTATGGTAATTTTAAGTATATACTTTTGTTATATTGTTTATGAGTCACGATAAGGAGTAAATACCTAATACCTATTCTATTCCACCGTCCCATGGCCGGTGCACCGGAAATAATTAAAATCCAATAAATATAAATTAAGTTCTAGTAAGCCCAAAGGGCTTGATAATTAATCTATATGATAGGGCTTACTATGACTATTTCATTTCTGATATGCGTCTGGTATTGGCTCAGTTATTTATTACATGTGGATTTTAAGAGCTTCACGTGAGAATAATATTATAACGAATGGAGTAGGTATTATACCACCTTTATTTTATTTAACCTTACTCTTATCAGTTTTAGTATACTTACATACAATTAAATGATAGGTATTTCGGACCACGCCAGCGCATTAGGTATACATCATTAAATTATGGATAAGTACCTACCTACTATTAAATTCTGTACAAAAAGTAATGATATCCTATCAAAAACATAAATGTGAAATTAGAGCCAAGTTCAATATTACGATATATGTATTATGTAGGTACCTATGCGTTAGTTGTTTGTTGACTTCAAAGACAAAAGAAGGGAGATCTAAATTGGTGCCAAGTTCAATGGTTAGTCCTGAAATATATTTATAACATAAAATATTCTATTACAACTTAAAATATTATTTCTTCTTATAACTTAAGATAAATATATTATAGCTTGAGATCTGACTTGGCTTGTTCTCATATTGTATTATGCGAAATATTATAATTAACTTGCCTTCTAAAACTGTCTATAAAACTAGCCGCCGTGGAACATAGGGCTCTTTCGTGACTGTTTTTGTATGCAGGTATCTACTTAATAATATGTCGTATATGAGAACAAGCCAAATTAGATCTCAGGCAATAACATATTTATCTTAAGTTATAAGAAGAAATAATATTTTAAGTTGTAATAGAATATTTTATGTTATAAATATATTTCAGGACTAACCATTGAACTTGGCACCAATTTAGATCTCCCTTCTTTTGTCTTTGAAGTCAACAAACAACTAACGCATAGGTACCTACATAATACATATATCGTAATATTGAACTTGGCTCTAATTTCACATTTATGTTTTTGATAGGATAACAGATTTCAGTAGCGATGGCAAAGTAAATAAGATAAGAGGCATTACATAGGAATTATTCTTATTCTCTTATTGTCAAGTCAAAGTACTAAAAGAGATGATTACTTCATTGCCATACAGACGTTGCTCAGGTTGCACAACTTTTCATTGTTATCAGACCGAGCAGGGAGGTATTGCAAATCAGCGCTGGGTGAACATCCCTGTGTACCCAGCATACGCTAATGCCCCCCTTTTGTCTACTTTTATTATGTGTTTTGTTTTAGATTTAAGATAAGTACACTTTTTTATGTTGTCAATTATGTTTGCCACTATGTAGTATGCAATTGGACAATAAATGTTATTTTATTTATTTGTGTGAAAAATATAAGTTTGGTTGTCGTATGCGAAACGTAACCTGCGTAAACAAGTAAACAACGTAGTTTATATTATGTACTTGTCTCATAACATTTTCATACAGCCTTAGATCGTGATTGGCTCGGATAACCAGTTAACAGTATTTATTGTTTCCCCGGATCTGGGGGCACGGTAGTGCCCCCGCCAAGTCGAGCGCGAAGCAAGCACTGCCGTACCATCTTTACAGGAACCATTTCGTCGCATTTTCAGGCCCCTATTTGAGAACCTCTGGATAAGACCAGAACACAGAAATTTTCGTCATCCAGTAAGCTATAATTACATACTTAAAATCCAAAATTTCAAGTCTGTAGGTCATTAAGTTCCGAAGTTAAGCGAAAGCAAAGTTTCGCATTTTCGACACTCACTCACTCATGATCATCAAAATAGAACTAGTACTTCCCATAAACTCTGAGAGCTGAAATTTGGTACATACTTAGAATTTATTATATAAGCCATAGGAAAACTAAAAAAACATGCAATTTCGGTCTCGTTTTCGAGATAATTCATCTGCATAAATAACTTTGTAATCTCATATAAATGTATAGGATTACAAAGTTACATTTGCAGTCAATGGTTAAAATTGTGTAATATCCAACTGATTAATTCAAAATATATTTAAGGCATAGTATATGTATATGTGAGTGTGTATATGTGTCGTAAATCGTCAGTTATGATCAGGCGATATCTAGCGTGGCCAACTAAAAAAAGAGCCCAACCAAACTATTAGAAGAGATCGACATACCGCCTTTACTACAAGCTTTTATTTACTTCCACCTGTCGGTCTGTCTGTCTGTAATTAAATCTTGCAAGTTTAATTAGGCCCACTTCCCGGTATAATATTATGATGCATTGGACTAAGAGTGAACGCACACGTATCTAGATGGCGCTGACTGTATTTTAAAACGCGCTTACGGTTTGTATTTCTGATAACCTTATAATATAGCGTTTCTACAAAAATAAGTGAAATCCCACCAAAAACATTCTGTAAAAAACTAGCCAAGTCTCGATGGAGCTGCTTGTTTATCTCTAAATAAAAAGTAATGAAATCTAGACAAAGTCGTGCCAAGTATAAGGTTCCTTACTGCGATTTCTTTATTATTATAGTTAATGTTGTGTGACTTGGCCGTTGAAGGGTACACAAGGGTATTATACCAGGTGCTCCATGACACTATTGCACCAATCTGTCCGCTACCCATTCACGATAGAAAATTTCCACTTGGAAAACGTTGATTGGATAACCAGTCAATTGTAGGCTTGATAAAGCTGCGTATTTCAATAATACTTATGTTTAGGCGATCCAAGTGTCATGGAGCATCTGGTTTTGTACCCTTCAACGGCCAAGTCACACAACATTAACTATAATAATAAAGAAATCGCAGTAAGGAACCTTATACTTGGCACGACTTTGTCTAGATTTCATTACTTTTTATTTAGAGATAAACAAGCAGCTCCATCGAGACTTGGCTAGTTTTTTACAGAATGTTTTTGGTGGGATTATATTTTTTACCTAGCGCATCGCCGGCCGCAGTCGCGGTACGCTCACTTTGATCGCGCAATGTGGACACGGGTCAACCTAACTAATCTATTAAAATAGAACTGTACTGAAATTTGTAATAAAGAATCTGGAATTTCTTTGAAATAAAATTAGTTTCGTTGTGATTATAATATTATCAAAATGTCCTCAGTTATGTCGCAAAATAATCTGTAGGAATTTCACCGAGTATTAGGTATATGTATAGAGTAAGGCAGTTTTATTTATTTAAATAAGTAACACAAAAAAATACAATGAATTATCATTTAATCACTTTTTTACAAAAAAAAAATCTATCCATAATAAATCTATCTTACATAATCAAGTCTATCAAATTCACTATACCTAATTCTAGTCTTATATGTATATTTTATAAAGTCTACATTTTATTAACTAATCCTTTGACTATTTATTTAAATGCTAATGAAAATTGCTAAAATCACGTCTTTGAAGAATTTTCTTTCTCTTCACTCGTTAAACTTGTTTTTTTCTGACCATTTCTTACTTCTAAGCCGGTTCCTTCTGTAAAAAAAAATAAAAATTATATCTTACAAAATTAACTTCTATAGTTAACCTTTGAAACATTTTTTTTAACCGGTAAAAGGCTTTGTCATGTCAGCACACAATAATATAATCAGACACCCAATATCATTATCATAATTATTATGTCTTTTTTTGAAATCTTTAAAAAAATTTAAATACCTTAACAATAGATTTGCACTTGGCACAGAGGCATTTATTGTGTACATCAAATAAAAACTATATTTTATTTGCTCAATTTGGGTCAAGGAACTTGTATCTTCTAGATGTATAAAACCTCCTTAGTCAGGCAAAGCTAATATTAGATAAACTAGTAGTTCGCCTCAAACTGGGACCTCGCGGCCCAATTTCCGTTAAACCTTAGACTTTAGACCTTAGACTTTTTTTAAAATATCCTAATACAAGAACTTTAACTTTAAGTCGAAAAAATACACCCGTTTATCCTTCAAAAAATGTTTTGACCCTCTGAATAAATCAATATTCATAGAGAACTTGCCGTTACCCTATGTTTATGAAATTTGGCATACCTTAACATATATTTTAAATACAGGAAAAAATCTGAAAACTTTTAATCTACTATATAAAAATAAGTCGGGTTTTCCTTCCTGACGCCAGAACTCCAGAACGCACGAACCGATTTCCACGGTTTTGCATTCGTTGGAAAGGTCTCGGGCTCCGTGAGGTTTATAGCAAAGAAAATTCAGGAAAAATTTCAACAGAAATTTAAAACGAAGCCATCTGGTGGCGAAACGGAGTTCGCCGGGATTGCTAGTTTTTAATAAAATTAATTCATTTAAAAATAGCGCTATTTAAAGAACGTAATCATCGAAGTTAAGCAATGTTATGCGTGTACGTATTTGGATGGGCGCGTACGTAGTGATCTCAACTTTTTGCTGACTTTTTTGGAGAGAGCCACCAGTGGTCTGCGCTGCACTACGGTGTGCTCGTGCACCTTTATTGTTGAATGTGCCGGCACAAACTATTCTAAGTTTTAAAAAGTTTTGCAGATAGGCTACACAAATAATAATATATCTTACTGCCAGCGAAAAAGCTAATATGCCCAAGATGAAATTGTGTATTTAATAATTAAAAAGGCTGCAGCCTTATTATATGGTCTTATAATGGTCTTTTCAAAATACTGAACCATTTTAAAATTGCGACTATCAACCTAACAAAATGTTACTGTCTTTTATGGGAGTGAATCGCAAATCTATAATGATCATATCTAAATTATGAACCATTTTGAAATTGCGTCTATCAACCTAACAAAATGTTACTGTCTTTTATGGGAGTGAATCGCAAATCTATAATGATTATCTCTAAATTATGAACCATTTTGAAATTGTGTCTATCAACCTAACAAAATGTAAGTGTTTTTATAGAAATGAATCGCAAAACTATAATGGTCAACCCTAATTTCTGTACCAATTTGAAATTGCGATTATCAACCTTACATAATGTTTTTATCTTCTAAGAAAATGAATCGCAAATCTATAATGGTCAACTCTAATATCTGTACCTACTAATTTGAAATTGCGTTTATCAAACTACCGAAATGCCCCATCTTCAACGACAGTGAATCGCAATTACATAACGGTCCGTACTATTCGAACTAATTTCAAACTGCGTTTATCTACCTACCAAAATGTTCCCATCTCCTAAGACAGTGAATCGCAATTATATCCCGGTTACATTATTAATAAAAGATTTAACTGCAACTCTTGGGCCGATTTGGCTCATTTCTGAACATGAGAATTCTTTGCGTTTGTACAACCCGTTCGCAAAGTTCCGTCAAGATTGGAACTTCGGTAACGTGGTAATCAAGGAATCTCTTGAACTCTAGAACCCTTCGACCGATTTGGCTCATGTTCGAACTTAAAAATTCTATGGATATGTACTACGCGTTTGCAAAGTTTCATCAAGATTGGACCATCGGTTTTCAAGTTATCGCGTAACAAACATACATACAAACATACACTTTTGATAAAATATTTAGGTAGGTTATAAAAAATGTTAATAGCTCAGAAAAAAAATTATCGGCGTACCAGTTTTGAAATTATCGTCAGACCTATCTTAAAGACTTTAAGTCACTTATATCTCTGCAATACTGAAGCCTATTTGGCTTTTTTTTTACTATATGTATTCTATTAACCTATTTAACTGGTGTGCAAAATTTCATTTAATTTGGATTTACCGTTTTTGAGTAAATGTCGATCAAAGTTAGGCACCAGAGGTCAACCGTTAAACTGGTCAAAACGCAGGCTTTTCGCGGCTCTCGACTCTAAGACCTCGCTTCGCTCGGTCGATAATTACCATTTTCCTCTCCATAAAAGTTCCATGGCTGTACTTTCCCCTTCACAAATATAACGAAGACAATGTTCGTGAGGAACTGGATCCCAGCGAATATCATGAACACGATCTGCCACCTGCCCTGGTTGCGCTGAAAATATCACTTTATTACTATTCTGTTCTGACATAGTTTAATATACGACTCTTACTTAATATTTGGGAACATTTTGAAATAAGGTATAAATTGCATAATAATATAGGTATATGATTAATTTTTCTATGTATTTTGTATTTTTCAAAGTCTTTTTAAAGTTCTTCTTTACATCCGATACTCTGGCTTGCTTGATATGACAATATTTTTATATACAGATTCGTAGAATTAACTTTTTGGATATTTCTATCATTTTTAAAAGTATTTCCAGTTTGCTATTTTAACAACAAAGCTATTTTTGAAATTAAAAATACATTGATATTTTGTAAGCCACTTTCCTATTATTTTGTATCAAACTGAGAATAATTTTTAAAATATTTTCTAAAGTTTAGAGTTTCACCGAAAACGTCTACAAAAATAAATTCTATAATTTTATATTTCAAAGTTCGTCATATCGTATGAGCGAGAGAGTCGCACGAAAACACAAAGTTATTAGTTAGAAAAGGATGACCTTAATAACTATTATAAAACTAATATTGTTTGTACAAACCACATCATCTCTAACAATGTTAGAAACAACAACAGGCACAAGCAAGCTGGTGAGATTCGCAATCATATTCCCGAGCGCCATGATAGGGCCAGCAAAGTTCGGGGCCAAGTCAATCTGGTTGATCTGAAATACATACCATATCGTCTTTCACTACACTAGAGACAACAACTGGTACGAAGAGGCTGGTCATGTGGGCCACCGTATTACCGAGTGCCATGATCGGCCCGGCAAAGTTCGGGGCCAAGTCTATCTGGTTGATCTGAAAGTACCATAATCGTCTTTCATTGTATTCAATATAGGATAGCTTTTGACCACGATCTCGCGTGATTTTAAGTGACAATGCGACCGTAGATGGTAGCATATTAAACCTAAGAAGGCGCGGCAAGCTTCACTGAATATTGTACGAAACACCAGTGGGTAGTAGTATCCAGTGGGTGGTAACTAGCCACGGCCGAAGTATATCACCAGGGGAGCTGATGAGCTGGGTGCTTTCTAGGTAAAAAATATATCGGAATCGGCCGAGTGGTTTTAATGGATTATAATAATATATTATATTTGTCACGTATTTATTATACTTGAAAGCATTTTGCTGAGCTTCAATTTTATTTACTTGTTTCAAAATAAATGTGGCTTTTACTAAAAATATTAATTAAAGTTTTAAGTCCTTATACACGACATAATAATTTATTAAATTCGTATGGTAGAGCTATCATTGTATCTACTCACATGGAATCCAACATGTACAGCGGAATGTAAAGACATGGAGACGATGAGAGCGATCACCGCTGGAACGGTGCTGGTGATGAAGCTGAAGATGATCAGGATTATACCACCTAACGCCATTCCTGAAACACACAAGTGAATTATACTATATTAAAGTAGATTAAGTATTAGAAAAGGTGTCATAAATCCTTTGCTTTTGGTTAGCTTATTCAGATATTTCTTATTCAGATAAAATGCGTATAGTATGTGGGACTCGCAAAAAATCATAAGTATTTTTCGCAGTAACGAAGAAAGATACATTCTTTCTTCGTAGGCGCAGTAAGTTTTTTGGAAATTGAATACAGTTCTTTGTCTAAAAATTAATATACCGTCATTCATTTAGAATTTATGACCTACATACCTGAGTACTCGTATATTATACCTAAATGTATTCTAAAAAAGTTAGATGCTTTATTTCATAGAAATTTTGTTGAATATCCAAACAAAGGAAGAAACTAAAATCAGAAGATAATAAGATAAGAAGTAAAAAAAAATACTTTTTAAGTTAAGTTTTTTTTACCAAAGTTTAGCGTTTAAAGCCGTAGAGTACTTACCGATAGAGTTAGCTATCCGTCTGATGTTAGCAATAGATAGAATCTTCTTGTTGGCTGCATAGTCTGCCAGGTAGCCATACATCAATGCAGTCACGTACATAAAGGCGTAAGGCAGTGAGGAAAAAACACCGTTCTGAAACATATAATTCAAATGAATTTAGTTTCTTTGAAAATTGTCAATGGCATCTTAGGTACCAACTCTCTACAGCCAAAATTTGTTTTACACATTGTAAAAGATAAACATCTTATAACTATGACAGTCTTACAAGTCTATCTACCTACAAATTTCAGATACAATGCAAAATATAGGACTTTATGATATTGCAAAAACTTTAAAATATTTTTTAAATGGGCAATTTCTTTATCAATACAATAAATGTTATAACGATCGCGTTATTGTAAAATCTCTAAAGTAAGCAAAATTTCGGCTAAATACCTCAATTTAAAAAAAAAATTCAAGTAATTCAATTAATATCTAGGTACCTTTTTAATCTCAACACCAAGAACGAAGTTCATATACGTGGGTATTTGAGTTAGCACTAATAGATATCCCGCGGAGCTACCTGCGTGCGATGCGATCAGGCTCCACACTGGCATGCTTTTCAAAATGCTCTTCCAAGGCGTGCGACGTCTCTAAAAAATAAAATTCTTCAATATTAGTGCAAATAGAACTAAATTGGATACCAACATGAACGACGATCCTTGGGACTTGGGACAAAATAACAACTCCTAAAAATAATCTCTATGGGTTTCTTGCACGTTTTTCATATAGAGGTATTTACAAATGAGTGGTAGAGTCTAAAATGGAATAAGATAATTCTGCAAAA
Organism: Hemithea aestivaria; assembly: GCA_947507615.1. Lineage (NCBI taxonomy): Eukaryota > Metazoa > Arthropoda > Insecta > Lepidoptera > Geometridae > Hemithea > Hemithea aestivaria. Next base: position 17,198,590 of record OX382335.1, read on the forward strand.
AAATATTTCTAAAGCTTAGCCTGCAGGCTATAATTTATTATTAGAAAAATAAAAATTGTTTTAAAAAATTAAGAGCAAAAATGGGATAAAAACTGTCCTTTGTCCTTTCCGGAGACTCAAACCATCTCAATACTAAATTTCTTTAAAATCAATCAGCCAAAATTACATCAGCGATTCAAGCGTAAAGCGGCTCAGTACGTAACAGACAGACACACATTGGCATTTATAATATAAGTAGGATTTATCAACTTGTGAAACTTGTAAACCGCTTTGAAACATTTCAATTATAAAGTGACCAAATAACTAATAAGTAACTGTAAGCAATTTCGGGTTTCTAGCTTTACCGCCAAAAGTTTGGAACTCGTGAAATTCTAATAGGCTTACTCTTCACATATCTATACAATGTCTGCTTACGGTGGTCGGGACTTTGTTATGTTGTTATATGCGAAGTTTTCACTTAGATGATAATGTATAGAAATTAGTTAGATATTTAGAATATGATAGACATAGACATAACTTTATTGGTAAATTTCATTACAGGTCATATAAAAATAATAAATTATAATAATTTATAAAACATTAAGGCAACTACTGCTGTTTATAATCTAGAAATTCCTTATAGGAGTAGAAAGACCTTGCAAGTAGCCATTTTTTGGTTTTATTTTTAAAACTATTTACGTTTGGTGTATTTGTGACATCATCAGGTATAGCCTATTGTAAACGTCCGGCCCCATCACATGGATCGTATTTGGCCGTTTTAGCCAATTTTCGAGAAACGGTAGACAATTTGTGTGCGTACCTTGTACGCACGTGTCCCTTGTCTCCTCGTCGCTTGTATAACTCATCATTGATATTTTATGATACTAGAGGTAAATCTAAATATATAGAAGGAAAGTGTGATTGACTGATCTATCAGCGCACGGCTCATACCGCTGAACTGATTCGCTTGAAATTTAGAACACAGATAGGTTTTATGACGTATACCTCCGCTAAGAAAGGATTTGGTCACGCGGGCAAAGCCGCGAGCACAAACTAGTAGGTATATAAATATTTCAGGACACACACAGTGTCATCTAACCCCAAGCTTAGCAATCTAATGCTTGTGCTATGGTGGCTAGTTAACGGATATAATACTTATTATATTTACTTTTGTAAATACTCACTTATAATAGACACGGAAAGCCACCCAGACCATGAACAGATAAATATTTGTAGATCACAGAATTATTTATTACTATTAATAACTTATTATTTAATTTTTTAGCCATTTTGTGTGGTAGTCTCCCATGGCCAGTCTGGAAGTCTTTAAACAGACTTCGGGCTGGCGTTGGAAGATCCCAAGAAAACCGTTTTAGCAGGGGTTTGTCTAGCAACGACAAGTGTGACTGCGGTGCTGTCCAGTCAATGGCACACCTCCTCATGTGCCCTAACTGCCCCATAACTTGCACATTTGAAGGCCTTTTGGAGGCTAACGATAAAGCAGTGGAGCTTGCGCGATACTGGGCTAAACAGCTTTGACATTATACCTATATTTTAAAACGAAAATTAATAAATAATAAAATATAGCCATTTTCGACTCGAAAAGAAGAAGAATTATTTAATTATTAATAAGTACACTCATTTATTATTATAGGTATTGATCAGCCTTTAATTAATGCCCATTACTGGAGATGGGCCTCACCTTGATTGTGCTACTGTAGCTATCTAAAAACCAATGTATAGTGAAAAATCTACCTTAGGAGTGACATCAGCGCTTCCCCCCTCCATAATAAAGCTCATCTCCTCCCCACTGATGCTGGAATGTTCATGAGGAGTAGCCGCCCCCAGCCACGCCAGGAGGCCACAGCTGGTCAAACTCAGCACCCCACACAACCAGAATGTTGCTGGCCATCCGAGGGACGGGTTACCAGCGAACGCTCCAGCTATTTGGAATATGAATATTGTACCAAATTGGGAACCTGAAAAGTAAAAATATGATTAAGGAGATACGTTAGACGATTGCCTAAGTACCTGGTTTTTACTTGACTTCAAAAAAGAGATATATTTCACCAGAGAGAGATTCTACAAGGAAAAGATTATAATTTTATATTGCTACGATCTTCGATCACATCATCGCTTAAAATCAAAAAGATCGTGGTCAGAGATATGATTTAACAAGTGAAATTTTAAAAATACTTTTTAAAAACAAGCTTTAATTATCATTACCATCTTGCATTATATAGTACTCGTCAAGACGAATCAAGTGAGCCCAAACTAGATGGGGTTGCGTTGTTTAATGACAGAGTTCCTATAGCCACCTTCCAGCTCCATCATCAGATCAGCTTCATGTCATAATAATATTGCATTGTCATCCGATTTACACACGCATGCAAATTTTCAGCTCAATTGGAAACCAGGAAGTGGGTCAAAACAAACTTGCAAGATTTGATTACAGACAGACAGACAGACAGACAGACAGACAACAGACAGGTGAAAGTAATATAAAGCTTGTAAAAAAAAATACATATTGTGTGCCTTTGAAATATTTTTTTCATGACCACCGTTTACTCAAAAACTGTCTAAAACAAATAGAAAATTAATTAGTTTATGTTTATTGGCACGCGTCGCAGTATAAACACCATCAAAAAAATTTGAAACTTCATTAAAACCATTGATTTTTAGTGTGACTTTCATAAATCATACAGCAAATGTATATAATTAGGTACATAACGCGTATCGTGATTTACTTGCCTCCCATCAACATAAGATTTTAATCTTCGCTAAAACAGATGTTTTATTAAGTAGCTGTACACGAACCGGAAATTACTTCTCAATTAATTAACAACTCAACGCTTAATAATAATTACAAAAAGGCATTAACAACATCAAAGGCAATTAATTCATAAAATCTAAAGCATTTTTTATCAAGAGAAATTTATAAATAGACACATTTTAAGTGTTTTATTCATAGAGTTACGTATAGAGTAACATAGCCGAGCGAGACAAAAAATAATCTTGAACTCAAATTTATTTATTGTTCAAATATCAGAGGAGCACATTTGTAAGTCAATAAATACCTCTCTTACGGATAGGTATACATATACCTATAATGAGATGATAAAAAAGGAAAGCAAATTTATTGTTGTTGTGGCCCTTTTTGGTTGTCAGGTCTGTTGGAAATTGGCTGAAAAGCCGTCACCTCAGCAGCCCGAGCACACCGTGACTTAAACAGCAGTTCCCATATCGCTGTCAAGATAAATTGGCGTTTGTAAGAGCACAATGACATTGGGAGTAGCTGCCGGCCAAGCACAGACGTTGCGTAGACTTGTCTTGCTGTCAAGTCAACTGTTATCCCATACAGTCACAAAAGTACAATGTATGGGATGACAGTTTTACTCTTGAAGTTTCGTCGGGATCCCATACGTCATGCTACGGCCACTGCAAATTGTATCCAATGACAGTGCGAGTAGCAAGAGTAGCGTCTTAATTTAATATTTCAGTTTAGTCTAGACAGTGGGACGGGAGTTGCTACTCTTATGTCAATGTCTGACTATGCTAAAAGGGGTAGAATTTGATTATTATTGACAATAATTCAAAGTTGGTCACGCGTTTCTGTAAAATCTGTTCATCTACCTGTATGCTAGATCTATGGTTTTATGGAAAATTATAATATAAATCGCGTTGATTCCGCGTTATTCATCCGTCCATCACTCTGATCTGTTGATTCCACCCTTTTAGATTAAACTTAGGAGTACAATGTGAAACAATGGGAATTCCACTGGTTACTTTATGAGATGAGATTAGCCATCATCGATTGATCGGGAGAAGTGAAAATTGCCCTAAATATGAATTGACTAACTTGAACATTGATAAAAACAATCTCCATCAGTTATTTGCAAGTTTTTCTCAAAGAGGTTCTGTTCGAACGGGCGGTAGAGTCTTAAAATAGAACAAAATAATTGTTACATTATTATTATTTATTTATTATTTTTTACGCAAAAGTACAGAAAGAGCACACGTGCAACACGCATAAGAATTTTATTTTTTATGACGCGTTTCCAAGATTTGATGTTAAGATCATTTCACCTTTGTTACAATATCTACCTAAGAATAAGCGATTGGAAGCACTCATATAACGAAAGCCGTGATTTTTATTTATTCTGTGGTTTCAGAAGTCTCTTCAGAGAGATTTCAAGCAGAGTGCACGCGAGTAGGTCGGTTTGCAAACGTGACGATGCGAGAGGGTCGTTTGTTTGCTGATGGATAACAACGGATTATGGGGGTCCGAGTATGTTATGGTCAGAGATGACATGCTTAGTCGGTCATGGCATTTGACAGATATAAGGCTTTAAAAGCACTATAAAAAGGTTATAATAGTAAACACTATATAGTCATAATATATTATTATGCTCGGTGAAATAAGTCGGTAACCGAAGACATAATATAAACTTGCTTAGGTTTATTAAGCCTTATTACCAGTATTTGTATAAAAATAAAAGCTGTATGTAGCTAAATAAGATTAGTGTGTGACAGGATTTGATCTTGGTGAATCAAAATCACATTTGCATCATACTTTTGGCCACCATCGCTTCAAGAAGCAAAAAGTAAGAAAAACTTTTATGCACCACCTTACAGTCAATTAAAGGTGTATATCAGAACTAATTTTTAACCTTTAATAACTTTTAAAATACTCGCAGTATATCAATACTTGAAGGTCATCCCCACATTGGGTGTCATCAAATTTTGACGATATCGCTAACCATCGCGACTCTCTGATGACTAGCATGTCGTCGAGTGTTTGTGCTGACGGCTTTCGTCTCCCGCTCGCAAGTCGCTCACCCAATGTAGGGTGAGCGTACAAATAGAACTCCCAAGGTTCCATCGGTGCTTTAGCCATTAAATCACCCTTCCCATGGGAAAGGCACCACCATAAGGAAGTAAGTCTAACTTGGAACTGTACTTAAACTTAGTTCAGAGTCTCCGTTGTAATGTGTTTCGTAATTTTACTTACGGTGTTTCGAGATGGATTTTGTTGTTTGGATTTATTCGCGCTTAACTTTATTAGGAGACAAAGGGGTTTAACTCAGTTAAGTGAGTTTGGAGTGAGAAGGCGAGATGATGAATTGGTGAGATTCTTGCTTATTGGGTTTTTTAACTTTTTTGGTTTTGATTTCTTATCAGTTTCAAGATTTACTTCTCTGAAACCTTTTTAACAGTCCTAAAATTTGTAGGAATCGCTTACCATTTGTCGAAACAGTTAGTAGTTTTTGGATTGTATATTACCGATACCGATTACTCCAGGACCGATTTGGATTATTTTTTCGTTTCGAAGAGTATGCTTTCCGAGAGTTCTAGTTAAATTTATTCTACTGATTTTTATTATATTTTAAGTGGTTAAATTTTAACCAATTTAAAAAAAGTGGTTTTCTAGTTTTCATAACTCAAACTAATTCAAAAGTTGGTCTTATCTTCGCCCTTTTAAAGCTAGCGTGAAGACATTTAACGTCATTTGATTTACTTTTTTTGTGATCTTATTTATAACTAGCTCATGCGCGCCGCTTTGCTCGCACGGCAAAATCCTTTCTTAGCGGATGTCTACGTCATAAAACCTATCTATGTATGTTCCAAATTTCAACCCAATCCGTCCAGCGGTTTAGACTGTGCGTTGATAGATCAGTCAGTCAATCAGTCACTCTTTCCTTTTATATATTTAGATAAAAAGGAGTATTTTGTAGGAGTAGGTTTTAAAATTGTTTTCTACAGACAAGTCCGTTAGCTAGTTTAATTAATGATGAAAAGTTGTTAATGTTTAAAAGGATTGTTGTCCTCACCTGTATAAACATAAGTGCTAAGTCGTCCCCGCTCGCTGAGCGGCGCCCACTTGCCCAGCATGGTGTGGATGCTGGGATAGAAGGCTGCCTGAGTAGTGCCTTGCAGCAGCCTGCAGACGCATATACCTATCCAACCACCCTGGACAACAAAATATAATATTATAATATTATCATGTACATACATTGACAATACCTTACCAGGGATAGACTTCCTTTGCAGGAGTTCGCTAGGTGGGTACCCCAACATTGCCTGTTATTCTGCCACCTGAGCAGTGATTAACAAACTATCACTGTCTATTCAGCCCAGCATAGTGAAAGTGCTGGGCTGAATAGTCTCTGGAGTAAGAAGCGAACCTAGAATTTTACATCATTTTGAAATCCTGGGTAACACTACACTAATTGTGGGTTATCTCTTATCATCATCAGGGGACCGTCTTACTGGTCTTCTGACGTTTTTCATATAAAAAAATCAATATTTTAGCAAATAATTTAACCAGCTCTGGGTAAACTAAGTAGGTAGGCTTTGACCTTGGCTGGTTACCACCTTCAGGGCACAATCATGAAAAATATAGCTTAAAAACCTCTTTTTGAAAGTCTTTTGAAAATTTGATACTCACAAATATAGGAACCCATGGGGTAACAATAGAAATCACCCCGTTCACAGCAAGGGCCAGCATAATAGGCTTCTTGCCGCCGTACCTCTGCGCCAGACAACCCATGGGCATCATCATGGAGGTGTATCCCACGAAGAATGAGAACATTATCATCTCCTGGGTCGCTTTGTTCCAGTCGTAAACCTGGAAGAAGAATTTTCTTTAATAAATACTAGCTTGTGCATGCGGCTTTTCCCTTGTACAGATTTTTTTTCTTTGCGGAGGTCTACATCATGCTTCGAATTTCAACTCAATCTGTTCAGCGGTTTGGGCTATGCGTTGATAGATCAGTCAGTCAGTCACTTTTTCCTTTTATATATTTAGATATCGTAGAGATGCTTTTCGAAGGAGCGATGCAGTCTCAAAATGGAACTTAATAATTGCAAAAGCCGCCTCGATAAGTCAGACTTTTGCCAGTTAATTCGTCTGCCAACTGTAATATTACGCAGGTTTCACTGCGTTTCGGACTAAAGGGCAATGTTACTTACAGATCATGATGAGAAAAAAATAAAAACCGGTCAAGTACGAGTAGGACTCGAGCACCGAGGGTTCCGTACAAACCTACGGGTTTCTACGGAACCCTAAGGAAAAGTGGGTATAATATTATGTACTAATGGTTTTGATTCCCTTGCGAGTACTTGTGAGTTTGAAAATATGCGGCTAAAATTGCTGTTTCTTTTGATTGCGTTGAAATAGAGGTTTGATTTTTTTACAGCTTAAAGTTATTATAAAGCTGAGTATTTGGTATGAATTTAAATTTAATACCTGTACGCGTTCTTGAGGAAAGGGGTAGTAAAAGTAAATACAAAATCATTAAAAATATTTTTTTATATAATGTAACTAAATATTTACAGTTTTCGCAATTTTTCCTGTGCCTATAATTTAAGACGTTGCTGCGTACCAAATTTCAAGATTCTGAGTTAACGGCAAGTACCCTGTAGGTTTTGATTCCCTTGAGAGTAGTCGCGAGTTAAAAAATACGGCTAAAATTACTGTTTCTTTTGAATGCGTTGAGATAGAGGTTTGATTTTATTACAGTTTAAAGGTATTATAGTCTTGAGTATTTGATATGAATTTCAATTTAATACGTTTACGCGTTCATGAGAAATAAGATAGTAAGTATGAAATTATTAAAAATATTTTTTTATATGATGTAACTAAAAATGTACAGATTTCGTAATTTTGTAGCAATTTAGGGTGTACTGACTGAAATTTCCGACTAGCAAAATTGTACACCAGCATGAGAGCCAGGGTCATGGATGGTTTCAGCCTAGAGAGGAGAAAGATCAGAAGAATTTAGAATAAGGGCGCCACTGATCTCCCTCCTACAAACGAGAAGCGGGGTTGGTACAAAATAAAATCATTAACAAAGTTATAAAGGTTATTTTATTCCTTGGTTCCACATCATTGGTTACAACAAAAACATGCATTAAATTATCAAAATAAATATGTAAGCAAGTTGAGGTACTGGTGAAATTAATTTATGGTACATACAATTCCGACTTATTACTAGCCGCTTAAACAAACTAGGATCTTATGGCGCGTGGCCTAAAATGGAACTAATTTAAGACAAAGGCCGTATTATGTCCATACGGTAAATTTACACGAGATTAATATACAACAGGGTACCTAAGAATGGCTTAGGGCCCAAAAATAAAAAGGTACGTTACTATCGAAATTAAATTAGCAAATTAGGTTAAATACAAAAGGTTATTTAAGTAAGTCCAGTATTATTTATCACACATGGTGATGTCACAGGGAGCTGCTGATGACCCTTCGACCGTGACCAGGAATCACCCACGTGGACAGAACAAAAGTTACAATAAATCTATAAAAAATCTTGCGTTATCGGCAGAGATTATATGGGGGAGTACTATATTCCTCACACGAATACTACAACAGGAGCCCTAGGGTCCTGCGGCACGCACGTGGCTATACCACAAAATGGCGGCGACGGCGCGGCTTGAAAATCGGGAATTTAAACCACGTAGAACGCAGCTGGGCAGCTACACTAGCGCCACCCGCTGGAATATGCTCGGCGGCAGCCTCGCCTGTGACGGGCGGCGGCCGAAGCTTGAAGAGGCGGAGCCCTAACCCGGGACCCTGTGAACAATTCACAGGTCTTAGGCCCGTTCCTATCAACCTACGGGAACATGGCGTTCCAGAGTAGAACAATCCTACCCACTCAGATAAAAAATAAACTCACCACTTAAAAGTGGGTATGCAGACACGTGTTCGCTCCGGCGGACGCGCGGGATGACCGGCACACGCAGCTCGGGTGTCGAAACAGTGCTATAGGAAAAGAACAAGATTAACATCAAGAAACCTCTAGGGATACCGACGTGGGAGGTCGGTCGGTGATGAAAAATTAACCGAGGTTACTCACCGGTGATTAAACAAAACACTGATTTTACTATATTTCTATTAAAACTTTTACTGGAGCTGGGGAACTTGTCCCTATAAAAGAATAAAACACTCATGGGCGAGGGACGCCTCGGCAGAGCCTTGGCCTTCCCCCGCCCTAACCGTGACTTCACACTTGTGCTCTCGATGCAAAAAGAACGAACAATGGGCGTGTTTTGCCTTATAAAGGATTTCATGGCGTCGTATGGCCTGGAGGGGAAAAAACATGGACGGCTGGGCTACCAGCGCATAAATCCCAAATACTACTCAACAGACTTGACACGACTACCCTTTTCATCAAAAGATTAATCCGACCCGATAAGTGAAATATATCGAATCAGCCTTACATATGATCAAAGGCGATTCCCTCACTATAAACCCTACCTGTAGTTGGTAGTGCCTACTATTTAATTGTTATTTATTGGAGAGGAAACCGATATAAATTAGTATTTAACTATTTTTAACAATTTTATTATTTTAAAATTTATTATCATTTATTTGTCTTGGGAGATAAAAATTTCCTACCATTGAGTGGATTTTTATCTCCCTGGCAACTATTTATTTTTATTTGGCACATGATTTGCGCTTGTGACATTTATAAAAAACTAGATGTCGGACTGACAACTGACATTTTGACAGCTGACAACCAAACTTATTCATCCACCCACCTTTTTATAGAAAAATTCAAGATATTTTTATTTGTTTGTTTCAATTACGGAGGGTGAATGAAAAACTTTAATTATTTACTTTAAAATATTGAAAATCTACAGTGAAAATATGCTAATATGATGTGGAATGTGTGTGAAGGTAAAATTAACATTATTTTCCTAGGACCTAGTAGCTTATTTTGCTACAGTACAATTTTTGGTGAGTAGATTTTTTTTTATTTTAAACTAGTTTAAAAAAAAAAAAAAAAAAAAAAAATCGTAAAGTAAAAACTACGTCTTACTAAATGAAAACTATTTTCCCTATACCAACTACTAAGGATCCAATACCTAATACAGCTCTACTGAATGATAGATTTTATCAATCTAAAACACATCAATAACCAAGGACTCCTGAAACAAAATTAAGAATCTCAGAAAACTACAAATGTTACATAATATTGGTGGTTGCAAAGTGTAAATTAAGAAACAATGGAATGGCTAGGTACAAATGAAGGGTAGCAAACCTATCCCCAACATCTAGTTCATACAACGATGTTACTAACCAACCTTTAAAAACCCGTACAACCTAAAACATCCTAAGTGCCCAAAGTTTAGACCTATGTTTAATGGCCAAAAACGCCAAACACTTGGCTGCCTATAAGAAAACTAGTTATCAAAAAGTCAGTCGAACAAACAAGTAAGTTAAGCCAAAACACAAAATGCTAACTACAACCATAAAAATTATCAATATTACTAATATCCTTAGGGATTCTAAGTACAAACAAACGATGATAAAAGAACAAAGTTTTACAACCTCAGATTAATGGCTAAAACTCCGTCCAAATTAAACCGCTCACTCAACACCTAGTTCACAAAAGGTCAGTTAAAAAAAAACTAAGTAATGCCTTGGCTATAACAAAATACAACCTACAACCCTAAATAAAGTGAACCATCCTACTAATAAACTTGTGGCAGCTAGTAAAACCTAAAAAGAACTTGAGGAACAAAGTCTAGACCTCTGATTAATGGCCTACAACGCCATTCCTCCAAGCTTCTTACTCAAAAAACTGGTCGACTTGTCAGTCAAATTATGACTACTGAAATACAACATTAAATTATTCCCTTACATTCTATCATTCATCATATCGCACATCTAGATCTAAAGGGAGCTAACTCAAAAATCGTCAATTTTGAGTTAGGCACACCATCGAATTCCAGAACCAAAGGCCTATCGACCAATAAAACAGATTAAAAAATATGTTTACTACTCGATGCTAGATGGCGGGAAGTGTCCCTTTTGTTGAAAGTGTGAGTCCCATTTACCCCCACCAAAACAGGAGCATTGCTAGTTGTAATCAAAATGCGCATGCTCGTTGTAAGCAAATTGGAGTTATTTTGAGTTCTAACTATATTGTTAAAATTTTCATTGGTGTTATTTTGATTTAACGCTTTGTAGGTGGTTGCTACTGTATAAAAGAATACAACATTTTGAATTGTGCCCATATTACTGGCAAGTTGGGTATATTTTTTAATCTTATTTTGAGTTCTTGCCATATTGGTGACACATTTTTGAATTTTGAATTGACTCTGTTTTGTTGATTCATATTTTAATCTCTTATATTTCTCTAAACACGTCATTATATTGAACTCTTTAGCTTCTAGCAACAAGAATAAATTAAAATACGTGTTATTTTATTTTCAACCTTGTATTTGAAAGGCTTTATCACCTTTTACAGCAAAATTTCGAGTTAACTCTCTTTAGATGGTATCATCCAAATATTACTTAAAATATCTCTAATAGCGGGGTAAAATATGAAATTATGGCTTATTAAATAATTTGGTGCACATGACCCTATAAGTACCTTGAGTATTGCCTTTTCAAGAACCAATATCAATAAGGCGTGGTTGTCTTTTAGTAAATATGGTAGAATCTTACTAATGTAATGTGTGCGCGCAGCTAGTAACAGGATAAAGAAAACATCACTCCTTCCATAATTTCTACACAACATAAAACCCTAGTGGAAGACTGGAAGATAACGTTATGTAGTGATGAAGTCTCATTCGTTTGATTGATGCATTACGTCTAAGCAACAAAATTCAGGTGCACAAAATTAATATTTCATCAATCCGGAGCGAGTGTAATTAACAACTGCTTCAATGAGGATCTTTATAATTATAGCTTCCCATACAAAAGTAAAATTCCACTAAGTAAAAAAAGGATTACATTGTATTTTGTAATAATAGCGAAGTAATAGTTTGACGCTAAGAATAAATTAAAACAAACAGATAATAGTCGTATTCATAGATTTAATTGAAATATGATTTATTATGATTTTTTTCAGACGAAAGTTCTTAATTTTTTTATGAATTATGAAATATTAAAAAAAGATTTGTATAATTATTATACGCAACGTAAGATACGAATTTTCTCACTTATTCATTGATTAAATTGTAATGTAAATAAACATTGAATGATTTCTTTGCAATTAGTGCTTTTTTTGCCTAACTCCATCCTAAAAACCCTTTACTGTTGGTCAGATCGATCTATCACTCGGGACTAATTTGAAATAATACACATTTTAATTGCATTTTAATTTCTGGTTACTCTTCAAAAGAGAGCTAACTAAGAACTTGATTCACCAACACAGGTTCAACTCAAAATAACAAAATAAATAGGCATACATTGTCTAGCAGTAGGGAAATAACTCCGAAAATTGAATTTATAGCCCAAATACTCGAGAAAAATATGAAATTCCTGTATCATTCTTGTTCTAGTTGCGTAACTAAAGCAAATTTCTAATCGTGACACTTCTGCAGTGCTCAAGAAGTCAGTAATCAGTTTTTCGCCTTTCCTGAAAAAAGTGCTTTTTTGAGTTAATACCTTTTTAGATCTAGGTGTGCGATATCTGCATTCCTCTCCCCTTTCACCCATACATACTAAAATGATATTATAAGCCAGTCATCATAAGTCCAATTTTACGTCAAGTTAAAATATGTCAGTCAAACAGAATCATCATTGTAAAAATCTGGAAACACTAGCTAACCTATTAGTCTATGAAACAACACAGGGTAGGCAATACAATATGGGGATGAGTTCGATCCAATAGAACTCACACAGCCCAAAACCTAACACCAACTGAGTTCATGGAAAAACTTTCTAAGTACACTGCTATATTATATAGATATTTTGACAGGCCGAAAGTGAGGGTAACCGATGTATATACCTTTAACACTTCCTAGAGACTGCTAGGAGTCAGCGGACCGGAGGTGGGGAACACACCAAACACCTCCCAGAGCCCTATATAAAACACCTCTCCTAGGATACTGCCTTCAGATGGGTCAGTACCTCATACCTATATACAGTGTTATTTAAAACAGAGGGAAAGCTTTCATAAATAAATTTTAACTGAACGGTATCACGTTCACGTTAAATAAAAGGATGTATAACTATTACAGGTTGTAAGTATTATTAAATCAAATCTAGGTATTGGTATATTAATTTAAGTAGTTATAATAAGTTGGTAAGTATAAATTCTATATCTTAAGGGTAATATTTTATTTTAAGAGCTAGGTATTTCACCAGGTCGTACAATATCTTTTATATGGAAGATGTCTAGATCCTTCCCAGTTAAGGATTTTAGGTTATATACCAGGGGACCTAACTTCCTATTAATCATACATTTTCTATACACAAATTGACCTTCCTACAACTCAGTGGGACGCCTTCTGATATTATAGTATTTATCGTTCCTAGAGTGTGCATCTAATAAATGTTTGCGAACTTTGTCAAAAATTAATTTTAAGTCTCTCAGTGAGTCAGTAAAGCCAAACTCTATGTCTGATAAAACACTCCTATCCTCAGGATGGTCTGAGTCATCTAACTGATCCTTCTAACAATTTCCCTGTTTACTCGAGGATTATAGAACAGATGAGGTATATTATATTTAAGAATACAATCCCCAAAATTCTTTGGAAATGAACTGGGGTCCGTTATAAATACTTCAATTTTTTTTTATATAAATACTTCGGGGTTCCATGTACTAGGAATATACTTTTCTAAAGACAATTAATTATAGTATTCGAAGTTACTTTTTTCAATGAGGACAAAGTGACATATTTACTGAAATAATCTGAGCCCACATATAAATAATGGGTCCTACAGTAAGAGAATTTATTATATTTAATTTTCAAGTTTGGATAAAGTGTTGGACTAGTGGAAACTTTTTTAAAGATCTTTATTCTATGTTGAAATAGTGTCAGGGATAACAATTATGTTCTTTACCTATGTATCAGTTCTAAAACAAATTGCCGTAAGCGACATATCCATCGGTTCAAGCGGCCTGTTGGATTTTTAAGTTTAGAACCACTGAAGCGAGGCATGCTTAGTAATAATATAACATTCCTTGCCTTCTACATAAGCTACTTTAAAAAAGAAAGAGCAAAGAAAAGTCAGGCATGTTAAATAAAAATAAGTTTTCAAATCAAAGTTTAAAATTCAAGTTCATTGTTATAAAATAAAGCTTAGTTATAAAGCAATATTAAAAGACCAAATCAAACTGTTAAGTAATGTAAGAACTACAACATTTAATTATTAAAGTCAACTAAATTTGGAAAAGGAAAAGTTAAATTAAAATTCTTATGAATATTTAAATAGGTATATATAAGTTAGGTAGGTACCTATCTAATCAGTACACACTGTACCTACTAACAAAAAAAATAAAATTTAAAATCAAAGTTAAAGTATGTATGTAAGTGAAGTGATATTATTTCAAAACAAAAACTATGTCTACACGCCTACTAACACGTATAAAACACAAGATTAAATTCAGACTAAGTTACGTAATAATCAGTATGTTAAGTTAGGAATTTGAAATTAAAGGTAAGTGAGGTAGGTATGAGTAGGTATGTCCTACTATAATAAAATCTCCCAGATAAAAAGTATGTTTACAAACAAAATCTAAAATTGAAAATCAAACGGCATTTAAAATTTAAAGAAGCAACGTTAAAAAAAATTCAGTTTCAAAAAAAATTCTAAGTTTCAAAAATTCTAAGTTTCAGAAAAAAAATTCAAGGTTACCAACAAATTTAAAAGGATCAAAAGTATAAAGAGATCCAGAGTTTCAGAAAATTCCAAGTTTCAAAAAAAACCTAAGTTTCATAAACTCTAAGTTTAAAAAACAAGTTTAGAAATAATCAAAGAATCAAAAAATCTAACTTTAAAAATATTCATCGGTTTACTTCCATTGGTCTGGAAGAAATCGCTTATTAACGATAAGACCTCCGCTTGTGAATTTATATTTTTGACAACTATAAGTTTAATAAGAATTAATAGTTTAAAGAAATTCAAAGTTCTACTCAACTAAGTTTCAAAACAAACTACTCATAAAATCAAAGTTCAAACACGACAAAGTCTAAAAAAATCTAGATTCTAAAACAAGGTACTAAAAAAAAATCTAAGTCCAATAAACAAAGTACTGCACGAAATCTAAGTTTACTAAAACTGAAAAGTTAATAATGTTAAGTGTTTAATGAATCAAAATGTTTACTAAATATTATACAATAGAATCTCCATGCAAGTCAATAATAAAATACCGAGGTTGGCTTCGCTTTAGTGCAAATATTTTACACTAGATGGCGTTACTGGTTTCGAAATGAGATAATGAAGGCTAGAAATAAATTTAGAGTTTCTACAGAATTAAAAGCATTAAATTACATTTAAATAAGAAAGGTAAACAAGTTAAGAATAATAAGTTCTTGAATCTAAGTTAAATATTAAAAGTTAATTAAATGTTTGCTTGCATTTAAATAATAAAAGTTAAAAGTAAGCAAGTAAAGATAAAAGTTAAGTAATTATTTACGTGTTATTTACTCAGGTGTTACCTTGAACAACCTTGAATATACAAGAGAAATATATAAACAAAAACAACAAAAATACTACAGGTAAATAAGTTACCTATTGGTAAACGATATAATATAAAAACTACACAATGAAAATTGATTTTAAGATTCAAAGCATTATGTTATAAAAAGTTATTCGATCACCCGCGGTTCTATCTACGCGCTTGTATTTAAATTAAAATTTTTATTAATTTGCCATTCGCTAATTATCAGAAACAAGACCAACTGGAATTTATTGATATACCTACGTATATTAGGATTACAAAAAAAATAATATAAACGAAAGACTTTTAAAATCGAGTAATCTAATTTATGTACGTGTCAATAAGTGTAGGTAGAAGTAATATTTGTTAAGTTCTGATAGTAAAATGAGAACTAAATTCATGAGCTATTGAAATCCTAAGATCATAAAAACAAAGAAAGATCAAAGTCCACAACAAAATAATTTCATAAAAACATATCAACAGTCCTACCAAATGCACACATAAAACAACTGATAAGAACAACAAAGAATCCTACTGCACAAATCCAACAAAAAAAAATCAAGGTCAAATAAAAGTCACCAAAAATTATTAACTCACGCGTAACTGCAAAAAGACTCGTTCGTTCCTCCTGTGAATTACACACAAGAAGAAATTCACGGCTTATATGCCGGATAAAACATACGAACAAAAAATATTAGGTTATGCAACAAGACAATATTAAATAACAACAATCTGAAAAACAAGATTATTATGCCTTGGTAAATAAATCAAAACCAAAAAACAGTGCGAGTTACGACTATAAGATATATCAGCCTAAATTAAATTCATTAAGCCGTATGCTGAAAAAAAACATTTAGTCAGCTAAAAAATAAACATTCATAACAAGCGTTTACGAAGGTGATATGTACGATCCTGTGAATAAAAAATGACCTAGTCAACACAAGATAAATATCGTGTAAATTAAAATGAGGGTAGATTCAAAACTATTTGAGTTATATAGTGTAAGACAGTATCTAAAGTTTTGTGAAGTTAAAGTTATGTCGTTTAATCTTAAACGGACTTACTGAAATAAAATTGTTATGAGTTTACAACAATTTAACAAAATACAAAGTTATTACAATTTCACACACATAATAATTTTGTACCAAACGCTTCTCTCTAGGCTTCACGTTGGGTACGCCACTGTAGCAATTTAGGGTGTACTGACTGAAATTTCCGACTAGCAAAATTGTACACCAGCATGAGAGCCAGGGTCATGGATGGTTTCAGCCTAGAGAGGAGAAAGATCAGAAGAATTTAGAATAAGGGCGCCACTGATCTCCCTCCTACAAACGAGAAGCGGGGTTGGTACAAAATAAAATCATTAACAAAGTTATAAAGGTTATTTTATTCCTTGGTTCCACATCATTGGTTACAACAAAAACATGCATTAAATTATCAAAATAAATATGTAAGCAAGTTGAGGTACTGGTGAAATTAATTTATGGTACATACAATTCCGACTTATTACTAGCCGCTTAAACAAACTAGGATCTTATGGCGCGTGGCCTAAAATGGAACTAATTTAAGACAAAGGCCGTATTATGTCCATACGGTAAATTTACACGAGATTAATATACAACAGGGTACCTAAGAATGGCTTAGGGCCCAAAAATAAAAAGGTACGTTACTATCGAAATTAAATTAGCAAATTAGGTTAAATACAAAAGGTTATTTAAGTAAGTCCAGTATTATTTATCACACATGGTGATGTCACAGGGAGCTGCTGATGACCCTTCGACCGTGACCAGGAATCACCCACGTGGACAGAACAAAAGTTACAATAAATCTATAAAAAATCTTGCGTTATCGGCAGAGATTATATGGGGGAGTACTATATTCCTCACACGAATACTACAACAGGAGCCCTAGGGTCCTGCGGCACGCACGTGGCTATACCACAAAATGGCGGCGACGGCGCGGCTTGAAAATCGGGAATTTAAACCACGTAGAACGCAGCTGGGCAGCTACACTAGCGCCACCCGCTGGAATATGCTCGGCGGCAGCCTCGCCTGTGACGGGCGGCGGCCGAAGCTTGAAGAGGCGGAGCCCTAACCCGGGACCCTGTGAACAATTCACAGGTCTTAGGCCCGTTCCTATCAACCTACGGGAACATGGCGTTCCAGAGTAGAACAATCCTACCCACTCAGATAAAAAATAAACTCACCACTTAAAAGTGGGTATGCAGACACGTGTTCGCTCCGGCGGACGCGCGGGATGACCGGCACACGCAGCTCGGGTGTCGAAACAGTGCTATAGGAAAAGAACAAGATTAACATCAAGAAACCTCTAGGGATACCGACGTGGGAGGTCGGTCGGTGATGAAAAATTAACCGAGGTTACTCACCGGTGATTAAACAAAACACTGATTTTACTATATTTCTATTAAAACTTTTACTGGAGCTGGGGAACTTGTCCCTATAAAAGAATAAAACACTCATGGGCGAGGGACGCCTCGGCAGAGCCTTGGCCTTCCCCCGCCCTAACCGTGACTTCACACTTGTGCTCTCGATGCAAAAAGAACGAACAATGGGCGTGTTTTGCCTTATAAAGGATTTCATGGCGTCGTATGGCCTGGAGGGGAAAAAACATGGACGGCTGGGCTACCAGCGCATAAATCCCAAATACTACTCAACAGACTTGACACGACTACCCTTTTCATCAAAAGATTAATCCGACCCGATAAGTGAAATATATCGAATCAGCCTTACATATGATCAAAGGCGATTCCCTCACTATAAACCCTACCTGTAGTTGGTAGTGCCTACTATTTAATTGTTATTTATTGGAGAGGAAACCGATATAAATTAGTATTTAACTATTTTTAACAATTTTATTATTTTAAAATTTATTATCATTTATTTGTCTTGGGAGATAAAAATTTCCTACCATTGAGTGGATTTTTATCTCCCTGGCAACTATTTATTTTTATTTGGCACATGATTTGCGCTTGTGACATTTATAAAAAACTAGATGTCGGACTGACAACTGACATTTTGACAGCTGACAACCAAACTTATTCATCCACCCACCTTTTTATAGAAAAATTCAAGATATTTTTATTTGTTTGTTTCAATTACGGAGGGTGAATGAAAAACTTTAATTATTTACTTTAAAATATTGAAAATCTACAGTGAAAATATGCTAATATGATGTGGAATGTGTGTGAAGGTAAAATTAACATTATTTTCCTAGGACCTAGTAGCTTATTTTGCTACAATTTTTCCTTTATCTGTGCTCTAAGGAGTTGCTTCGTGCCAATTTTCAAGATTCTAAGTTCACGGCAAGTACCCTGTAGGTTTTGATTTTTTGAGCGTAGTTGCGAGTTTAAAATTGCGACTAAAATTGCTGTTTCTTTTGAATGCGTTGAGATAGAGGTTTGATTTTATTACAGTTTAAAGGTATTATAGACCCTAGTATTTGATATGAATTTCAGTTTAATACCTGCACGCGTTTATGAGAAAAGGGGTGGTAAGTATAAAATTATTAAAAATATTTTTTTATATGATGTAACTAAAAATGTACAGATTTCGTAATTTTTCCTTTATCTGTGCTCTAAGGAGTTGCTTCGTGCCAATTTTCAAGATTCTAAGTTCACGGCAAGTACCCTGTAGGTTTTGATTTTTTGAGCGTAGTTGCGAGTTTAAAATTGCGACTAAAATTGCTGTTTCTTTTGAATGCGTTGACATAGAGGTTTGATTTTATCACAGTTTAAAGGTATTATAGACTTAAGTATTTGATATGAATTTCAATTTAATACGTTTACGCGTTCATGAGAAAAGGGGTAGTAGGTATAAAATTATTCAAAATATTTTTTTCATATGATGCAAATAAAAATTTATGGTTTTCGCAATTTTTCCTTTATCTGTGCTCTAAGGAGTTACTTCGTGCCAAATTTCAAGATTCTGAGTTCACGGGAAGTGCCCCGTAGGTTTTGATTTATTTGGTAATGCCGAAAATTTGCTGAAATTTGTGACATATTCGACTATATCTTTTGATTGCGTTGGCCTAGAAGTTTGAAATTTTCACAGCTCTAAGAGGCAATGGACCTTAGTATTTCCTATAAATTTCAGTTTGTTACCTCTACGCGTTCCTGAGAAAAAGGGTCTTGACAGACAGACAGACAGACAGACGGACAACAAAGTGATCCTATAAGGGTTCCGTTTTTTCCTTTTGAGGTACGGAACCCTAAAAAAAGGATCCTTATGCTCATTTATTACCAAACAAACCATGTTTTCACAAATAAACATTTTGATTTTTTTAAATTCAGGTCTCAACCTGCCATAGCATGCCAAATAGAATCCCGACAAAACTTCAAGAGTAGAACTGTCATCCCATACATTCACAAAAGTACAATGTATGGGATGACAGTTCTACTCTTGACATTTCAGCGGGATCCCGTATGGCATGCTACGGGCCCTGTGGTTATAGGATGACACATAATGTAATCCCGACGAAACTTCAAGAGTGTTCTAATCTCTCATCCCATACTTGTGTGAATGTATGGGATGACAGTTGACTTGACAGCAAGACAAGTCTACGCAACGTCTGTGCTAGAGGGGCTGATTTTATCCGCGTTGTAAATCACATGAGATAGTGGTCAAATAAACTAAAGCCTACAGTAGTAGGGATTGATTGATTCTAGCTCACTCAGGGGAGCTAGTGAGCTAGAATCAATCAATCCCTACTACTACAATGAGTGAGCTAGAATCAATCTGTGGGTCTCCTGTTTGGTCAATTTTTGGGGAGCGCCGCCTAAAAAAAAAAAAAAAAAAAAAAAAAAAAAAAAAAAAAAAAAAAAAAAAGTTTGGTATCAAAATGGGGGTTTTGGCATATGCCTGATCGATTGCGCTCATCCGTTTTAACGTATCTAGCTTAGATGCAAAGATAGGTCAATCGATTACAAACCCATTTACCTCGTAATTAGCGGTTCAATTGTCCTTAATTAGGGGTTGCGATTAGTAATTACTTAATGAGCCATTCTTTTAAATGGGTACTTCATAATGTGAACTTACTATTTAAGAAACTTATAAATAAAAAGATGCAAGTTGTATTGTACTTATATTTATTAATATTAAACTTATCCTAAGATTACATAAAAATATCTTTACTACTATAGTCTACGATTACATTACGGTTTTTATCTATTTCAATTACATTATCGAACTCGGCATATACAATACAATTGCTAATCTATATTTAAATGATAATTATTATACTATTGTCTTATACTATAATGACCCCATGCTAGCGTATTTACTGAATTTGATAAAATGAAACGTTTTGTGTCATTATATGACAAACATCTTTTATTAATTTTTTTAAGTAAAAATAACATGCTTTATCGATTTAAATCTGTATACATATTTGAAAATTTAATATTTTTATTGAATAGACAATCCTTATAGTTGTCTATGCTAAGTTTTTTGGTAACACATTTATTAACGCCTTTAGCTTTTGTAATGATTTTATTTTCTACTTTCATTGCGTACATTTTTGATCTTAAACCTACAAACTCAGTGAATATTTTACCGTTATTTTCATCTTTGAATAGCCCTAACTTTTTTTTATTTACAAGCGGAAAATTAAATACGTTGTCTAAGGAATAATCAGAAGTATCAAAATATTTATGAATGTCGTGATAAATATCTTTATAAAAATCGTACGTGTTAATATGGTAAACCAAACTATCAGTATCTGTATATAGCAGTTTCAAGTTGGTATCAAATTTCTTTTTTATATAATTGTAATGAAAGTCGTACATAAGAGTTTTTGAGATATCTAAAACACAAAATCCTAAGTAAATGGGTTTATTATACAATAATTTTGTCTTATTTAATTGTACAGCTACTAAACTTTCAGAAAATATTGAGAGGCTATGAAATTCCGGCCTAGCTATTAAACTTTGAGCCCCTTGTACTTTACCCCGATTCTCCCAGTGAGTAGTTAATTTGACATTTACGCGTTTGTCTATATTTTCCATTGTTTTACCAAATATTGCATTATTCATAAGTTTATAAAAATCTTTTTCAAAATCCGATTTGGCGTTTGTTCTCAAATTTGTATTTAACTCTATGTATTTGTTTAACCATGGGCTTTGGTTGAATTTTAGAATTCTATGTATCTTTTGTAATTTCATCCCTAAGTCAATACATTGCTTTAAATTTCTATAGTGTATGATATATTTTGTTTTGTTATTTAAATTTGGAACCAATCTATAATCTTTTTTATTTCCTACACAAATATTTTCCGGGCAAAGAGGGAAATCAGAGTGACAATCATGTAGATAACAATTCTGATATTGGTTATATCTTGGAAGTGGATTTAGAATACCCTAATGATCTACATGATTGTCACTCTGATTTCCCTCTTTGCCCGGAAAATATTTGTGTAGGAAATAAAAAAGATTATAGATTGGTTCCAAATTTAAATAACAAAACAAAATATATCATACACTATAGAAATTTAAAGCAATGTATTGACTTAGGGATGAAATTACAAAAGATACATAGAATTCTAAAATTCAACCAAAGCCCATGGTTAAACAAATACATAGAGTTAAATACAAATTTGAGAACAAACGCCAAATCGGATTTTGAAAAAGATTTTTATAAACTTATGAATAATGCAATATTTGGTAAAACAATGGAAAATATAGACAAACGCGTAAATGTCAAATTAACTACTCACTGGGAGAATCGGGGTAAAGTACAAGGGGCTCAAAGTTTAATAGCTAGGCCGGAATTTCATAGCCTCTCAATATTTTCTGAAAGTTTAGTAGCTGTACAATTAAATAAGACAAAATTATTGTATAATAAACCCATTTACTTAGGATTTTGTGTTTTAGATATCTCAAAAACTCTTATGTACGACTTTCATTACAATTATATAAAAAAGAAATTTGATACCAACTTGAAACTGCTATATACAGATACTGATAGTTTGGTTTACCATATTAACACGTACGATTTTTATAAAGATATTTATCACGACATTCATAAATATTTTGATACTTCTGATTATTCCTTAGACAACGTATTTAATTTTCCGCTTGTAAATAAAAAAAAGTTAGGGCTATTCAAAGATGAAAATAACGGTAAAATATTCACTGAGTTTGTAGGTTTAAGATCAAAAATGTACGCAATGAAAGTAGAAAATAAAATCATTACAAAAGCTAAAGGCGTTAATAAATGTGTTACCAAAAAACTTAGCATAGACAACTATAAGGATTGTCTATTCAATAAAAATATTAAATTTTCAAATATGTATACAGATTTAAATCGATAAAGCATGTTATTTTTACTTAAAAAAATTAATAAAAGATGTTTGTCATATAATGACACAAAACGTTTCATTTTATCAAATTCAGTAAATACGCTAGCATGGGGTCATTATAGTATAAGACAATAGTATAATAATTATCATTTAAATATAGATTAGCAATTGTATTGTATATGCCGAGTTCGATAATGTAATTGAAATAGATAAAAACCGTAATGTAATCGTAGACTATAGTAGTAAAGATATTTTTATGTAATCTTAGGATAAGTTTAATATTAATAAATATAAGTACAATACAACTTGCATCTTTTTATTTATAAGTTTCTTAAATAGTAAGTTCACATTATGAAGTACCCATTTAAAAGAATGGCTCATTAAGTAATTACTAATCGCAACCCCTAATTAAGGACAATTGAACCGCTAATTACGAGGTAAATGGGTTTGTAATCGATTGACCTATCTTTGCATCTAAGCTAGATACGTTAAAACGGATGAGCGCAATCGATCAGGCATATGCCAAAACCCCCATTTTGATACCAAACTTTTTTTTTTTTTTTTTTTTTTTTTTTTTTTTTTTTTTTTTTAGGCGGCGCTCCCCAAAAATTGACCAAACAGGAGACCCACAGATTGATTCTAGCTCACTCATTGTAGTAGTAGGGATTGATTGATTCTAGCTCACTAGCTCCCCTGAGTGAGCTAGAATCAATCAATCCCTACTACTGCCTACTGATAAAAACTTGCTCATTATGACGTCATTCTCAGATTAGTTATTTAATTAGTCGTTTACATAAAATATTTGATTTCGTAAAACATGTATGCACTGTTATTTCAACAAATAAAGCATAAATATAGATTAAGGTGTTACTCTTACTAAGAATAAGAATTTGATAATCAGAAAATTAATGGAATTTTTCATTTATTAAAAACAATATTTATATTTTGGTGTATACTTTAACAGAACAGGTTACCCTACTTACACTGTTAGAGTCAATTCATATTATAGGTTATGTGCCCAACATTACAAGGTAAAATTAACTTACCCTATAAACATTCCATTTACTCATGTTTTCACTTCCCGTACCATTACATGAAATATTCAAACTTGTATCATTTTCGCCATTCATCACATCAGTGAGGTTTCTTCTTTCACAAGTGTTGTCCAAATCATGGCTGGTCATGGCTACCATGGAGACAGACAATTGGGCTCTCATGGTGTAGGCGATGGTCAGGCAGATGAAGAGAATCATAGCCTGGACATGGCGGGCTCCGAAGCCTTTGGGGGGCTTTGGAACTGGTGGTTTGAGGTCTGAAAGGTTATAATAATAATTGGTTTATAGTCCAGCAGAACGGGCTACCGTACTTAAACTGTCAGAGTCAAATCAGAATTATAGTGTAACCAACTCATACCAAGGTAAGGTACCTATCGAAGGTAGCCTTATTTTTAGGGTTCCGTACCTCAAAAGGAAAATACGGAACCCTTATAGGATCACTTTGTTGTCCGTCTGTCTGTCTGTCTGTCTGTCTGTCAAGACCCTTTTTCTCAGGAACGCGTGGATGTAACAAACTGAAATTTATAGGAAATACTAAGGTTCATTGCCTCTTAGAGCTGTGAAAATTTCAAACTTCTAGGCCAACGCAATCAAAAGATATAGTCGAATATGTCACAAATTTCAGCAAATTTTCGACATTACCAAATAAATCAAAACCTACGGGGCACTTCCCGTAAACTCAGAATCTTGAAATTTGGCACGAAGTAACTCCTTAGAGCACAGATAATGGAAAAATTGCGAAAACCATAAATTTTTATTTGCATCATATGAAAAAAATATTTTGAATAATTTTATACCTACTACCCCTTTTCTCATGAACGCGTAGACGTATTAAATTGAAATTCATATCAAATACTTATGTCTATAATACCTTTAAACTGTAATAAAATCAAACCTCTATGTCAACGCATTCAAAAGAAACAGCAATTTTAGTAGCAATTTTAAACTCGCAACTACTCTCAAAAATCAAAACCTACAGGGTACTTGCCGTGAACTTAGAATCTTGAAAATTGGCACGAAGCAACTCCTTAGAGCACAGATAAAGGAAAAATTACGAAATCTGTACATTTTTAGTTACATCATATAAAAAAATATTTTTAATAATTTCATACTTACTACCTTATTTCTCATGAACGCGTAAACGTATTAAATTGAAATTCATATCAAATACTCAAGACTATAATACCTTTAAACTGTAATAAAATCAAACCTCTATCTCAACGCATTCAAAAGAAACAGTAATCTTAGCCGTATTTTTTAACTCGTGACTACTCTCAAGGGAATCAAAACCTACAGGGTACTTGCCGTTAACTCAGAATCTTGAAATTTGGCACGCAGCAACGTCTTAAATTATAGGCACAGGAAAAATTGCGAAAACTGTAAATATTTAGTTACATCATTTAAAAAAATATTTTTAATAATTTTGTTTTACTACCCCTTTCCTCAAGAACGCGTACAGGTACTAAATTTAAATTCATACCAAATACTCAGCTTTATAATAACTTTAAGCTGTAAAAAAATCAAACCTCTATTTCAACGCAATCAAAAGAAACAGCAATTTTAGCCGCATATTTTCAAACTCACAAGTACTCGCAAGGGAATCAAAACCCACTTTTATACCCACTTTTCCTTAGGGTTCCGTAGAAACCCGTAGGTTTGTACGGAACCCTCGGTGCTCGAGTCCTACTCGTACTTGACCGGTTTTTTTTTAAGTCAATTTAAAAAAAACGCACTACTTTGACCTTGTCATTTTTATGGCCACACATTGACTGGAAAGCAAAAGGAAGAGTGGAGTTTATACTGATCTGGGTAAGCCAATGATTTTAGGAATCGAATTGGGATGATTTGGTAAATGTAAATTCTATTCAATTCAATTGAATTATTTATTTGAGAATAGTTACTTCCATGTAGTGTTAGTTACATTTACTTACAAAATCCACCTCTATGTTAGTGTGATCCTTAAAATTATCCATACATATAATAAGAATGGAAATTTCTCCCCATTCATTGTGATCCTTTACTAAGGTGAACTGTGAAAATACGCATATGAACAAAACGACGCGAAAAAGTCGCTTGCGCGATCTAATTCGTAAAACATTTTGTCAGTTTTTCCTAGGGAAACGTAAAATAAAATAATAAAATAAATAATAATCATTTATATCGGACACATCGCCCCTAATTTACATCAAAATTTTGAAGTAAAAGTAATAGAATATAAAGTAAATTCAATTCAAAAAAATCAAAAAGCAAAAAGTGCGACAAACTAAAAATACGCCATCTATCGATGTGGCCATAAACGAAAATTTACCAGAGTAGTTTTATTAGGCTTAATTTGTAAAAAGGATGTTACCTATGTGTGATAAAACGGCACAACCGAATTGTATGCAGTTTTCGCTAAAACGTTGCAAATTTCTCTAATTTTTAAATAGTGTTGGTTTTATTTAAATCGGTTTTTAAATAAAAGAGTTATATCAATCTAAAGATTTACTTATCTTCTTATTATATAAAATCGTTCGTACACTTTCGTGCTATCAACGCACAGCCCAAACGGCTGGACGGATCGAGCTGAAATTTGGACAGCGTATTCTTTGGAAAACTTCATCGTGCAATAAGAAGCGATTTTTCTAAATTCCCTCGGGAACAGGAATTATTCCCGAAAAACGTTTGTATGCAAATCCGTAACCGCTGAACCGATTGAGCTGAAATTTTGTAAAACTATTGTTAGGATTGTGATTATAAACATGAAATAGTTTTTTAGTCAGAAATTTACTTTTAAGGGGGGGTAAAGGGGGGTCGAAGTTTGTATGGAAAATTTAGAACCGCTAACCCTATTGAGCTGAAATTTGGTACACAGGTAGATTGAGTCCTAAAAAAAGATATTGGATACTTTTTATCCCAGAAATCAACCTTAAAAGGGGGAAAGGGGGGTTGCAAGTTTGTGAAAGAAATCGTTAACCGCTTCATTGTTTTAGCTGAAATTTGGACAGCGTGTTATTTAGGTAACGTAAGCGACCTATAAAAAGGGATTTTTGTAAAATTCTCCCGGGAACGGGAATTATTCCCGAAAAACGTTTGTATGGAAATCCGTAACCGCTGAACCGATTGAGCTGAAATTTAGTAAAACGATTGTTTGGATTGTATTTAGGAACATTGAATAGTTTTTATGTCAGAAATTTACTTTTAAGGGGGGGTAAAGGGGGGTCAACGTTTGAATGGAAAATTTAGAACCGCTGACCCTATTGAGCTGAAATTTGGTACAGAGGTAGATTGAGTCAAAATAAATGATATGAAATACTTTTTATTCCAGAAATCAACCTTGAAGGGGGAAGAGGGGGGGTAGAAGTTTGAGTAGGAAATCAGTAACCGGCCATCTTTTAACGCTGAAATTTGAACAGCGTGTTTTTTATGTAACGTAGATGACCGGTAAAAAGGGATTTTGCAAAATTTCCACGGGAACGAGAATTATTCCTAAAAGACGTTTGTAAGCAAATCCTTAACCGCTGAACCAATTGAGTTGAAACTTAGTAAAACGATTGCTTGGATTGTGTTTAGGAATATTGTTTTTTTTGTGACGAAAATTAACTTTTAAGGGGGGGTAAAGGGAGGTCGAAGTTTGTATGGAAAATTTAGAACCGCTGACCCTATTGAGCTGAAATTTGGTACAGTAGTAGATAGAATCCAAATAAATGATATGGAATACTTTTTATCCCAGAAATCAACCTTGAAGGGGGAAGAGAGGGGTAGTAGTTTGAGTAGGAAATCAGTAATCGGCCATCTTTTAAAGCTGAAATTTGAACAGCGTATTTTTTATGTAACGTAGATGACCGATATAAAGGGATTTTGCAAAATTTCCGCGGGAACAGGAATTATTCCTAAAAAACTTTTGTATGCAAATCCTTAACCGCTGAACCGATTGAGCTGAAATTTTGTAAAACGATTGTTGGGATTGTTTTGAGGAACATTAAATAGTTTTTATGACAAAATTTAACTTCTAAGAGGGGGTAAGGGGGGTACAAAATTTGTATGGGAAATTTAGAACCGCTGGCCCTATTGAGCTGAAATTTGGTAGAGAGGTAGACTGAGTTCTACAAAATGATATGGGATAATTTTTATCCCAGAAATCAACCTCAAAGGCGGGATAAAGGGGGGATGCAAGTTTGGGTAAGAAATCGTTAACCGCTTCTTTGTTTTAGCTGAAATTTGGACAACGTATTCTTTAGGTAACGTAAGCAACCGATATGAAGGTATTTTGCGAAATTCCCCCGGGAACGAGAATTATTCTATAATATTCGCTAAACCAATTCAGGTGAAATTTTGTGGAATCATGGTTTGAGTTTTGTTTAGGAACACTGAATATTATTTTAGACAGAAATTTACTTTAAGAGGGAGGGGTGCGGGGGAGTAAGGGGGGTAGAAGTTTGAGTAGGAAATCAGTAACCAGTTATATTTTACGCTAAAATTTAGACAGCGTGTTCTTTATGTGACTTTCACGACCCGTAAGAGGGGAGGGGATTTTGCGAAATTCTTACGGGAACGGGAATTATTATTCCTAAAAAACTTTTGTATACAAATCCACAATAAGATTATTGGGGATGTGTTGAGGAATAATAAAAAGTTTTATGTCAAAAATTACCTTCGAATTGAAGCGTTAGGGGGTCAAAGTTTGTATAGGAAATAGGACCCTATTGAGTTAAAATTTGATACAAAGGTAGACTGAGACTTAAAAAAAATATGGGATACTTTTTATCCCAGAAATCAACCTTTGAGGGGAGGAAAGAGGGGGTGCAGTTTGTGTAGGATATCGGTAACCACTTCTTCGTGTAAGCTAAAATTTGGACAACGTATTTTTTATGTAACGTAGGCGACCGATAAGAAGAGATTTTGCGAACTCACCAGTACTCAGAATTTTGGTTCTGTTAATGAATAGTTTGTTATGTCAGAAATTAACTTTTAAGGAGACTCAGTATTGATCCTTCCCCCACCTTCAGGGTCAGAGTTTTAATGGAAATTCAGGAACCACGGAATTGATTTGAGTCGCGGGAAGGATGGTGTGAGAAATTAGTAACCTATAATTATAATTTAGCTTAGAAAAATTATAATAGAGATAAGTTAAAGAGTTACCGGGAAAGGACCACAAATAGTATTAATTCCTGAGGAGAGGCGTGAAAATTTGTGATGGAAATCAATAACCGCTAAACTTAAATTGTGTGATCTCTGAGAAAGGACATAGCATTGGTTCCTACGGTAGCGAACAAAACTGCATAGAAATATCCAGCCCGATATTCTTCGCTATCCACAGCGGGAGCAAATATTATAGCCATGCCTTATTTTACGCTTACAAAGTCGCGGGGATGGAAATACAATCATAGTCAAAATAGCAGCACCGAATTCGCTTTATTAATTGACTCTCACGCGCAACGAAGTGCGCGCGGGTCAGCTAGTCATTAATAAAAGACCTCCATGGGAAGATTTTTTTAATAAATACAAATAAGTAAGCAGACGAGCAAGACGCTCTCCTGATGGTAAGAGATAACGCTGCTCATAATTAGTACAGTGCTACCCAGTATTTTACAAAGGTGAAATTCTCGATGCACTGCGCCAACGCTTCTTATTTGAGAGTCATAAGATGTTAAGACTCTTCAGCCCTGTAATTTCACTAGTTATAGTGCCCTCCTACCGAAGCACAGAAATGTTTGGACATCACTGCTCAGGCGGTAGAATAACTGGCACTGTTGGGGTACCCGGTACCCACCTAGTCGACCTCCTGCAAAGGAAGTCCACCCCCGATAAAGTGCAAGAAACTTATATTATTATGGATTAACAATGTTCAAATAAGATCTTACCCTTAGACTGCTCATCTGTAGCCACTCTTTCGTAGACAACCTTATCGCCACTCATGGTTGCAAATAATGAATGGTAACAACAAATGCCATATATAACTTGCTGATAAGGGAACAGATATCAGATGGAACTCTATTTATTGTTGGCTGCGTATTCTGCTAGAGATGTGATTTCTATAATTAGTTGAAAGGACTTTATCACAATACTTCATTTTAGGGTTTCGTGCCTCTAAAGGAAAAAATGAAACTCTTTTGCACTAGTTTGTCCATCTATCTGTCTGTCAAGACTATACTCGGAAGCGAGTAAAGTTTTTTTTAAATTATACTATTACTAGCTTATGGTCGCGGATTTGCCCGCGTAGGCAAATTCTTTCATAGCGGAGGTCGAATTCCGAGAAAAAACATAGGGCTGTTTTATAGAATTGTTGCCTAAATACCCAGCGCGATATTCTTCGCTACCAAGAGTGGGAGCAAATAACGGCTAGGTTTGCCGGCCTTTACTAATTATACGCCACAACGTCGCAGAAAACCTAAGAATTCCTTTTTTCCGTTGAATTGGTAATCCAATCATAATCTAAATGGGTGCACCAAGTTCATCATTTTATGAATTTACTGTCACGCGCTACGAAATACGTGCGGATTAGCTAGTATAGTATAATTCTATTCTATTTTATTCTATAATTAAATCATAATATTATGTAATTTATTGAAAGTACGAAATCAGTAATCAATCGAAAGTAACCATAATTTGTGTTTTTTTTTTTATACGAAACCCGAGATGGGCAACTCTGACTTGCACTTGTCCGGTTTTATTTTAATGATATTATATGACCTGTATTCACAAGCAAGCTAAATAACACACATTTTTTTCTGTAGATTTTTGGTGGCAAGTTTAAAGTAAAATATTTGTTAAGCACAAACTACTGTAACGAAAGATACTTCGCTCCCCTTTCCTAAATGAAATGAAATCTAGGGGCACGGCAGTGCCCCCGCCAAGTCGAGCAAAAAAAGCGGCACGGCCGTACCATCCTTTTCTGGAAGCAGTTCAGACCATTTTCGACCCCCTATAACTTCGTTGTGGATAAAACTAGAAGCTACAATTTTTAACAATTGAGTATGCATTGTATAAACACGATTTATTCCAAATTTCATTCAATTTGAACTAGTCGTTTAAAAATTATCACTAGTCAAAGTTGTGTAATTTTGTCACTCACTCACTCACTCACTCACTCACTCACTCACTCACTCACTCACTCACTCACTCACTCACTCACTCACTCACTCACTCACTCACTCACTGACCGATCATCAAAAGTCTAAGGCACTTCTAGCAAACATAGAAGGTTCAAACTTGGTATATACTTAGAGTTTATTGTATAAACCATAGGAAAACTAAAAAAACATGCAATTTCGGTCTAGTTTTCGAGATACATAAACTGCATAAATAACTTTGTAATCCCGTATAAATGTATAGGATTATTACAAAGTTACATTTGCAGTCAACGGTAAAAATTGCATTAAATCCCAATAATAATGCCATAATATATATGCCGTAATAATGTATAAAGCCAGGGAGGGATTATCCCGCCTTCTAGGTTTAGTCTGCTCCCATCTACGGGCGTCGTCACTTAAGATCAGGCGATATCGTGGGCAAAGGCTAACCTATAACGAATAAAAAAAAAACAAAAAGTAGTGAGATGCCACCAAAAACATAACTTGTAAAAAATACCAAGTCTCGCAACTCCCAGTTCTTCTACCGTAAAAAGTTGTGAGATCCATGTACTACCAAGTCGGTAAAATCTTTTGTGTTTTAAATTAATAGATTGACTTGGCAATCGCACTATTATTATGTCGGTATATTACTTGAGAGATACATACACTGTTGTGTTTTCATGCGATAACCAAGTAGATCTATTAATTTAAAACACAAAAGATTTTACCGACTTGGTAGTACATGGATCTCACAACTTTTTACGGTAGAAGAACTGGGAGTTGCGAGACTTGGTATTTTTTACAAGTTATGTTTTTGGTGGCATATCTTTATTGCAGACACAGTATTCATAAATTATAGTTAAATCTAATTAATGTTAAAAATAAAATCAAGTTAAAAAGAAGAGTTGATGTGAGGTTAAGTTTAAAGTTATAGTTGATTATAGCAAAATATGTAGTTAGCTTATTTAGTAAGTAAAACTAAACAGCCATTTAGAATCAATGAATAAATTTTTTTAGACAGATATTACGTATTATTATGATATTATAATAATTTAAACTTACACATCATCTAAATTGTTATAATAGTATTGACTGTCCAAATACATATTATATTGATGCACACCGCCGCTATAATATATAGTTCCTTCAACCCAAGTTGTCTGTAAGATTTCTTTATACAATAAGATCGCCGATTGTTTACCTTTTCTTTTAAGTTTGTCTTGTATTTATGACTATTTCTTATAATCTAGTATGCAACAAAGTGTTATTCTATTCTATAATCTTACTAATATTATAAACGTGAAAGTTTGTAAGAATGTATGTCTGGATGTTTGTTACTCCTTCACGCCTAAACGGGTGGACCAATTGAGCTGAAATTTAGTATAGAGATAGTTTAGATTCTGGAATAACAAAGAAGTAGTAAGTAATAAGTAGCAGCTAGTAAGTAATAAGCAAGAAGGCAAGAAATATAACTAGGAATTAATTCCTAAAAAAGTCCACACTTCTCTTCTGAGGGGCTATTGACTAATTCTCATCCACTACGATTGATGGCAACTTCAATGTACATTGCTGCTTTTGTTACTTTACTCATATTAATAAGGAGGTTTAAGCACGTAATGTACGCAATTTTGTCTATGGATTCTAGTATTTTACATGTCGTTTTGCGATAGCCAATAGGCCCTCAGGTTGTGTAGTGACAGATTAATTAATATGTTCGCGGTGTCTGATTTTATAATAGTCCGTATTATATATTTTCATATTATTATGAAAAGGAATCATAAATTATAATTAATTCAAATAGTTATTCAGACGTAAGTAGGAGGTATGTTAGTTTGTTTATATACATGATTTGCTTTCCGTGAAACCTTAAATAAATATTTAAGGGACATGTAAGAGATAGCACACTTTTGAGTGGAAATTTTAAAACTGTCCGGTTCTAGTTAAAACAGGGTAATAAATTAGTTAAATAAGGAAATTGTTTTGCAATATTTACTTTGAAATTTAATATTGTTTCAATTCTGCTGCAATTTACTCGTGGTTTATGCAAGCAAGCGTAGTATTTTAATTGTGCAATAATGCGCCATCGTGTTTACCTGTCTTTTAAATCCATAAGAAATCGCAGCCGGTTTTATTGCTTTTTAGCGATAAAACCGGCCTGTACATTACAATAATATATTTTTTATACAACGTTAGAAGACGAGCAAGACACTCTCCTGATGGTAAGAGTTAACGCTGGCCATAATTAGTACAGTGCTACCCAGGATTTTACAAAGGTAAAATTCTGGATGCACTACGCCAAAGCTTTTTTACTTGAGAGTCATAAGATATTAAGACTCTTCAGCAGGCCCATGACACTCGGTACAATTGTCGACCAGTAATTACCTATTACTACTACATTGAACACGTAACGTGCGTATACTCATCATAGTGTGTGTAAACTACGTAGGGTTGCTACGAAACTCACTTTGCAGCAAGTGGTACGTGTTAAATCGACTAGATGGCGCTTTTTGCAATATCCGACAGGGTCCATAAATTATAATTATTAGCTACGTAATGTTATTTTTAGTTTTGAAATATTTAATTTGTGGAAAATGAATACACTTAGGACCTATTTGAATACATTTAGGACCCATTTAGAATCTAAAAAAAAATCAGATTTTTGTTGGAATAACTGATTGATAATATCATTCATACACCGAACGATAAAACCCATTTTATAATGTAATGTTATATCTTAAAATTAAAAATTATTATAAACGCGCTATTGATTACTGCCAACTGCCAACCCTGTGCATGTAGCCAACTCGTAGACCACTTGGCGGGGAGGAAAAAAATTTGGCGGGGGGAGGTGAGTGTCGCTTCTTTACGTAGTAATAGCCGTGGTAATAGTATCTACTATTCTTTGCTTCAGGCTAGTAATTTCACTAGCTACAGTGCCCTCCTACCGAAGCACAGTAATGTTAAATAAATGTGTAATGTTCAATAATATTATTCTAGAGTTGATTGTGGTTTAAAATTTGCACATAGAATATAGTTTTTTTTTAATAAATTGAAATACAGAGTAAATGAGGATTATATAATTATACTTATTTATTATCGCAATAAATAAGCGACAACAAGGGCACTAATAGATAGAAATAAGATGTCGATATAGGAAATTATATTAAAACGTCTTGTCTTAAGGGATTTGCCATTTTGTTGTGAATAAAATTCCCTTTTAATGAGAAATGAAGTAATTGAGATGAGATCTTGGTAATTAGGAAAGGAAATCCTTTAATTAATTAAAATATGGAACCAGTTATCTTTGATATTTTAAGGCAGGGATAATCTTACTGATATTATAAACGTAAAATTTTGTAATAATGTATGGATGTCTGGATGTCAGGATCTCTGGATGTACGTCGATGGACGTCGTACGTGGATGTGTCTGGATGTGTTTGTTACTCTTTCACGCCTAAAGGAATAGACTGATTGAGCTGATATTTATTGGTATAGAGATAGCTTAACCCTGAAATAACACATAGGCTAATAGAACAG
Source organism: Hemithea aestivaria (assembly GCA_947507615.1). Taxonomy (NCBI): domain Eukaryota; kingdom Metazoa; phylum Arthropoda; class Insecta; order Lepidoptera; family Geometridae; genus Hemithea; species Hemithea aestivaria. Next base: position 17,232,943 of record OX382335.1, read on the forward strand.
CGGGTAAAACCACTGGGCGCAGCTAGTAATATTATAATTACTGAGAACGGAAAATTTTAATTATTATTTTGAAATCTGAAAATAGTTTGTAGTATGTTGATTTAAATAGTTATTTAAAAAGATAATTTTATGTAACTACATGTGTTAAATAAGTTTAAAACTACATTATTTTAAAAAGTGTCAAAAGCAAAAATAACTGCCGAAACCCGGGATTGAACCGGGGACCTTTAGATCTTCAGTCTAACGCTCTCCCAACTGAGCTATTTCGGCGATGAAAGACATTTTAAAATTACTAATTCCATACTTTAACTTCATTTAATTTTAGACTTTTTTCATAAAATTAAAAGGCTAATTACCTATGTAATTTTACAAAAGTAATTAAATACTCGTACTTAAAGCTTATGTATTTTGTTTTTAACTGCTTCAAAGAAAGTATTTATTCTTCAGAATCAGAATATTTTATTGTGAAAACTTCTTACGTTGGATTTAATCAGAGAAGGGTTTTTTATACAATAGATGCAAATGACAAACAAATATTGCAAATATAAAATGATTTTATTTACATTTTCTTAAAAACATTAGCAAGCCGATTCATTTTCATTTTTTTCTCGCGTAATATTGGCACCGTTGAACTCTTCTAGTTGAACTTCATTGGCGTCTGAAACAAGAGAAAACATTATTTAACTACATAAAAATGCTCTACCGCACGATTTTGTAGTGTTTTATGAATATCTACTGGAAATAGGAAAACATTCAGGAAGGGTCCATCAAAAAGTTTTTTTAATATTTTCTTTACCGAAGACAGACGGCGACTACTATTATGGAACTGTTTTTTTTTGTATGTGAACTGGTTTTTACTCTTCATTGAAAATGTCGGTACGCTATTGACAACAGGGTTAAAAGTAAAAAAAAATGTAATAATTATGCTTATAAGTATTTGCGCGGGGATGCGTGACATCGTAGATGTATCGTTACCAATAATGCCATTATAATGTGTGAGCAGCTTCCTCCCCCCCAGGCGGTCCCAGGGTTGTCTCTCATTGCTGCCCAGCATCAGGTAGAACACGTTGCAGAGGACGTACACGCTGGCCAGAAACAGGAATACTGGGCGCCAGCGAACTGGGTTCAACTGAAAAAAAAAAAAACAATATATTACAGAAAACTCCATACTTCGTGGCCAAACAAACAACTGCACCAAGCGTTTTGCTTCAGCGTTTTTAATGAGAACTGGTCGCATTTGGAACACTTTGCCGTCATCCGTGTTCCCCGAGCGGTACAACTTGGGTATCTTCAAGGCACGAGTGAATAGGTACGTTTCTAGGGATCTTAAGTGATCAATTGTCGACCGCATTTTCACTTTGCATCAGGTGGGATGTGGTCAATTTAGTATAAGAAAAAATAGCTTCACCACCAACCCATGTAATTATAATATAATTATCGCTAGGCGACATGATTTTGTCCAATAGGTAGTAACTAGCCACGACCAAAAGCTACTAATAAAAAGCTAGTTTGTAAGTTTGCGTTTTTTGTGTTTTACAAAGAGTTAAAGTAATATTTTTATTGGTAAGTTGGTTATAAATCACGGGAATGAAAAGCTGTTTTTACTCGTACACGAGTGTACGCGCTCCAATTTCATTATCTCTGTCTATCGCACACAGATGTGCCAATGATTTATGACCGGAAAATATTGAAAGTTACAGCCAGAGCAAAATGTACTACCAACTCATGCCTAGTTATTTCTAGGTGATATTTATGTTAATAAATGCTTTGATTGAAAAGTGTGTCTCTAAAATAAAATGAAAAAAAATGTTTGTCTATATTACTAAGTTATTGTGTTTATTTTATTCATTAACCGCCGATGTGCTATAGATGATAAAAGACTAAGTCTAGAAGGATTTTCACTGAACATCTTGCCGGAACGCGGTCATAATGACTGCTTAGTGATACGGTTGTTTTTGGGTGGTAACCAGCCACCGCCGAAGCCTATGTCACCATTATTGTGAGTAGAAAAACCGCTCGTAAATAAAAATAGTCATTGGGCTTACCATAAAAGGTTCTTTTTGATCTTATGATGTCCCTTATTAGGTGTGCGTCATCTATTATCATCATCATCATACTCACATCATCACCAGCCACGAACAAGCCGGTGATGTAAGGAACAGTGGCTCCGAGCACGCTGCTCGTCGCTGACCCCACCACCATCAGGCTCCCGGAGTGGTTCTCACTCATGTCACTGTAGCTGCTCTGGAAGAACACATAAGTCTACCGTCAGGTCCAGTTACCTTGGCTGTAAAGGATAACTTTGGCTCAAAATTCAACTTGAACAATCTTTCAAATAAAAATTCTTCAATCACAATTATTGAAGCGCCGATAAGGCCGTCCATTGTGAACCAATTTGTATATCAGTAAAAAAAAAGAAAATTAAAAAGTGATTTATTGACATTAGAAAAACAGAAAAAAGATACACATGAAAAAAAAAAGCATACAATTTGAACAATTCTATTGTCAAATGGGATAGACTCAGCTTTGTGCGGCACAGGGAGAAACCACAAAGCAGCAGCAGTGCTAATATTAACCTATTTGCTATCGCACATTGGTGACTATTAATACTAACAGACATAAATTCATAAATTATAATCTAATGTTCTTAGAATCCTGTAACATGCTAGTACACGACGAAGTATAGAAAAAATCCTTTTTAACGACTTAAGCGCTACGATTCTAAGAACATTGCATTTTGATGTCTGAATTCAAATCGAATAATCAGTGCGCACCGCCAATAGACACTCCGCTGGTGACTCTACTTACACTGTCAGAGTCAAATCACAGTCACAGCTGTGTTGGTAACTAATATGTTACAGTTTCAGGTCACCAAGTTTACTACAGAAACTACAACATTAATTGACAAACACAATTACTTAGTAAAAACCTTGAATTTAGAAAAAACTTGTAAGCATTCCACTTAACGACCTCTCTCAAAACATTTTTTAAGCAACAAAAACGGTTTTAACCTAATGACTTCGGTCATTTATTACAAAGTTTTTTATCTCTCGTTTAAACAGAAAATGTAAATCACGAGTAATGTCTGACGCGAAACGTCAGAACTTTAAAAAACTTTTTAGGTTAGCCTTTGACCACGATCTCACGTGAAGTGTCGATGCGGTCGTAGATGGTAGCAGAACCTAAAAGGCGGGATGAATCCCTCCCTGGCTTCACTGAACATCATGCCGGAACACGGTCATAATGACCGCTTGGCGACACGGTTTTGTCCAGTAGGTGTTTACTAGCCACGGCTAAAGCCTATCTCCAGTATCTTATTCTTTGGGTGCCATCTTTCAACGAAGGTTGGCGATCATCATGGCAATTTGAACCCTCGACACAGCACCTCTAAATAGGGAACGCGTGCTCTTGCAGTACCATTGGCGCAGATTTTTACGCCAAGATGGATCTCCTTCCTGGACTTCTTTTTCCCTGTATCTTTCTCTGTGTTATGAGCTAAAATAGCTCATTTTTGGGACTAAGCATTATGTGCCCTACCTCCAGTATAGCGAGTGGAAAACTTACGAGGAACCCGGAGAACTGGAAGCCGAGGAGTCCAAGAGTCGCAGTCAGGAGGATGACGGCAGATTCTGTCCATCCGTAAGATAGGGTGGATAATATTGTTAATGTCATCACTATACCGATAGCTCCTGAAATTAAGATTTTTATGAAAGTATTTACTATAAACTACTTACACACCACTTTACTCCGTCCACGCCATGGTTTTAAGGTACAAACCAACTATCCTATGTCTTTTTCTGGGAATCCTTCTCTATATAAAATTCATCTAAATAGCTTCAGTTGTTTAATTATATAGGTAACTGACAGAAAGACAGACACTATAGCATTAATAAATGAAATAAATAACTCGAGAATCGTTACTTTTTGCAAATCATAATTATATTAGCTGATGACTTTACCGGGGGTAGACTTCTTTTGCAGGAGGTCGTCTAGGTGGGTACCCCAACAGTGCCAGTTATTCTACCGCCTGAGCAGTAATGTGCAAACATTACTGTGCTCCGGTAGGAGGGCACTGTAGCTAGTGAAATTACTGGGCTAAAGAGTCTTAACATCTTATGACTCTTGAGTATTCTTACTCAAGAGTCATAAGAAGTTGTTGTTGGTGCACTGCACCAACGCTTCTGTTGGTGCAGTGCACCTAGAATTGCACATCATTGTTAAATTCTGGGTAGCACTGTGCTGATTATGGGCTGCGTTATCTCTTAACATCAGGAGAGTGTTTTGCTCGTCTTATTACTTCTCCACATAAAAAAAACCTCCTTTTTAAAGACATATTTATATACGTCAATGTACTAAATTACCAATAACAATATAATAAGTATTATTGTTAATGAGAATGTATTATGTTTAAAAAAAATATGAACTTACCTAAGAAATTAATGAGTTTCCTAAAATTAGTAATGTCCAGCAAATAAGCGACTATCCTAAGGTTGGAGATCCACCCCAAAGTGGGGGCAGTGGTGACGTACATCAACCACATCATTATGAAGGGAACCATGGAGATCTTGCCACACTAAAAATAAAATATATTATATAACAAACGCTAGCAAACGCAGCGTAGGACGTTCACCCACATGGTGGACAAACGAACTTATAAAGGTCACTGGAAAACGCTGGATGCAAGGCGCTTCCTACCGGTATGTATTATATCGATCGATTTATTATAAACATACCTAGACATAACCCATTCAAATCGTCGGATTAATAAAAATCGAATCAAATTATTTCGTCATAATTAAATCGATTAATATAGCATCTTCGAGTAAGCTGTAGTCATTGTAATAATATAATTATAGGTTAAAAATAAAATATTTTAACCGTAAATTCAGAAATATGTATATATATATTCAGAAATATGTCCTCTTTCATCTGTGATCTCAACGAGAACGGACGCGTGCCGCTTTTTGTGATAATAAGGTTCAAATTTGCAACAAAAAGTAAAAAGTGCATACATCTTCGTAGTAATTCGCGAACTTTCGACCAAATTCGTGAACACGACCACCTAAGGAGTAAACGAGGTAACACTATTATTCACCCTCTCACTCCCGCACCACGGACGCCGTCAGCGACGCCAGAAAGAGATAGCGCCATTGTGATAATTGCGCTCCTGCTTCCCCGCTTCAACATAAACACGCTACGTACGTACGAACCGAGCGCAGTGTAATAAACTGGTTATCTATTATCTACGAACTGCGATATTACAATATTTTCGGCGTTTGAGTTATTTGCTCTTTCTACTACATATTAATAACTGCATTGGTAATGGAAATGATGCGTACACCGCCGGAAAAAAGTAGCTCAGTCCCAGATATGGCTTTGTTGGATGATAAAACGCCGCAGAATTACCTCGCCGCTGCGCGCTATAAACGCAAGAGGGAAGATGAATTTTACTCAACACATGTACATGACATGATGACGGAAATCAAGAATGAATTAAAGCTGTTCTTTAACGGTTTAATTGAAAACCAGAATACTCAAATAAATACTATTCTTTCAACTTTAAAAGACATACACCAAACAAGCAATCTGATACAGACAACTATTACAAACCTCACAGAAGAAAACCAAGAACTTAAATCTAAGGTGGAAGAATTAGAAATAAAATCAAAAATCGATAAGGAACAGATCGTCGTGTTGGAAAGCAAGATTGAAGCACTGCAAAGAAATGAAAGAAAAACAAGTATTGAGATAAAGAACGTGCCGTTAAAAGGAGATGAAAACAAGAAAGACCTTTTGAAAATGGTAACTACTTTGTGCAGCACCCTCAAAGTACAGATGGAGACAGGAGATGTTAAAGATATTCTAAAAATAAAAAAACCGAAAAGCGAGAGGAGCTCACTTATTGTAGAATTTAACAGCTCATTTACAAAAACCGACCTCCTGAAGGCTGCGAAAACTTACAACCATACGAACTCATCAAACAAATTAAGTGCCTATGCTATGGGCATCACTAAAAATGCGGACACCCCTATATTCATCTCAGAAAACCTTACGCCGATGGCCTCAAGGATTTATTTCTTAGCGCGGGACTTCCGTTCAACTAATAAATACAAATACTGTTGGACGAGCTTTGGTAAGGTGTATCTGCGAATGGATGATAATACGCCTATTATCAACATAACCCGTGAAAGCCAGTTCCAAGGCTTACCGAAACAATGACGTTTTTTGCCGAGGTATTATAATATGTTTTTATCTATAAGCAATCCCCTTTCAAAATTGGTATATAATTTATTTAATGTAGTATGTACATGTACTCACTGTACTTATGTTTTGGATTTATCGAACGTGCTCTTCTTAGATATTATTATTATATACAAAAATGACTATATAACACATGAACAAATCAATCATTTTTCTTATGAATTTATGTCACTACTTAATTTAAACGTTGGTATAGAAAATCTAACATTATGTATATTTTTCCTAAATATATATTATTTTACACAAATAATACACATGTTACCCCGTCTTTCCCAGAAATGCCGCGATAATGGATAGACAAGATAACTTATTACATGAATTAGACTTATTTAATAATGTTCAATCGCTTAACTGCACTATTTGTGACCTAGATAAAAAAATACCCCCCCAAGTACCTAACTTATCTATAGTTGTGCAAAATATACGTAGTATTCATAAATCGGCTAATATTGCGGACCTGGAGGTAACTATTCAAATGTTACAACAAACCATAGATATAATCGTTTTGACAGAATGCAGAATTAATTTAGATAAACCATTACCAGTAAAACCAAACTATATTACGTATTGTTCCCAGAAAAAAACAAATCAAAATGATGGAGTTGTAGTTTTTATAAAAAAATCTATAAAGCACTCAGTAAAAGAAATAACATTATTTCGCGCCTCGTGTTTAGAAATAAAAACCCCTACCACTACATTAATATGTATATATCGCTCACCCTCAGAGAGAAACCCCGATAAATTCATTCAGTCACTAGATAACTACCTTAATTCGCCTCACCTAAAAATAAATACAGCTTTAATGGGGGATATAAATATAAATATAATAGAAGATAATAAAGACAAATATTCTAATCTGTATCTAGATATGTTAGCTTCTCATAGTTTACTACCAGGTCATCAATTTGATACCAGAATCAATAGCTGTATTGATCATATATTTACTAACTTTGATACAACAAAATATACTGCCACTGTGGCTGTATTAGACACTACAATAACTGACCACAAAATGCTTTTATTGTATTATTATAATAATAAAAAAACTTACCCAATAAAAACTACTAAGACAATGACACATTTTGATGAAGCACTAAATACACTTAAAAATAAAAACATAGACGAATTATTTAGTTTAGAAGATCCTAATATATTAACTAACAAACTTGTTGAATTAATATCAAATACCATAAATGAACACACAATTACCATAAACATATCAAATAACAAAAAAATCAGGAAACCATGGATAACAAATGGAATATTACGATGTATAAAAAATAGAAATAAACTACAAAAACAATTAAAACGAGATCCAGATAATGATATACTAAAAATTACCTACCGGAGATATCGTAATTACTGTAATAACCTAATAAAAAAACTCAAAAAAGACTATGAAAGAGAACTGCTAAATAAAGCTAAAACAAATAACAAAACATTATGGAACTGTATAAAATCTATAACCTACCTCAATAAAACTAAATCTTTAAATACAGAACTTGTTAATATTAAATCTACTCCCTTTCAATCTGCAGAATTCATAAATAAACATTTTAATGAAACTGGTAAACTATTAGCTGAAAAAATCAAAACCCATAATTTCATTTTGGACAACTATTTTGATACATTACCTTCTCAGTTAAACTCTATTGGAGTTATTGAACCCGAACCTTATGAAGTAGATGCAATAGTCAATAATCTTAAAATGGACTCTGCCCCAGGATGGGACAATATTTCAACCAAATTTATTAAAATGGCTAAATTGGAACTAGTTCCTGTGATAACACATCTGTGTTCGCTTTGTTTTAAAAAAGGAATATTTCCAGTTACTCTTAAGAAAGCTATAATACATCCTATTTATAAGAGTGGTGACAGAGACGATATCGGAAACTATAGGCCAATATCGGTCCTTACAGTTTTATCCAAAATACTAGAAAAACTAATAAATAACAGACTTATAAATTATTTCAATAACTATAACATTCTTTCCAGTTCACAATATGGTTTTCGAAGAGGAATTAGCACCGAAGATGCAATTCTAGATTTGACAAAAGACATAATTAAACATCTTGATGAAAAAAAGAAAGTGCTTTGTATATTTCTCGACTTAAAAAAAGCGTTCGATACCGTCTCTGTCCCCACCCTTATCCGCAAGATCGAAAAACTAGGCATAAGAGGTACCTTTCTTGATCTTATAACTAACTATTTACAAGAGCGAACCCAGAGAGTGAAACTGGATAAGGACACCTACAGCAATGATGAATCTAACACTAACTATGGCGTTCCGCAAGGAAGTGTCCTAGGTCCAACTTTATTTCTTGCCTATATAAATGACCTCACTAATATTAGCTTGGTTCAAGGAAAAGTATTTTCATATGCAGATGATACGGCGTTATTATTTCATGGAGAATCATGGTCTGAAACGTTTAAATTAGCTGAAACTGGTTTGCAGAAAGTTATAACATGGCTTAATACAAATTTATTAACACTTAACACTGCAAAAACTAATTATATACCTTTCTCAATTGTTAACTCACAACAACCTAATCGTAACCTAACCATCACAGCCCATTATTGTCAAAATATAGATCCTACTGTTTGTGGTTGCCAACAATTAGAACGTTTAAAATCAACAAAATATCTAGGCATAATTATAGATAACAATTTAAATTGGCAACCACAAATAGAACTAGCATCTTGTCGAGCCAGAAAACTTATCTGGATATTTAAAAACCTACGTGATATTGCTGACAAACAATTAATAACATATATATCGGCAGCTTAGATTATAGCTACTTAGTTTAGACGCCACATAGTCAAATTCGGTGGACCAGAGACGGAAGTGGCGCCTCTCTTGTGTAACGCAGGCAACATCGCATTTTCGTGATCGGTTGACAAGTAAAGGGGAGTGACGGGAAGTGACGTTAGCCAATGAGAGTCGAGTAGTTGCACGGTCGTCCGCTAGGGGCGCTGTTGTGAGCGAGCGGTAGGGCGGACGGGCGTGAGGTATTATATTGAGCTGTGTAGACGACGGAGACTCACTTTACGTTTGGCTGGCGGCTGGGACGGTCACTTTACTTCGGGACGGCACCTCGGACGGACGTTATGTCCGAAGGGCGACTGGGACGGTCACTATACGGTTTGGGTATCGAATTAGTTATCGAAGCGTTCGTAGCTTTGCGGAACACTCGGTCCCCGTTAATATTGTGTAATTCTGAGTTGTGTAATATCATCCCTAATCACATTGTAATGTAACTGTTTGCAAGTGTAATAAAACTAATCATATTGTGGTGTGTAGTCTTATTCTTCTCGCCCGTTATATCCACGCTGTAAACCATGCCTGAGTGGCTCCAGTATGAGCGACAATAGAGTGACAGTGACACATATAGGTTACTAAGCTAAGCGCCCGGTATCCTGTCCCGACATCAGAAGTGGGATAAAGAACGGTGAAAGAATTTGTGTTTTTTTAATGTTTGATTTTTGCCTGCCTTGTTCGCCGCACCCGGCTTTACCTGTGGCGAGCGCTGAGTGCGCGAACTGCGCGCTGTGTTTGCACGGATGTCTACGCGATATGCGCGCTGTGTCTGCGAAATGACTACGCCATCTACACGTCGTGTCCGTGCGTTATGTCGGCGCGATCTGTGTACTACGAGCAGCGTTTAACCCGCTATCTGCGCGTGTGTTCTAATTCGTGGTTGCATTGATTACAGTGACATGCAGTGGAGCGCTTTTGCCGGCGCTCATGTGTGCGCGCCTGTTCCTGCTTGCGTGCGTGCATACGTGCGTGTATGCGTGCGTGCTGAGTCTGCTGCGCTGTGACCTGCGACGCTGCTGGTCGAGCAACGAGTCAACCTAGGTGTGACTGTGAGCTATGAGACGATCTGAGAGATCGAGCCGTATCAGCGATGAAGATTATTTGGTGAGTCGATTCCATGATTTTTTTGTTCATGCCTACTGCAGACTACGTAACCGTAGCTTGTTTTGTCTACTCTTGTAATAGCATTTTAGTGTGCGATGAGCGGTAGTGGAGAATTTTATGCCTGAGCTAAGTTTTAATGTCGCTCAATGATAATTACCTACCCTCACTTTTTTTTGTAAATAGTTGAACATGGCTCGCAGTGTAGTCAGCTTAGAACAAAGCTTAGAAGTGTTATCTGATAATTAATAAGGCCCTCGCGTTGTGTTAACGGAAGTAAAATAAGAAATTCTGAGATTTTAGTCTTAGACTGATTACAATAAATGAGGTTAGGTTTGAGTTAGGTTAGGTGCACTATTGAAAATTGCAATTTTAATGCCACCGGTTTGTGTACCGGTATAATACGATATTCAGAGATCTTAGGCTTACATTACAATTGAGGTTAGGATTGAGTCAGGTAAAGAAACGAAATTCTGTGCTGTGGTATCTTTATTACAGATGAGTGACGACAAGCAGCGCGTGCGGTCGTGCGATGTGCTGGCCTGAGCATCGGTGCGTGTGCGGTCACATGGCGCGCTATCCTGAGCATCAGCGCGTGTGGTCGTGCGACGCGCGGTCGTTCTGAGTGTGGAGAGGAGAGAGAAAAAAAAAGGGGGGAGAAAGAAAAAAAAGGGGGGGAGGAGAGAGAAAGGATTTGTATCGGCTTTTATGTTTAGTCGCTAGGCACCATGTGAGAGAGAGGTCCAAACCAAACAAAACCAAAACCAAAAAAAAAAAAAAAAAAAAAAAAAAAATTTTGTTCTTCAGTAGACTTTTTGGTTGATAGCGAATCATTTTGCTGTAGTTCATGTGGTTTTTATTGCTGTTGTGTCACTCTGACACTCTTGACCCATTGGATTGTGTGACTTTTCTCAGTGAAAAAGTAAGAAATTAAACTGAAGTCGAATTGCCCAAAATGATGTGGTCAGTTTAGGGTGGACATGGCTGTTCAGTGTGTGTTGTGGGGATTCAGAGGTCTGCGAGACTCTGTTTTCTAGGCTATTGATGAGTGGAGTTTTGAGCAGTTGCGTGTCCCATCCGAAAAGTGATCACATCATCAGTCATTTTTAAGTAGTAACCTAACTGATTGTTTTGTGAGTGTTCTTGAGAAATGTGTCACAACCGAACTTGATGGCATACTAAGTCGCTGGGGTCTATTTTCTAATGAGAGCTTCAATTATCTGTCACTTTTGAAAGAATTATGTCAGTATATTATGTCAGGATAATTATGTCAGGATGAACGAGCGGTGGAATGTGGAATAAATTAAAATGGTGTCTTTTTGTTATAGATGTGCAGTGAGATCGCGCTGGGAGAGCTCACCCTGCGAGAGTTCGCTCTGCAAGAAGATCGCCCGAGGACGTGCGAGCGTCAGGAAGGCCGTATCGGCAGCTTAGATTATAGCTACTTAGTTTAGACGCCACATAGTCAAATTCGGTGGACCAGAGACGGAAGTGGCGCCTCTCTTGTGTAACGCAGGCAACATCGCATTTTCGTGATCGGTTGACAAGTAAAGGGGAGTGACGGGAAGTGACGTTAGCCAATGAGAGTCGAGTAGTTGCACGGTCGTCCGCTAGGGGCGCTGTTGTGAGCGAGCGGTAGGGCGGACGGGCGTGAGGTATTATATTGAGCTGTGTAGACGACGGAGACTCACTTTACGTTTGGCTGGCGGCTGGGACGGTCACTTTACTTCGGGACGGCACCTCGGACGGACGTTATGTCCGAAGGGCGACTGGGACGGTCACTATACGGTTTGGGTATCGAATTAGTTATCGAAGCGTTCGTAGCTTTGCGGAACACTCGGTCCCCGTTAATATTGTGTAATTCTGAGTTGTGTAATATCATCCCTAATCACATTGTAATGTAACTGTTTGCAAGTGTAATAAAACTAATCATATTGTGGTGTGTAGTCTTATTCTTCTCGCCCGTTATATCCACGCTGTAAACCATGCCTGAGTGGCTCCAGTATGAGCGACAATAGAGTGACAGTGACACATATAGGTTACTAAGCTAAGCGCCCGGTATCCTGTCCCGACATATATTTATAAAACTCTGGTCCAATCGATTTTACTCTATTGTATAACGATTTGGGGTGGAACCCACAAAACAAAACTTATAAGCATCGAAAGAGCACAACGTCATATACTTAAAGTAATGTTACACAAAAGAAAACAATTCAGCACAGAACTATTATATAAAGAAGCTAATGTTTTAACGGTTAGGCAGTTATTTATACTGCAAACAGTGTTAAAAACGCATAAGACGATAAACATAACCTTATCTAAAAAAAGAAATAAACGCTTCATTTTAAACCAATCAATAACAAGAACCAGTTTCGCTTTTAGGCAATATAGTACTCAATCAATAAGAATATATAATACAGTAAACTCTTTGTTAGACATCTACACAAAATCGTACCCGCAATGTAAAAATATAGTCACAACCTGGTTAAAAACCCTAACATATCAACAAACAGAAAATATTTTGACGAAACAGTATTAGTAGTTCAAAATAAAAACTATATAGATATAATGTTTGTGTATGTGCGTGTGTGTGTTCGTGTATGTGTGTGGAATTTATGAAGGAGTTTGTGTGTGTTATTGTAGATATGATTATGTTACGACTCAGGTACTTTATTAACCTATCTACTACACTCAACAAAAAACAAGCATATTTTTAGCAAACGCATATAAATACTAACTGACCTATCTATACCTATACTTATATTACCAACTTACCCCAAAACTCATCAATCGCAACAGCAATGACTAACTTAATACTGAACAACCTTTATGTACATAAACTAACAATAGTACTTCTTATACATAATATTTCTTTCTATTTATCGACCGAGCGAAGCGAGGTCTTAGAGTCGAGAGCCGCGAAAAGCCTGCGTTTCGACCAGTTTAGCGGTTGACCTCTGGCGCTTAAGTTTGATCGACATTTACTCAAAAACGGTTAATTCAAATTAAATGAAACTTTACACACAAGTTAGATAGGTTAATAGAATAATTTTAGTGAAAAAATAGCGAAATAGACCTTAGGGTTGCAGAGATATAGGTGACTTAAAGTCTTTACGATAGGTCTGACGATAATTTCAAAACTGGTGCTCTGATATTTTTTTTTCTAATATACACACATTTTTTATAACCTACATAAATATATTATCAAAAGTGTATGTTTGTATGTATGTTTGTTACGCGATAACTTGAAAACCGATGGTCCAATTTTTATGAAACTTTGCAAATACGTAGTTTAAGTCAATAGAATTTTTAAGTTCGAACATCAGCCAAATCGGTCGAAGGGTTCTAGAGTTATAGAAAATGCTTAATTACAACGTTACCAAAGTTCCAATCTTAATGGAACTTTGCGATCAGGTAGTATAAGCTAAAAGAATTCTCATGTTCGAAAATGAGCCAAATCGATCCTAGGGTTGTAGAGTTATAGAGATGACTAAATTATAATGTTTTGCACAATTTGTTAGGTACATTAAGTTTAAGAAAGACCCTACAGGCAAGAAAGAGCAGGCAAGTAGATCAAGCTAAAGAATTAATAGCGATAAATTCCAATAATTCGAGAATTTCAAGCAATTTATCTTATTTTCAATAACATTATTTTTTAGTACATTTCGTAATACCCAGTCTCCCGTAACTTCCATACATTGAAAAAATGTATGAGATTCCTTGGAGTCACGTTACCAACGCAAGGAAGCAAGTACCAACATAAAAACATAAAAAATAGTTTATTTTTTCTTATACACCTCCTTTGAACATTGACAATAAAAAAAAACAAAATCAAAATTGACAATTCAATGTTTGACGTTGTTATTTGTTGATATTTTGTAACGTGAGTTAAAGTTTAAAAAAATATTGTTTTTTCTGCTTTAAACATTCGAGTTTCTGGGCTGGACAGTCGTGTTTTTAGTTTATATTCTATAGATTTTAGTTCGTTATAGTTTTTTGTTAGATAAAGATATTGTACAGATAAAGATCGTAATTCTTAGTGCCTGTTTCACGAAGAGACTGAAGAGTTATCGGCTCATCATGAGTTGGAACTCGCGCTCCATAAATCTTATATAGTATGGAATCAGCTACAGTATTCTTCGCATCGTTTCCTTTGGATGAAAACAGGTAAGTTATAAGCAACAAAATATAATCAATACTCACAAACAGCCACCAATTGCTTTGGAGTAGGCATTTTTTTCCTACAAACTGTCCACCAACATTTATGAGGAACAGACTACCTTGGTCGACTAGGCAGGTGCCCCAACATCAGTTATTCTACCGCCTGAGCAGTGATATGCAAACATTACTGTGCTTCGGTAGGAGAGCACTGTAACTAATGAAATTACTGGGCTGAAGAGTCTAAACATCTTATGACTCTCAAGTGAGAAGTGTTGGCGCAGTGAACCCATTTGTGAAATCCTGGGTAGCACTATATTATATTGCAGCGTTATTTCTTACCACCAGGAGAGCGTCTTGCTGGTCTTCTTAGTACGTTGTTTTAAAAAAAACCTTGTATGTTTTACAGGTGCAGTGGCTAAGAGTTGTAGAGGATCCTGAGCTTGTTTTTCGGCCCATTGAAAAACTTAGTTGGATTAAGTTTAGTTAAGTTTTTTAACGATATAAGATTCGATAAGACCTTCGATAATTCTTGAAAAAAATATTATTTATTCCTGATTCCTATATTATAACTGCTTGCGATGTACAGTAATATAAAATACACGTTTATAATTTTATTGTACACAATATTTGTATAATATATTTTTATTAGCACATACATTAATTGTAAAAATAGCATTTATAAATTAAATTAAAATATTATGAAATAACATGGCTTTTCTTTATTTATAAAACATATAATTAAATCATCAACTATCCCGTCCAACGGGTCGCGCCGACTATCGATATATTTTTATCGACCTGGCCATCACTAACAATCGACACCACCCATCACTAAGCAATGTCATACAGTAGTGCAGGCAACATCAGAAATCAAATATACTTTTTACTTTTGGGTTGGTAAGGTGACTCCAATGAATTTAGTACATTAGGCGATTTCATTTTTTTTCTTCGGAGTTGACACTCTTCTTTATATGCTCAGTGGTAATACCTATAATTGCGTCAATTATAGTCCGGCCGCCTAAAGTTTGCTATTGAGCTAGGTGTCATATACATGTAGGTAAGTACACGTTTTGTGCTGTTTTTTAAATCTTTTTATAAACCTTATTTCGCTCGATCGATAAAATATAATGTTATTTAATTTAAGTAAAATAAAAATAAAGTAAAATAGTTATTTAAAATAAAAACCTTATTAATAGCGTTATTTTATACCCATCGCTAATGGCAAGCAACCAAAGTTGGATATAATAGTATAGGCATAATTATAATATAATATTATTATGACGACATAACTACGTCACATTGCCTAAAATTTTGTATAAATTATCCCGAACACAATGTACCGGACTACTCGCTGTCAAGTAAAATAATATTTTACAGTGGCCGTAGCATGCCAAACGAGATCCCGCTGAAATGTCAAGCGTAGAACTGTCATGCCATACATTGTAGTTTTGTGAATGTATGGGATGACAGTTCTACTCTTGAAGTTTGGTCGGGATTCTGTGTGGCATGCTACGGCCACTGGCAAAACACGAAAGTGGAGACCATAAACAATAATAAGCAGGCAACAATGTCTGTGGAAGTGGTGATAGAATAAAAAATCTCGCTGAATCGTTTTGTTATAAAATATAATTTAAATACATAATTTATATGAATACATACATATATCATCGACCGAGCAAAGCGAACTCATAGAGTTGAAAGCCTCTGCTTTTTCGCTGGCAGTAAGGTTATTTGAGTAGTCTGTCTGCATAACTTTTTAAAACTTAGAGTAATTGTTTGTGCCGGCACATTCAACAATAAAGGTGCACGAGCACACCATAATGCATCACGGGTTGCTGGTGGCTCTCTCCAAAAAAGTCAGCAAAATGTTGAGATCACTACGTACGCGCCCATCCAAATACGTACGCACATAATATTGCTTAACTTCGATGTTTACGTACTTTAAATAGAGCCATTTTTAAATGAATTAATTCAAATGTATAGCTTTCAGAAATTTTCCCGAATTTAAAATATATGTACTTATAGTCTGCCAAATTTCATAAATATATGGTAAAAAATGTAGGTACGTTTTTCGAAGGATAAACGGGTGTATTTTTTCTACGTTAACTTAGAAGTTTAATTTTACGGGTACCAAGCGGCCATAGACCTGTGTATTATGGTAAAAATATACAATTCTACGGGATGTAGAGTATAAATGGGTCTTGACAGACATACGGATGACCAAGTGATCCTATTAGGGTTTCGTTTTTTCCTTCAGAGGAACGAAACTCTAAAAAGGATTATATTCTAAAAATCTCGGTACGTAGGTTTATTGAGTTTTAATTTCTCTGAATTTTTGTATTTTGAGTTTTAATATTAATGATAAAGTTCTTGTATTAGGATATATTTTGTCGAGGCCTAAAGTCTAAGGTTTACCACGGAAATTGGGCTGCGAGGTCCCAGTTCGAGGCGAACTACTAGTTATTTCTTGATACTCACACTTTCTAAATCCATAAATATCTTCAAGTAAGCAGGCACGTCGGTTAGAAAGAACACGAACAAGGCATTACTGGCTGCGTGGGCGCAAGTCACTGACCAGAACTGTGGAGATGTTAATATTTTCCTCCATGGTTTGGGAAGAGATTTCTGGAATATTAAAATATTATCTTAAGCACCACTTTAGGGTTATTGTCACACTTCACACTAATCATACTAATAGTGTGAGTGTTATGCTTGTTACTTTTTCACGCCTAAACGGGTGGACCGATTGAGCTGAAATTTGGTATAAAGATAGCTTGGATCCTGGAATAACACATAGGTAGCAGCTAAAATTGCTGGGGTAGCTATAGTTATAAATAATTCTTTAAAAATTTTAGCCCAAAAAACCGTTAAAGGAGCTGCTTCACAGAATTGAATTTCGCTAAAGAGGACAATTTTTGCAAATCATTGTTATTGAAGAAAAGTGTTCGTCCTTTTCGGTTCTTTTATAATATGGAGGTTATTTGTTAACTTTTGAATTTACTGAATATGGTTTCAGGGGGCCAAAACCCATATTTTTACCGCTCTTAATTTTGGTGAGAATTTTTTTCGACACTATTCTTCTTTTTGTTTTCCCTGTATGACACAGTTTTGTCCAGTTGATATTATTATAAACTAGCCACAGCCGCAACCTACCACCAGTATACCTCCAGTGATCCAGTGATCTCCTGATGAAGGACATCGTAATTGTCCGAAACCGTGGTCGAGATATTCTCGACAATATTAGACGTGAGTTTTGCCGTTTTTGTTGTTTTTAGTTACCAGTATACCTGTAGATAGTAGAAGACTAAACCTGGAAGGCCGTATGAATCTGCTTGTGTGTTAGTGTGTACCATAAAAATTGGACAAACCTTACTATAAGACATCAGAGCCTCCTTAATAAACTCCTTCTCCTTGTCCCCCACAGCCGGGTGCTCGTCAGGGTTGGAGGCGGTGAGGGCTCCGTAGGTGACCGCCATGGAGAGGGTCAGCATCGCCAGCGAGTAGTAGATCAGCTCCCACCCGAGAGCCAGCCGGGAGATCACGCCGGAGATAGGCAGGGATATGATTATACCTAGTTGGATGCCTGGAACAAGTCATGAGTAATCATAAAGTAAAATAAAAATTTCGATAAATTTTGGAAAAAGCAAATACTCTTATTAATCCATAATACACAATGTTATGGTACAAATTTGTCATACAGTGGCTTTTTTCAAATTATACAACCTTTTTAAAAATCCTAATTTTTTGCTTAAAGCTTTCCTTTCCAAGTACGCATAATAATTAATGTCAAAATCATGCCTATTTAAAGCAAGAGAATAACTTAAACGACAAAGTAATTCCGGTGCGGACATTTTTATAAGGTTCCTTATTTTGATCTTACCTCCATAAATGATGAAGCTGAAAGTCTTCCTCTCATTAGGTGGCAGCCATTTCTCCAGCAGCACTTGATTCACGGAGGAGAAGCCAGCGTGTGCCATCCCCATAAACAACATGGCGTTACACACTGCCACCCAGCCGCCCTGGAAATTGGAGAGTTTCGATTAGGGAGACATATAAATGTAAAATAATTGAAAGGTGATTCATCGGAACTTCCAGAAAGCAGCGAATCAATTTGGTCCCGCCATCCTGACGTCAAAATGGCGGGACCACGGTTTATGCTCCTGTTTATCTGTTGAGGTACCTCAATTTTGATCGAAGGTACTAAATAGGTACCTACTAAATATTGGTATATGTTTCATGCCAATCCCAGACTTGGTCCCGCCATCTTGAGGGTCGCATAAAAGGTCATTAACATCTGTTAACACCATAAAAATTATCTCAAACTATAAGATCTATAGAAGTTTCATTTACTTCCTTCATAAGACTGTCATCAGAAACACAAAACCCACCAAAACATTTTCATGGGAAATTATGCCAATACGTGACCTCTTGTACTGTCAAAAACTTATCAGAACTTTGAGAGCCAACTTTTTTTCTCTACTTGCCCCAACTTTACAAGTTCTAATTTAATAACCTTAGTCAAGATATGTGGCTTGACCGTTTCGTTAGATAAAAACTATATTTTCTTAAATAATATTTTTTTATGTCGTACGAGTATATTTAGACTCTCTAGCAAAATTTTTTTGCATAACACAAAAAAATTACTGAGGGGACAATTATTTTTTGGCCAAATCATGCAGTAAATTCTTACTTTATTAGCAATAGTAGGCATGGCAACACATAAAGCCCCATTGATGACCAACATTCCAGTAACAACAAATTTGCTGCTGAGCTTCTTTAGGTACAAGTCTGCTGGAAGAGACAACAAGGCATAGCCGAAGAAGAATGATGATAGAATGGCTCCTTGTGTACGTCGGTCCCAATCGTGGATCTGAAATATTTCAAAACACAATAAATCAGCTGAGTTAAAATTGTTGGGAAAGTCACGTCTGTCATTTGCATGTATTTTGGTATTCATACAAAGAGAAAAACTGCTTTAGCCATCCTGGTAAAAATTAAGTAAGTTTTTTTTGAACGTAGTAGAAGCTTTGTAAGAAATATTTTTCAGCAGCAGTAATGTAGTCTATTTAATAATTTAATAATTATATCCTTTTTAAATTTTATACAATTTGAGCAATGTATTGAGATTTCCACAACATTAGAGGATCTCCACATAATATGCCAGCAGTTATACAATAATTATTTTATGTAGATTTTTGACATTAGTTTTTTGTTCTATCACCTAATTACCTGTATGTATGTATCATTAAGTCTAGTTTCATCAGTCATCGCCAGCACAGCTACTCCAAGGCTGCCTCTAATGGCTCCCATAGTCATTGCACTCACTAACATGTAGGCCATCTGTATGTGACGGACTCCGATACTGAACCCTGAAAATTGGTTGATGAAAGGTTACTAACAAAAAATACTTTTAAAACAAAGAGAGGCTTTGTTTTTCATCACGTCTGTAGTTGAATTATTTTAAAATTGGACATTTCCAGCAATAGGGAAATAAGTACCATGATACGAACTTCTGCGGTATTTCCATTGAGCTTCTACTCAAACTCAAACTCAAAATTCATTTATTCAAATAGGCTACAATGGAGCACTTTTGCAAGTCAATTTTACATTTTATTTTAATATTCTACCGCTCGTTCGCAAGGCACCTCTGTGAGAAGAACGAGCAAGAAACTCATAGGTATTGTTACCACATAGGAAGCCACGCCACATAGGAAGCATTGTTACCTCTTCTAAAGGCAAGTGAACAGAAAAAAGTAAGCAATGTACCAGCGGTACCCCTGGTTTTGATGGTATCCATGGGCGATGGTAATCACTAAATATCAGGGTGAACCATCTGCTAATTTGACACTATGGCTAATATATTGTAACTACTTTAGGAATACTCTATCCCTACTAGCACAATTTTAGCACGGTTACATAGGTAACCGTGACTGGTATCTTGGTATCTTAAAGGTAAGCCTTTGTTACCATAATAATTAAGTATAACAATTTGTTTAGTTAAACGACTCTTACCATGATTTGTAATGACTCCAGAATACCCATCTTCGAACTGATATCTCAAGAATTCCACATCCATGTTGAGCACCCATTCATAGCTTCACGTATTAACTTCACCGTTAGCGTTTATTTGATTCTCTTTTCTTTTGATATCACAATCTGCGTCTTGATTTCATTTGAGACAAACAAAAATGTCATTCACTTCATCTCTAGATGTATCTTTATCAAAAGGTTTTATAATTGCCAGATGTTAATCTTTTTGCATATTTACCTGTAGTTAAACAAATACACTGCCGTCTGTGATATTCATTTTTGCTGTACAATTATAACCCTTATTGTTATTGAATTACAGTTCTCCAGTATTATTGTTTATATTATTTTATGTCGCTTTACCAGCAATGTCGTGTCTAACAATTATAGACGCTGATAATAATAATAAAATAGCTTTGTTAGGTGTTCTATGGAATTTCCTTTACATTTTTAGTTTTTAACGAATATTATAAAGATGGTGAAGAATTTCATTATCTGTTGTGATTATTTGATACGCTTTGTTTGTTTAATTCCACTGAAGCACTAGGCATTCGCCTAGTGTTACAAATTTTCCAGTTGATAGATTTTAAAGTTACTTTTTCCTTTAGATAAAGTACTCTTTAGTTTCTTTTTTAAATTAAATGATTCTTCAAATTAAAATGAAATCAAAAACATTTCAGTCTCAGCAAAAGTTTATAATCTGCTACTGCAACTAAATGGTTTTCGGATACAAACAAAAAATAAAAACATTAGTTGGGGACTCTAGGAGTCCCAGTTCTAGGAGATTTATTAATGACGTGGTATTGGTACCTTCTCGGAGATTCTGGTAATTGTAGATCAGACAGTTTCTCTACCAGAGGCTAAACTTTGCATTCCAGTGGTTGAATGTAATAATTTAAATAAATATGTATGTAAATGTATAATAATAATATATAAGCTGCACCAGGCATCAAAGATCTTATCCAGTATCCAACGTTTTTTAATTGAATTTAGTTTGAATTTCCTGTGCTTTTGTAATAATGATTTTTAATATAAAACAAAATGATTATAAGATTTAAAATAATTATTTTTCTGCCCTATATTTGTTCTTAGTTTAAATTTTTTTATCAGGCACTTACATAGAAAATCTGCGACAAGTTTTGCTTGCGTCAGACAGTTTGATAAGGCGCTTTTTTTGCCAGGTTATGTTAGAGGCCAGGAAAAGATTCCCAAAAAAGTGTTCCCAAGTGTGTCGTTCCAAGGTATTATATTGTTTAATCTCGTAAGATTCTTAACATAATATATTATTTTGGCTGACTACAAAAATAAGATTTAAACACAATTTTAATATATTTTTATTCAATAATACAATTTTATTATTATTATCACATTTTTATAATCCTTAAGTATATAATATTATGTACAATACGACATTATAATACTTCACTTAATTACTTCACTGCTTCTTCGTGTTTCTCTTGTAGTTTCTTCAAGGCTTTCAGTGGTTTCATTTCCTCTGAAAAATTAAAATATAAAAAATATTAGATTCCTCATGCAACGTGAAGCTCAGCAGTGGTAATTAGCCTCATGGCTGAACTAGGAGTAGATTGACTGACCGGTCAGCCACAAAATATTAAATTACAGACTTTCAGGGACAAGTAGGCAGCATAAAAATTGAAAAAATGTGAGACCCCTAAAATTTCGTCTCCTGTAACCAATCGTGTCTTCAAGTCGAGGGTTAATAGGTATTTGCTAGGCCTTGTGTAAACTGTGGTCAAACGCAGCAGTTCTATTCCATATAAAAAAACCGGTCAAGTACGAGTGGGACTCGAGCACCGAGGGTTCCGTACAAACCTACAGGTTTCTCCCGCACCCTAAAGAAAAGTGGGTATATTATTATATACTGTGGGTTTTGATTCCCTTGCGAGCTTGAAAATAATCGGCTAAAATTGCTGTTTCTTTTGATTGCGTTGACATAGATGTTTGATTTTTTCACAGCTTAAAGTTATTATAAAACTGAGTATTTGGAATGAATTTCAATTCAATAACTGTACGCGTTCTTGAGGAAAGGTATAGTAAATACAAAATTATTAAAAATATTTTTTTATATGATGAAACTAAAAATGTACAGTTTTTGCAATTTTTCCTGTGCCTGTGATTTAAGACGTTGCTGTGTACCAAATTTCAAGATTCTGAGTTAACGGCAAGTACCCTGTAGGTTTTGATTTCCTTGAGAGTAGTCGCGAGTTAAAAAATACGGCTAAAATTGCTGTTTCTTTTGAATGCGTAAAGATAGAGGTTTGATTTTATTACAGTTTAAAGGTATAATAGACCTTAGTATTTGATATTAATTTCAGTTTAATACCTGCACGCGTTCATGAGAAATAAAGTAGTAAGTATGAAATTATTAAAAATATTTTTTTTTATGATGTAACTAAAAATGTACAATTTTCGCAATTTTTCCTTTATCTGTGCTCTAAGGAGTTGCTTCGTGCCAAATTTCAAGATTCTATGATCACGGGAAGTACCCTGTAGGTTTTGATTTTTTGAGAGTAGTCGCGGGTTTAAAATTACGACTAAAATTGCTGTTTCTTTTGAATGCGTTGAGACAGAGGTTTGATTTTATTTAAGTTTAAAGGTATTACAGACCTTAGTATTTGATATGAATTTCAATTTAATACGTTTACGAGTTCATGAGAAAAAGGGTAGTAGGTATAAAATTATTCAAAATATTTTTTTCATATGATGAAAATAAAAATTTATAATTTTCGCAATTTTTCCTTTATCTGTGCTCTAAGGAGTTACTTTGTGCCAAATTTCAATATTCTGAGTTCACGGGAAATGCCCCGTAGGTTTTGATTTATTTGGTAATGTCGAAAATTTGCTGAAATTTACGACATATTCGACTATATCTTTTGATTGCGTTGGCCTAGAAGTGTGAAATTTTCACAGCTCTAAGAGGCAATAGACCTTAGTATTTCCTATAAATTTCAGCTTGTTGCTTCCACGCGTTCCTGAGAAAAATGGTCTTGACAGACAGACAGACAGACAGACAGACAGACAGACGGACAACAAAGTGATCCTATAAGGGTTCCGTTTTTTCCTTTTGAGGTACGGAACCCTAAAAAGGAGACGAATTCAGGGGACCAGAGGGAATGTATCTTCCCTTTTTCTTCCTTGAAACAAATGGTAAGATAGTTTACCAATAGTAGCTCTCCGTCTATCAGAGTACTCCTGACTGTCCCAGGGTTGTCGGTCCGCGCTGCCGAAGATGACGTAGAAGATGTTGGTTGAGACGATGATGCCTGCCACCAGCAGGAACACTATGCGCCATCTGCTGACGTCAGTCTGAAACAACATGACGATCATCATCATTATCATCACTTACTACGGCGCAGCGACCCAAACTGAGTCTTGGCCTCCGATACCAGATCACGCCACTTTTCCCCATTCTGGGCTACTAGCAAATGACTGGGCTTGGAACGCTTCCAGATCCCTTTCTACTGTATCATCAATATATCATCATTTCATTATCATCATCAGGTCTTTATATAGCAACAGCACAGGATACTCAAGATTAGTGGAGAATGACTTAGCGAGTCCCTTTGAGTATCTTGCTCATTCTTCTCATAGAGATGTTTTGCAAACGAGCGGTAGAGTCTTTAAAATGAAAAGAAAAAAAAAACAATTAATATGACTTACAAAAGTGCTCCGTTGTAGCTTATTTGTATAAATGAATTGATTTGAGTTTGAGAACGGTTGTAAGATAGATGTTGACGAAGGAAAATCGTTTGTTTATCAACTTACAGGATCATTCCGTAAAATGTAACTAGTGACAACTGGCGTGACGACGCCTCCTATACCGCCGGCTGCGAAGTTTGTCATGCTGAGCATTACACCAGCGAAGTGAGGAGATAGATCCAAGTGGTTCACCTGAAAATATAGGAACGTGAAACCAGGTAGGGAGGTAAAGGCCTTACTTACAGGGGAGATTGCGGTAAAATGCTTGTTAAGTCTGCTATAAAAAAAGACTTCTAAGAAAATAATATGTCAGCAATGACCACGTCACTGGCATCATCACTGGTGTTGCAGACGTCGCGTTGCGTCTATAGACGAACGGTCACTATCTGACGGAGCGTCTGTTTGTGTGTGTGATAGACACTATCAAAAATATATTTGTGTGACTACAAATCTATTGCCACAGTTTTTGTTACAAAACTCCTTAAAAACTACTTGATCGATTTTAATGATTATAATTATTTATTTGTGTATAGTTGGTAGATCTGCCGTAAAATTTTTCAACAGATGCAGAAAGAATTATTTGAGTCACATAGTATCATCTGATTAGGCATGATATTGCTATATAACAGTGTGTTTGACTGTCACTACTAAAGGATTTTCTGCCTTTTGGAATACCTAATAAGGAGAGAAGAATATGGAAGGAATCTCACCATAAATCCAGCCGACGTGAAGCCCATCATAGTGAGTGTTACGACCAGGGTGATGACTGCCAGCTGCTTCTGGTCTGCATTCAGGTACGCAAGCACCACGCAGCCGATACCCGCTCCAAAAAGCGCTACAAACAGAATATGAACATTTGATAATACAAGTTTAATGAAAAGATTTACTCATCCTAATCAACTGCAATCAAAATTGATAAGAGTAAAAATTATATGGCGCATGTCGGACATACAGTGGAATGAAGTATCTAGACACGCGGCAGCGAGTCAAGCCAAGTTCAAGCAAAGGAACTGGCGACCGCGCCGTGTGTTATATTACACGAACCGTCCAAAGCGCGTTTTGACGACTTTTTACACGCTCGTTATACAAAAACTATTACACATAGACAAGTCAAATTTGGCACATATACTTAAATATACGAACTATATCTCTGTTCCAAATTCCAATAACACAGCTCAAACGGTTATTTAGATATAAACATCCAGTAATCGGTGAAGTTAATACATACTGAGGGATAGATCAAAAGTAATATCCCAGTTCCAGATGACCTAGAAAGCTGAAATTTGGCAACCCGATAGGTAATGTCGTAGTAACAAAGGGAAAAATCAGAAACTAGTATTTTTTTATCATTTTAAATTATTATAAATTTAAAAAAAAATTATGATATTAAAGTTTGGGACGCCTAGGAACGCATAAAGCAATACATGTTGCATGTTGCTATAATTTTTGTGTAGGCGGTTGTTTTCTGTTAGATACTACGACGTGCGCGCGAGTGCACTATTCCTACTAATATAATTATAAATACAAACTTTATACCTACTGTACGTATGGATATATGTTTTTTACTTTTTCACGCCTAAACGGGTGGGCCGATTGACTTTAAATTTGGTATAATAAAAAATATATCTCTGCACGGCAGACGGTGCGCGGTGCGACGGCCGTGCTATGGAGCAGTGGGGTGGGGGGAGGTGCAATAAAATAATAATTTGGTATTAATCTTATTATGACTGGGTGTCTTAAACCTATTACATACTAAAAAGTACTGTACAAAAAGCAATGATATCCCATCAAAAACATAAATGTGAAAAGAGAGCCAAGTTCAATATTACGATGTATGTACTCATAGTTACCTATGATTTGGTAGTTGACTTCAACGACAAAAGAAGTGAGATCTAAATGGGTGCCAAGTTCAATGGTCAGTCCTGAAAAATATTTACAACATAAAATATTTTATTACAACTTAAAAGGTTATTTCTTCTTATCACTTAGAATTAATATTATTTTGAAGCCCAAAGTTTGACTTGGCTAGTTCTCATGGGTACCATACGACGAAGTATTATTAAGATAAGACAATAGATACTTTATTGTACACCACATAATGTTACAGAAAATACATAAGTACATAATTAAAATTAAAAATTACAATGTACAAGTGGCGGTCTTATCGTTAAAGAGCGATTTCTTCCAGACAACCAATGGATGGAGGGGACTAATTTACACGATAAAAGAAGGTGGCGCACTAATTAGCATTAAGCTAAAGTTAAGAGAGTACCTACCTAGTATATTATGAGAACTGGCCAAGTCAATCTTTAGGCTTCAAAATAATATTAATTCTAATTGATAAGAAGAAATAATCTTTTAAGTTGTAATAAAATATTTTATGTTGTAAATATTTTTCAGGACTGACCATTGAACTTGGCACCCATTTAGATCTCACTTCTTTTGTCGTTGAAGTCAACTACCAAATCATAGGTAACTATGAGTACATACATCGTAATATTGAACTTGGCTCTCTTTTCACATTTATGTTTTTGATGGGATTTATTTATCACTAAGAATTTTCTTTTAACATCATAAAGATCAAAAACAACAAAAACGACAAAACTCACGTCTAATATTGTCGAGAATATCTCGACCACGGTTTCGAACAATAAAACAAAAACAATCAATTCTGCAGGCGTGAACTCCGAGTGATTCCCAGCTCGTCCTACAAGCCTACGGCCCAAATGGGACGAGTTAAAGAAAATCAAAATTAATTCTATTTTCATTGCACAACATTTATTCATTGCATTTTTATCTGTCAAAATGAAAAAGGTATAATCAGTAACAAAAATATCTAAAATATTATAATATGATTCTATTTATAAAAAAAAATTATGTACCTACCCAAGAAGGTTAGAACAATGGAGTTTGCAACGTCAACACTAAACTTAAGCAAGAAAAATGACGTCACCGTTGTTTGCCATCTCACTTACTCATACTGAATACGTAGGCTGACGATAGTATTTGGATTTTTATTTGTATAATTGAATTGATGAACGCTGAAAATCCAATTGAGTGCAAAATTCTTGTACCTCTGTTTTTTTGTTTTCTGATCTATCGACCTACTTCCTCAGATGCAGTTGGCCATAAGTACTAGGAGACTAGAAACCATGAAGAGGTTAAAGATATCTCGCTCTTTTTGTTTCTTTGTCTTTGTTTCTAATTACATTGCACTTAATAAAAAGAATCGTAAAATAAATCTAATAACTGAACGGGACTGCCATTCCGACCAACTGAACAGATCAACTAGTTTGTCAAATGGACTCGATTAATGGATTTGTTCCGTTAATTTCAAATGAAAACTTAAAATGACTTAATATATCTCGCGTCCTAGAGTGACGCTGTCATGGAAGAAATGAAAGGTCTTGAAGAGACCTTCATTTCAAATGACAGCTGTCAAACTTAAAATGTCAATATCTCGGAAAGTACTCGTCCTAGAGTGACGCTGTCATGGAAGAAATAAAATGTCTTGAGGAGATCTTCATTTCAAATGACAGCTGTCAAACTTAAAATCTTAATATCTCGGAAAGTACTCGTCCTAAAGTGACGCTGTCATGAAGGAAATAAAAGGTATTGAGGAGATCCTCATTTCAATCATTTTAATTTTGACATCTGTCATTTGAAATGAAGATCTCCTCAAGGTCTTTCATTTCTTCTATGACAGCGTCACTCTAGGACAAGTACTTTCCGAGATATTATCATTTTAATTTTGACATCTGTCATATGAAATGAAGATCTCCTCAAGGGTTTTCATTTCTTCCATGACAGCGTCACTCTAGGACAAGTGCTTTCCGAGATATTATCATTTTAATTTTGACATCTGTCATTTGAAATAAAGATCTCCTCAAGGTCTTTCATTTCTTCTATGATAGCGTCACTCTAGGACAAGTACTTTCCTAGATATTGACATTTCAAGTTTGACAGCTGTCAGCAGAAATGAAGATCTCCTCAAGACCTTTGATTTCTTCCATGACACTGGCAGACTAGGACGAGTACTTTTCAAGATATTGCTACTTCAAGTTTGACAGCTGTCACCTGAAATGAACACAATCACAAAAAAATTTTTAGGGATCAACAATTGGATTGGCCCTGCCTGAATTAAAAAATGCTGACCTATGTCGCAAAGGGTGCAGTTGAAAATTGAAGCTATCAAAATTTACTGTTCAATACTCAATAGTTTATTTGCCTCCTTAAAATGGAAGGTAGAAACAAGATCTTAGCTAGTAAGTACTAGAAGACCAGAAGTCATGAAGAGATAGCAATGAATTTATTTTTTTGTTCTTCACTATTCGAGCGATCAATACATTAAAAGTTTAAAAGTACCTATTACTACCTTCTCCTAGTTTCTATTTTCCTGGTACTTTTTACGTTTGAACTACCGTTGGACTACTCATTTCCATCTCGTGAATAACGGCATACGGCAGGTTAATTACGAAACAGTGTCACTAAAATATTGTCTTACTGACTGTACCTAACACACAAAAAGAGTTGTAGGACGAGTTGTGCAATGAAAATAGAATTAATTTTGATTTTCTTTAACTCGTCCCATTTGGGCCGTAGGCTTGTAGGACGAGCTGGGAATCACTCTGAACTCCTGGTGAAGGACATCGTAATTGTCCAAAACCGTGGTCGGGATATTATCGACTATAAGACGTGAGTTTTGCCGTTTTTTTTTGTTTTAGTTATGGGGAACACTCGCGAGAGTTTTAAAAATCGTATCATCAAGATCACCATCCTGCCCTTATCCCACACTGGGTAGGGTCGGCACAAAAAAACAATCTCAATTCTCTTTCGTTATCATGATCTGTTAATTGACCACAGCTGGGAATAAGATTCTGTTATTTTCCCTGTCTCTATCAATCCAGTTCTTACCAATAGAGTTGAATATCTTCCTACAAGCGATGACAGAGAGTAACCCGCGGTTGTAGATCTTCTCGCAAATGTAACCGGAGCCGACGCTGCCGAGCCACATGCCGAAATATGGCAGCGCTGACAATATGGCACTCTGAAAATAAAGATATTTAGTGATAATAGATAAACAAGACAAGTTCGATGCTTGTTTGCCCATTCCAAATCATATTAAAGCGGTTCTTATAATTATTTTGGACCAAAATAATGTTTTGGAAAAGTTGTTGTACAACAACTTCTTAATAAATTGGAAATAGTTAAAAAATAATGAGATGATTTTCGATAAAAAAAGTTTAAATTAAGGAATCAAACAGGAACTACATATTTAGACAAGACTATAAACAATTTGACTCATTGGATCAAAGCTACAAATCTAAGAGGAGATGACACAACAAATTATGTAAAACAATTCAACCATTTAAAACAAAACGCATCAAAACAAGACAAAAATGTTTATATTTTTTCCTTTTGATACTTTTAAAACGAGGAAACTTCTCCAAGAGTTTAACACCATAACTGTCTATTGTTAACTACACACGCAACAGTTGTTCAAAGTAACACGTTTTATAGTGTGAAGTTGCAGGAAATTATGCGACTATGTGAACGATAATGCGAGAAAATCCGTGAGTTTTTGCAGTAAACCAGAAAATTCCATTTGTACTTACGTTTTTCAAAGAAATCTGCATAGCTCGCTCCAGATAGGTGGGCAGGTCGACGAAGAACAGGGTGAATGCTATGCCGCACCCCATGTGAGTCACTAGGATAGCCCATAGAGGCACGGTGCGGAATAAATCTCTCCATGGAGTGGGACGATTTTGCTGAAAATAGAGTCACCACTTTAATCATTTAATCTGAGGAGACATAAGTGGTTTATTATTTCTTTTTACATGCAGTGTTACTCTTTAACAAAAATCAAGCCAATCTACCATAATCTGCCAATCGGAAAAATACAAGAACTCAACTCCTTACTGCATGGATTTAGAAGATGCTTAGTAAAAAATAGTTTTATCAAATCTTTTAATGTTGTGATTTTAAATTATGGGCCTAGCTTAGTATGGGAGTTACAGTTTTTTTAACTATCCTAGTATTAAAATAGATTTAGTTATTACTTTTTCTTGTACTGCTTGCTTTTTTTGTGTCAAAAAGAATAATAATTATTTACAGCCTCAATCTTTAATAGTTATTCTCTTCTGTTTCAAGCAAAAGGCATCCAGGTCATTCTTGTGTTCTTGACAATGCTTTGTCTTCTACTGATCTGGCAAACAATATGTGGTAACTATTTAATTTTAATGATTGTAAGTACATTGACAAGTATCATCATCTAAAAGTCATAAGCCTCACCTTAGCATGATGTCCAGTATTGAGCTCCATCTCGATATAATCTCGTTCCTCCTCAGAGATCATCCTGTGTTCCCCTGGAGAACTGGCTGCGAACCAGTACCAGAAGCACGCCGTCACCATCATCAGCCCCGAGATGGAGTAGAAGATCAGCTTCCAACCGATGGCTGTTTCGGCCAGGAGACCAGACACTGGCATGGCGATGATTGTGCCTATATTGGTCCCTGGAATTGAAAACAATAAAAAACTTATAAACAGAAGGATGAAAGAAGAGGATTGGAATAAAACGAAAAGAAATCAAGGACAAAGACAAAATAAAAGAGAGACTATGCAATAATTCATTCCAAGGATAATGATAAAAAAACCAATTAGCAAAATATAAAATTATGCGTTAGTTTCATAAACTGATAAAAGGCCAACCTAATATATTTTTTGTATAATTTCTTCCATTACTTATGTGTGTATTCTTACTGTTTTTTTTTCAGAAATTGCATGAATTTATATGCAATATAAACATCTAAAATATGGTTATAATATAGCTGCGCTTTGTATCATTAGAACACAACTATTACAATACAATACAAATACTCTTTATTGTGACCATACTAAATATATTTTACAAAAAAATTGCTTAAAAATAGTAATATTATGTATACAACGTTTAAAACTAATTAAAACTCAAATTTAGAATCTATTAGTTAAACAACTAGTACCAATATAGCTTATTTACCTCCATAAACCAGTCCAGTCAAAGCAGTCCGTTCACTGGAAGGCAGCCACCGCCCCAGCAAGGTGTGGCTAGCAGGGAACAGGCATGCTTGAGTCAGTCCCATGCACACCCGACATGCGCATACCATCATCCAACCACCCTGGAAAAAAATCGTTTAATGTAGGTACGAGTATTAATTTACTAACACACGTGTGTAGGTAGGTATATCGAAAGATTAAACTTCGTTAAATAGTGTAGGTATAGTTGGTAATACTTTTCTTCATCCATCCCACACAAAATCCATCCTGTCTCTTTACCTATATATTCTTAACCCGCTACTTCTTCCTGCACTTTTTATACGTCATCAATCTAATCTCAACCACCGTTCAACCACCATTTAGTAATTACGCCACGCAAAATGTTGTCGCGTATTAACTGTACAGCAAATACAAATTAAAAGAGAAGAATAATAATTGCAGAACCTAAAAGAGAGGCTTACTTCCATTCTACCTACGGACGTCATGACAGACGGCAATGTGGCATCCTTACCTAGTGGCTCTACCAACTGCCCGCACCAAGCGTTTTGCTTCATCGTTTTTAATGAGAACTGGAACATTACTGTGCTTCGGTAGAAGGGCACTGTAGCTAGTGAAATTACTGGTCTGAAGAGTCTTAACATCTTTTCTCTCAAGTAAACTTAACTAACTTTTCACCCAGAATTTTACCTTTGTAAAATACTGGGTAGCACTGTACTAATTATGGGGAGCGTTATCTCTTACCATAAGGTCTTGCTCGTATTCTTACTTCCTTGTATAAAAAAAAAATTTGGAACACTTTGCCGTCATCCGTCATGTTTCCCGAGCGGTTCAACTTAGGTATCTTCAAGACACGAGTGAAAGAACCTTTCTAGGCTTGCGTGATCCATTGTCGACCGTATTTTAACTTTCCATCAGGTGGGATGTGGTCAAACGTTTGTAGGCGTATTCAATATAAAAAAAATTGGTGACGAATACTCACATAACTAGCAACGAAAGGTAGCACAAGGCACACAACCCCATTCGCCAGTAAAGCCACCAGGAGGATGAGCTTTCCTCCATACTTCTTGGCCAGCAGACCTGCTGGTATCTGCATGGTCATGTAGCCCCAGAAGAACGAAGAGAGGATGATGCCCTGGGTTCTTTTATCCCAATCGTATATCTGTAGAAATACTCCAAGTTTAATATGAAGGTAATAAAATAATAACAAAAACTGTGGGTGAACGCTAGATGCAATCAGTATTTTAACAACCGTTATTGTAACTTTATCAAACATACATTATTATCATAATCACCAATGCGAAAAGATTCCTTTATGAGTAAGTAGGTACGTAGGAGTAAAAATAAATGAACAAAAAGAGTGTGATGATTACGTTTTTAGATGCGTATCTAATAAATGTTTAAACATATCTTATATTACATAAACTAATAATAAATATACACTATAGTCTATAGTTTATACACTATCAAAACGTGATGTAATTATCTCTGACTATTTACTAAGAAATATACTAAAAATAGAAACACGAGATCTTCAAAGGAAAATTTTAGAACGTTGTGAACAAATGAGATTTTCTCACTTTTTTTTGTTTAATTCATAGTGTAAGTTGTGTAAAAATGGATTACCCATTCGTTTTAGACATTATTACATTGTTTTTTTGGGTTCCGTACCTCATAAGGAAAAAACGGAACCCTTATAGGATCACTTTGTTGTCCGTCCGTCTGTCTGTCTGTCTGTCTGTCTGTCAAGACCCTTTTTCTCAGGAACGCGTGGAGGTAACAAACTGAAATTTATAGGAAATACTAAGGTCCATTGCCTCTTAGAGCTGTGAAAATTTCAAACTTCTAGGCCAACGCAATCCAAAGATATAGTCGAATATGTCACAAATTTCAGCAAATTTTCGACATTACCAAATAAATCAAAACCTACGGGGCACTTCCCGTGAACTCAGAATCTTTAAATTTGGCACGAAGTAACTCCTTAGAGCACAGATATAGGAAAAATTGCGAAAACCATAAATTTTTATTTGCATCATATGAAAAAAATATTTTGAATAATTTTATACTTACTACCCCTTTTCTCATGAACGCGTAGACGTATTAAATTGAAATTCATATCAAATACTCAAGACTATAATACCTTTAAACTGTAATAAAATCAAACCTCTATCTCAACGCATTCAAAAGAAACAGTAATTTTAGCCGTATTTTTTAACTCGCGACTACTCTCAAGGGAATCGAAACCTACAGGGTACTTGCCGTTAACTCAGAATCTTGAAATTTGGTACGCAGCAACGTCTTAAATTATAGGCACAGGAAAAATTGCGAAAACTGTAAATATTTAGTTACATCATTTAAAAAAATATTTTTAATAATTTTGTTTTACTACCCCATTCCTCAAGAACGCGTACAGGTATTATATTTAAATTCATACCAAATACTCAGCTTTATAATAACTTTAAGCTGTAAAAAAATCAAACCTCTATTTCAACGCAATCAAAAGAAACAGCAATTTTAGCCGCATATTTTCAATCTCACAAGTACTCGCAA
Organism: Hemithea aestivaria; assembly: GCA_947507615.1. Taxonomy (NCBI): domain Eukaryota; kingdom Metazoa; phylum Arthropoda; class Insecta; order Lepidoptera; family Geometridae; genus Hemithea; species Hemithea aestivaria. The sequence continues at coordinate 17,266,613 of OX382335.1, forward strand.
GGGAATCAAAACCTTCAGTACATAATATTATACCCACTTTTCCTTAGGGTTCCGTAGAAACCCGTAGGTTTGTACGGAACCCTCGGTGCTCGAGTCCTACTCGTACTTGACCGGTTTTATTTTTAAATAAAAAATATAATTTCTCCTTTTATTTATTGTTTCCTAACTTAGACTCAGAATTCATTTATTCGAATGAGATACGAGTATCGAGTACTTTACGAAGAAATTGTACGAATGGAGTACTTTTGTTTGTAAATTTATTTTACATTTTTTAGCTTTATTTCTTTAAACTCTTAAAGACTCTAAAGCTCATTAACAAATACTCTATGAGGAGAACGAGCAAGAAGAGGGGAACAGGGATTGACTGAGTATCTCTGCTGTGTGAGCTGTGTGAGAGCTCTGTCTCTTTTCTTTTATATGTTTTAGAATATACCATAATTAATGTAAAAACTTTCTTCCTTTTTTTCAGTATTTTATGATAAAACACTGTTTAGACACACCATAATTCATTAAGTTATATATGTAGAATACGTTATGGGTTTGCTTATAAAAAGAATTTAGTAAGTATTAAAATATAGATATAATTTAGTACCGCAAACTATTTGTTTTCCCAAATAAATCTTACTAATATTATAAACGTGAAAGTTTGTAAGAATGGATGTGTGGATGTCAGGATGTTTGTTACTCTTTCACGGCTAAATGGGTAGACCGATTGAGCTGAAATGTTGTATAGAGATAGATAAGACCCTGGAATAACACATAGGCTACAGTACAGCGGGTAAAACCGCTGGGCGCAGCTTGTAAATAAATAAATATGTAATGACCTCTACGTTAGTATCATTCTTTCTTTCAGGGTCTGTCATGGCGAGGATGGCGATGCCGAGGCTGCTGCGGGCGATGAACAACGATATCATGCACTGACAGATGCATATCATCTGCACGTGCCGGATACCGAACCCGAACTCTGGAATAATGACATTTTATTACAATTTCACAAGAATATCATGGCCACTTTGTCATAGTTACCAAATTGTGAAACTCGCAAAATTATTCAAATAATAAGCACAAGTAGGCACTCTGCGTTTATATGAATAGGCAAAGAAGCACTTTTTCATGTCCATTTTACAAAATAATTTAAAAATTTTAAAAATAGCTATCAATTTGAGCTATTTTAAGATCACTATACATCAAAATGAACCTCAATGAGAAGATCGAACAAAAAAATTAAAATATAAAAATGTCTCTATATTCTTTATTTACTTAGTTATCATGGTGATCCATTAGAGTAAAGTACTTCAATATCATTTAATAATAATAACAACAAAATATTGATAAAATGGTTCAGCTTTATATTATTATTGAAGTCAATCGTCTTAAAGCACTTCTATCGATACAAAGTCAAAGGAATAATATTTATAATAAAGTCTACGCGAAAATTCTATAGAATTATAACCAAATTTCTAAACCAAAATTTATATTGACTCAAAGCAATTTCACACATGATTTGAAATTCTCTAAACCTATTATAATGTTAAGCTGAAATGAATTATTTTTAAATGGAGTGACATCACAGGCTATAGAAATAAAGGCAGACTCCGCTCTCTATAACACTGACAAGTTAACTCTCTGAAATTTTATTATGTCATGTATAGTAAAAACTTTACGTAAAACAACGACACACAAGCAGAAGGCTCGCCTGTTAGTGCAATTATAGTCGAATTTAGACATCTGCAACCCTAGTAGTAACTATTTAAATCGAAATTTTATTATCTCCTACAATAATAATATGAATGGTACCAAATTTGTATCAATAATGTGAGTGTAAGTATATTTCCAATCTGTTGTTTCCCGAGCGATACTAATCAAGGCACTAGTGAATAGGCATCTTACGTGATTTTTCGTCAACCGCATGTTACATCAGGTGGAATGTGGTCAAATGTAGGCCTATTTAGTATTACAAAACATGAAGCTTCACTTTGTTCAGGAAAGAGCACTCTATGGAGAGACTTGTTGTGCACGGTCCAATTGAAAGGAAGAGAGCTCGAGGCCGTTCTCGAACTCGCTGGATTTACCTCACTAAGAAGGCCACAGGGGGTCTATGACCCAGTGCTCTCGCAACGCCATTAACAGACAAAAATTGTGTCACTTCGATAAATCCATCGGGAAAATCCAAGCACACCGAGCATCAGAGCAACCACGAACTCTCTGACAAGAGTGAACGACTTAGAAGAAGAAGAAAAGCTTCACTTGTTTGGTGCGCGGTATCTATCGTTGTTGCTTATTCTATGGGTGAAGTCTATTTAAGCCTAGAGTCGTCGAGCACTAAGTGAATTAAGAACTTTAATTAAATGAAAACATTCACAAGTTTAACACTAGATGGTATTTGAGATACAAATGAATTTGAAACGTGTTTTAATTTGATTGAATTAAACGCATATTAATGTTTCTATTTTTTTTATGAAAATGAATGGAAAGACGAGTCAATCAAACGCCTGTTATTGGTAAGCATTATGACTCCCCATACACAGTACCACCTAGTGTTTTAAAATAAAAAAAATGTACATAGCACTGCGTATGTAACCCTGAACAACAACCACTAATATTAATTAATAGTTGTTAAATTTATAATGCAAATATTTTGGTAACGTTAGAATTCCTCGCCGTCTCTTAAAACTTAGTTAGACTCAGAAATTTAGAGCGGAATTAACACTAAATATTAAAAAATAACTAATAATTGTTGTGATGGATTTCCGGAAAGTAACGCCTAGTTCCATTAATTAGCCAAGTAATTTCAAAGGTAGCATTTCCCTTATGTCTGGATCGCTGTATTGCCACTGTAGGTACATTGTTCATTACTGCTTGGCGGATGAATAACTATACGATTTTTAAAACGACAATATTAGACGGGAGCTGTGCTGTGTGCAAGCAAACGAAGCGTAGGAAGTCCACCCACAGAGTGGGCAGACGAACTTATAAAGGTCGCCGGAAGACGCTGGATCCAGGTCGCTTCCAACCGGTACATAATATGGAAGTCCAAAGCGGAGTGGACGTCCTACGACTGAGATGATGATGATGATGTACCGTTTTTGTTGTTTTAGTTATGGATGAATAACTGGCGAAGGTGTGGAATTTTCTTAACGGTTTCTTTCAATATTAAAGACATTTTCTTTAAAGTTTAAAAACATAAATGTCATATACGAGTACATACGTTAACGATATATCAGCAATCTGTATGTTTAGTCGGGACACGATAGCTGTCCTTATTGTTTGGTTTGTTTAGGATAAACGGTTCGACTTACTATTGTTTGTTGTAACAATAATTTATACAAATAGCAAGCTTATGTTCACGGCTTTGCTTCAACTTTTCAACGGTTTACTATTCCTAAGATTTTTGCTAGAAACGGCGAATTTACGAAGGGTGGCATACGCGTTTTTATTTGCGCAAATCAACTCGCAAAGTATTTACACGTTCCGAAGTTCCCAGTTTTCAGTATGTGCTTCGGTAAATAAGTTACTATTTATTATAAAAATGGCTAAATTATTTATCTTTTCAGTCCATTCAGTCTAGCTTTAGGCAAAAGTTAACAGAATAGACTAAAAACTGAAATAAACTCTAATGTACATACATGATGGGCGGAATTATCGCTTAGACCAATTCCTTTCAGGGAACCAGCTTTGCATAGAGTGAATAGAATAGAATAACTAACAAGCTACAAGACATACTAAGTTATTAGTAGATTGCCAAGAAGAAAGAAGTTTCAAAATTCTGTTTAAAATGATGTACTTACTCTTAGAAGATTTCGCCTCTTCCATACATTTGACTTGGTATCCATCAATTTTCTTGTCTTCAACCATTTTGAACCACTTAACTCCATTCCTTGGACACAAATGAGCTTCATTAAGAGCAATTACATTATATATTATCTAATTTGTATACCAAACATTGATAAGGTAAACTAGCCATTATTAATTTCTGAAGTAAAGTTGATATTTGTGTGTATATTTAAATTAAATATATTTATAGGTAAATGTGCCGGGAGCAAAGCTGATGTGGTATCTGCAAGTAAATACACAAGAATAACCTTATCTTCGAAGATATTTGTTGTGACAATACATATTCGAAGACATAAGAAGTACCCAAAGTAAAAATGTCACGGTTACGTATCCGGATGATATTCGTATATTTTTGACAAAGCAAAGTGTGCAGAATAAATTTTGCTTCCCTTGATTTATGAGCCAAATTTATAGTACCTTGAAAGCATCGCATTGAAATTTAGAAAAAAAAGAGCACCTACCTACTTTTTTTTTTATTTACAATGACAGCTTTTTAAACACATCCACGAAACCTTCTAAAATTGTTGGCTTCATTTTCGTGAAGGAGAAAGACTTATTACAATTATGACAATATAAGGAATTTCTTTGAGATAGTTACTGCTTCTCTTTAGCATTCTAAACAGGTGCGTTCAACTGACAAGAGCAGTCCCCAATCACAGTTAAAGTGCATGAAATTTGTTGACATCTCAGCACGTTAGCAGCATTTTTGACCAGAAGGTCCACCAAGCTTAACGTTCTCGGAAATACCCTAAGAGCAATACGACCACAATTGAAATAGTTTGCTAGTTTTTGTAGCAAAAAGTTATTGTTGCCAGTAATACATCTATATTGAAGTAACACACCTTTGTCAGTTATTCGGTAATTCGTCATTTTTACCATCTGACACAGGCGTCCCAAATCAGGATTTGCACTTATTGTCACAAAAAAAATGTTCTACGTTTGTTATTTGAAGACATCAGAGGTCTTCTGGGTCTTAAATTATTTATTTGGTTTTTGCTTGACCATCTTTCATATTATCGGTAGATACATATATCTCATGTTCTTTACGAAATCATGGCTTACAATTTAAAATTATATCAATTTAAAGTCAAGCACGAATTCAAATGCAGTAGTGGTACATTATTTGCTGAAGTAATAAATTTATGACAACGCAATAAATCTTCTACTTACTGTTTGAACAGAGATAAAATAAGTGTGGTTAGTGGTTATGCCATAATATTATAATGGTTATCTCTATAGTTGAAAGATAATAATATTACATATAACAGTAGCAATAGACTTGATCTTTATCTACTTCATCATTGTTGTAAAAGTTACAACTGTAGAAAAACCAGTAATATTAAAAATTGTAAACTGATTTCAGTCGAGCCTAAAACGGACATTACTCGAGTACGAGACGGCCTTTTTAAATCGTATCATGAAATTTGCTAAACAAATTTAAATAACTTACACTGTGTCAAAAACATAATAGTAGTAATACTTTTTTTTTGCAGAATTTCGAGAACAATCATATTAAAATATTATGCACTCGAATTTCTCCGAAAAATTAATAAAATTTTAACTTCCTTTTTAGCTTACTATTAGCCAACAACAACAAAAACTTGCACAGAGCAACATGCAAATCATTTTACATATATGACTATAAAAGGTAAAAAGCTCGTCTAGTCTAGCAGCCTTGACATTGGTTTATAATTTTTTATTTTTCATATCAGATAGAAAGAAGAAGATGCTAGAGTTAGCAAAGTGTATTACTATATTGGATGTCATTATGGGTGTGGGGTATATAATTCATTCAGTATTTTTTATATTTCAACTAGTCTTTACTACAGACACTAGCGATAGTTTTAGAAACTATGTAAGTCAAACAAGTTTCAAAGTGTCAATAGAATTAAACTTCGATTAGACAAGTGAAGTTCACAAGAATTGAGAATATTGTCCTAAGTTTATAAGGTCATCGGTCGTCTGACCCTATAGTACTTGGTTACATTCAAACAGTATTTAGAGACATGAGTTGAATGTATTGTTAATTCTTTGAGTTATATTATTTTGAGTAAGGAGTACAAACAAAAAATTAGTCATTAAATTAAATTCTAGAGTTAAATTTTTATATTTTATTCTATCATTATCCATATCCATCCATATCCATACATATAATAAGAATGGAAATTTCTCCCCATTCATTGTGATCCTTTACTAAGATTAACTGTGAAAATACGCATATGAACAAAACGACGCGAAAAAGTCGCTTGCGCGATGTAATTCGTAAAACATTTTGTCAATTTTTCCTAGGGAAACGTAAAATAAAATAATAAAATAAATAATAATCATTTATATCGGACACATCGCCCCTAATTTACATCAAAAATTCGAAATAAAAGTAATAGAATATAAAGTAAATTCAATTCAAAAAAAAATAGTGCCTAAAACGCTACAGACGCCATCTATCGATGTGGCTGTAAACTTGTGGTTGACCTTTAGTTTAATTTGGGCTAAATTTGTAAATAGTTTGTGTCACTGGTGTGGTTAAACAACACCACCGATTTGAATAAAATTTTCACTAATACGTTGCAGTTTTCTCTACTTGAAACTTAGTGTTGGTTTTAGTCAAATCGGTTCATAAATAAAAGAGTTATATCAATCTAAAGATTCGCATATAAAATGCTAATAAACAAGAATGGAAGTCATAGGAACCGCGTAATCAAAAGACAAAACCTCATCGAGTTTGGGCTCATTTGATTCGTCTTGACGAGTACTTTAATACTATATAGTAACCAGGATCTAATGATGGAGCTAGAAGGTGACCATAGGAACTCCGTGATTAAAAGACAAAACCCCATCGAGTTTGGGCTCATTTGATTCGTCTTGACGAGTACTTTGATGCTATATAGTAAACAAGGTCTGATGATGCACGACGAACGTAAATATAGTAATAGGGTAAATATAGTACATTTTGCACCTTATTTTTAATTTCTAAACCATGTAAAATCATCAGTTAACAAATTAGAATTCATTTAAATTAGTAAATGTAACTTATTTCCAGCGCCAGCGGAAAATAATGGAACTAATCTAATGTGCGCATGACGCGTCTAAATATCAGTAATAAGTATCCCACCAAAAACATTCTGTAAAAAACTAGCCAAGTCTCGATGGAGCTGCTTGTTTATCTCTAAAAAGTAATGAAATCTAGACAAAGTCGTGCCAAGTATAAGGTTCCTTACTGCGATTTCTTTATTATTATAGTTAATGTTGTGTGACTTGGCCGTTGAAGGGTACACAAGGGTACAAAACCAGATGCTCTATGACACTTGGATCGCCTAAACATAAGTATTATTGAAATACGCAGCTTTATCAAGCCTACAATTGACTGGTTATCCTATCAACGTTTTCCAAGTGGAAATTTTCTATCGTGAATGGGTAGCGGACAGATTGGTGCAATAGTGTCATGGAGCACCTGGTATAATACCCTTGTGTACCCTTCAACGGCCAAGTCACACAACATTAACTATAATAATAAAGAAATCGCAGTAAGGAACCTTATACTTGGCACGACTTTGTCTAGATTTCATTACTTTTTAGAGATAAACAAGCAGCTCCATCGAGACTTGGCTAGTTTTTTACAGAATGTTTTTGGTGGGATTTCACTTATTTTTGTAGAAACGCTATATTATAAGGTTATCAGAAATACAAACCGTAAGCGCGTTTTAAAATACAGTCAGCGCCATCTAGATACGTGTGCGTTCACTCTTAGTCCAATGCATCATAATATTATACCGGGAAGTGGGCCTAATTAAACTTGCAAGATTTAATTACAGACAGACAGATCGACAGGTGAAAGTAAATAAAAGCTTGTAGTAAAGGCGGTATGTCGATCTCTTCTAATAGTTTGGTTGGGCTCTTATTTTAGTTGGCCACGCTAGATATCGCCTGATCATAACTGACGATTTACGACACATATACACACTCACATATACATATACTATGCCTTAAATATATTTTGAATTAATAAGTTGGATATTACACAATTTTAACCATTGACTGCAAATGTAACTTTGTAATCCTATACATTTATATGAGATTACAAAGTTATTTATGCAGATGAATTATCTCGAAAACGAGACCGAAATTGCATGTTTTTTTAGTTTTCCTATGGCTTATACAATAAATTCTAAGTATATACCAAATTTCAGCTCTCTGAGTTTATGGGAAGTACTAGTTCTATTTTGATGATCATGAGTGAGTGAGTGTCGAAAATGCGAAACTTTGCTTTCGCTTAACTTCGGAACTTAATGACCTACAGACTTGAAATTTTGGATTTTAAGTATGTAATTATAGCTTACTAGATGACGAAAATTTCTGTGTTCTGGTCTTATCCAGAGGTTCTCAAATAGGGGCCTGAAAATGCGACGAAATGGTTCCTGTAAAGATGGTACGGCAGTGCTTGCTTCGCGCTCGACTTGGCGGGGGCACTACCGTGCCCCCAGATCTTTTTGCTGCTTATTTTTAATTTCTAAAACATGTTAAATCATCTGAAGATAAATAGAAAAATTCATTTAAAGTTCATTGTAAAAGTAAATTATTTTTCAAATTCATTTAAAATTCATTATTTTTCATACAAAGTAGCGCCACGGAAAATAATGGAACTATAATGTCTTAGGAAATCTCTTAGATAAAATCGTTCGTATTTTTCTCTACAATTAACCTGGTATTGGTTTTATTTAAATCGGTTCATTAATAAAAAAAATATATCAATCTAAAGATTCACATATAAAATGCTGAAAAATAACCGATCGTTTGAATAGGGTTGATGCGTGTTTTAAGTAGTGTTTATTATTAAGTACCGTGTAGAATAGAACACAAGCATAATTAAATTATAATTATAATAAATAATGATGCAAAAATAAATGTAGTTTGAAAATAAAAGTTTGTATTTTCGCGCTTTATTTGAATGTATTGCTTTAGTGTAGCCAGATCATAGCGCTTTTTTGCTTTTTTTTTATCCGCGGCATTTAGTGGAAATAAATTTAATTTATTCGATTATAATAATAACTGTATGTCCTAAATAATTTTTCTTTGTAAGATTAAAAAATAACTAGGTATTTAATTATTAAGAAATTAACTATTATTATGTGAAATTACGAGGACTCAAAATCTAAATGTCGCCACTGAATCACAAAATTATCCGTTACACAAAACGGCCGCCGTTTGCAAGCGCAAAATGTTTATAAATACGCTTAAGGAGAAATTTTAATTATTTAGCCATTATATAAAAAGCCGCATTATCTTATTGTCGATTCAATTGGCCGCTTGCAACCCGCCGCGGCTCATTGCAAATATTTTGTTCAATTTCTAACAACAAAACTTCATAACAACAAAAATGGCGTCGACAGCTAATTCTGTCATACAAAAACAAAACTTTAAAAACAGTGAAAATTCGGACATTTTGGAAAAAAAATGTGATATATAAAAAGCTTTATTTCCAATTATTATTTATTGTAATGATTAATAAACGAGAGCAATGAAAAAGTGAAAGTATTTGGAGGTTATTCTACACGTGAAAACGCTAGGGTGTCTATGGAAATTGGTATACGGCGAACGTCTGCAGAATATTATTCTACCTTCATCGGTTCCAAGGGCGGATCCAGGATTTGGTCCTGGGGGGGGCAAGGTGCAGACGGGCATATTATAATTTTTACTACGAAAAGTGTGTGTTTAGCTTACTCTGAACAGTTAGAAAGTTCAAATACCCTTAATAATAATTACGCGAGCAGCGTGTTGCGAGCGCCGAGAAAAAAAAAATCTTAACCAGGGCCCTCCCCCTTAAATCTGCCTATGATTGGTTCTGTGGCTATAATGTAAATTGAGCACTCTTAGTGACTGATTTTTTAAATGTAAATTTGTATTATTGTAAAACACTCGGCCAATCATGATGACCGATGGTAATTGAGTTTAGGGAATTGCAACATCAGTTGGTTAGGTTAGGTTCGAACAGTGACGCGCCGCGCTCCGTCTCCGCGGGCTCACCGCGTCTCCCAGGGAGGTAGAGAGGTGGAAGGAGGAAGCCAAGGAGGCACTGCTCGAGAGGTGGAGTACGCGTCTGGCCCACCCTCGAGCAGGCAGCTGGACAGTGGTGGCAGTCCGTCCACTACTCCAGCAGTGGACGGACAGAGAGCACGGGTCCTTGACCTTCCGGCTCGTGCAGGTGCTTTCCGGGCACGGATGCTTCGGAAAGTACTTGCACCACGTAGCCGGCAGGGAACCGACCCCTGCTTGCCACCACTGTGGTAGCGACGTGGATACGGCGCAGCACACACTGGAGGAGTGCCCAGCATGGGTCAGTGAGCGTCGTACCCTCGTCGCTGTTATGGGGGGCGAACTTTCGCTGGCAACCATGGTAAGAGCCATGGTTGCGAGCGAGGAGTCGTGGCAGGCCGCGGTTTCGTTCTGCGAGAAGCATCAATCATCATCATCAGCATCTCGCAGAAGGAGATCGCGGAACGCGAACGGGAGGTCACCACCGACCTCCCGATGCGTGCCCGGAGAAGGGGGCGTCGGAGGCGTATCTTCCACGCCCTTCTCCAGCCCCCATAACCTGGGTCTAGGCGACGAGTACGGGGGTACTCGTCGCCGCAAGAACAGACCCACGAGGTGGCGCGCGCGGTGTTTCCGCGCGCCCCTTGAGAGGGTGGGGTGAAACTCCTCTTCACCCCACCGCGGAGGGGTCCTCCTGTCAGTGAGGACCAAACGCCGTCGGGGCCGCGGATGAATGCTTCGGCGTACCCGTTGCCCCGGCATTATGGCGTCCCGCAGGAACACCCCCAGGTTTTTTAGTGGGTATCCCCGCCGCTACCATCTTTGGCGGGGGAGTCCCACATACCGCCCCGCGCCCCCCGGCGTGGGGTGATGATGCGTATTGCATTTTTCGTGCCGCGGGAGCGGCCGGCGATGCGCCGGATAAGACTTTTTCACATTATTATTTTTTAATTCTCTTTATTTTTTTGTTATTTTAATGCATCTATACCTTATATGATAAAAATGTAATAAGACATTTATTCAATAAGTTTCAATAATATTAAGTCATTAAATAAGTACTTGATTACTGATATAAAGTCTTGACAATCAGTCTGAGGTGTATTTCTACACATTTCACGCATGCAAATAAGCGGTGGCCGTTTGTGAAAAGAGCGCATTGTACGCACACCTTTCGTAGTCAGATAAAAACAATTTGATATATTATATACTACTAGCTGTGCCCAGCGGTTTTACCCGTTGTCCTATAACCGTTGTGTTATTCCAGTGTCTAAGTTATCTCTATACCAAATTTCAGCTCAATCGGTCCACCCGTTTAGGCGTGAAAAAGTAACAAACACACATCCAGACATCCATTCTTACAAAACTTTCACGTTTATAATATTAGTAAGATAAATCCGCGTTTTTTGAGTGTTACTGCCCGGTTTTTAACTTTCGCTGCTGGCAACACCTCTCAACTCCGGTCAACAATAATAATTAGTTTGAAGCATCGTTTGAAGTTTGTAATTTGAATAATATTTTGTGAATGATTGAGTGTTCTTTTATCTTTTAGGTTTCACAAAATACTAATAACGTGTGTAGTACTTACATAATTATTTAGATAATTATTATAAATTGTTTTTTGTCATGGGGTAAAAGGGCAAAAATTTTAGCGTATCTAAGTGAGATTTTTTAGGTTATGTTTATTTATTTCGATTTTTGACATAGGTAAGTTTTATTATTATAAAGTTAGATACCTATTAGTTAAATATTTCAAAAATATTCCATTGACAAATTAGATTAATGAATTATAACTTCTTTTCAGTTTGTACATATACACAGAAAATGAAACGAGAAAAAGAAAACAGTCTATGAAAGGATAAATATTATTATAATTTGAAGACTATTAAAGAAAAGGTTTGTACAACTCTTTGCCTATAGAGTTACCTACTATAGGTACTTACTCTTAATTCCATTGATGTAAAAAATATTATTTTCATTAATGTAATAATACTATGCACCCAGCAGTTTTACCCGCTGTACCTTTGTGTTATTCTAGGGTCTAAGCTATCTCTATACCAAATTTCAGCTCAATCGGTCCGCCTGTTTAGGAGTGAAAGAGTAACAAACATTTATCCAGACATCTATACATTCTTACAAATTTATTATGTAGTAAGACTAGCTTGCCTGTCTGTATGTTATATCAATGTCTTAAGCTATCTCTATATGATGGTTAGCTGAATCGGTCCATCTATTATACCCAATAGGTGTAAAGAACCAAACTACAGTAAAATTAGACAGCCAATTGTCTCACTGTTTATAATGCAAACTGTTATTAGATTTAATTTATCTTAAAATGTTACCTACAATATAATATTATGATAGGACTAGCTGCGTCCAGTGGTTTTACCCACTGTACTTATAGCCTTTGTGTTATTCCAGGGTCTAAGCTATCTCTATACCAAGTTTCAGTTCAATCGGTCCACCCACTTAGGCGTGAAATAGTAACAAGCATACACCTTGGCATCCACACATTCTTACAAACTTTCACATTTATAATATTAGTAAGATGACTACAATATATAAAATTTGTTTTACAGCCTTAAATAACTCTTCATATCGGAGATGTACATGAGTTACTGAATCTACTGATGAAAGCACTGCAAAATGAGTAAGCACCCGTTCCAGAGGAATAAATTAACAAGTTGAAGAACCCCTCGATTATATTTTAAATATAAATCTTTTATCATTAATTTTCTAATTATAGGTATACCATTCACATAACAGTTATTAAATGAGTGACTTTTAATATCAAATTTATAAGCTATTTATTTGAAAATTATGATAATACATTAGTTTTTATATATGCATACAGTGGTTTTACCCGCTGTACTGTAGCCTATGTGTTTTTCCAGGTTATATGGGAAGTAACCGCTGCTGATGCTGATTTAACTAACTTAGTGTAGATAGTTTGAGTTTCGGGAAAGAAAATCGAATTGTTGCCTGGGGTAGCGAAGCAAAACTGCATTGAAAAACCCTGCACCATATTCTTCGCTACTCACAGCGGGAGCGAATATCAGTTTAGTCATTCATCATGTCTAAATGGGTGCACCAAATTAATTATAAATTGATTGACGCGTTACGAAGTGCGCGCGGGTCAGCTAGTTTTAAATAAAACGTTAAAGCCTTTTATTTTATGAACTATCTACTCCCGTACGATGTTTAGTAAATCTGGGAAGCGAGATAGGGTTTAATCCGGCGTTCTAGGTTTGCTATTTACCATCGTCGCTTAAAATTAGGGAAGATCTTGGTCTTTATTAAATTTAAAGTAAAATATAATAGTTTAATGAAACCATTAAATAAGTGATAATAGTGTTTAATCCATTAAAAGATAGTAAATATTAAATTATTTATAATAAAATCTATCAATTCTTATTACCTACTAACGTTAATAATAATTATATCATTTAATAATTATTATTAATACTTAGCACCATACTTTCAAAATTCTTACAAAATCCATGTAATTCAGTCAAAATTATTTACAAAATAACAGCAAAAATTTGCTGTAATATTATATATCTAACAAAATATATTTTACTTTATTAGAAGTAAATCAGTCTTTAATTAAATAAATTGTCCTAATAATAATTAACTAATTACAAGCTAGTTTTAACGATTCCCGGATCATCGTCCATGATGTGGTTCCGAGATTCTGATTTTGCCTTCTGTGGGGGCTTTTTACCTCCTCCTGAAACAAAACAAAAACAATTGTATTACAATTACATTAATTAATTAAAGGATGGGGTTTGTTTTCCTAGTTGTCGAGAAATCGGAGTTGCCAGCTTATCGTTTTCTCTGATCTTTATTTTTTTTCCAAAATAGCGATGACGTTCACAATTTTATTCGTGCTACGTAACGTTCATAATGTGTGTGTGTTTGTCCATACGTTTTTGAAATTCGTATTTTCTTTAGGTATTTGTATAAAACGATAAAAATATTTAACAAAATACGCAATATGCCAAGCCTTCTTTAGACGTTTATCTAAATACAAATATTACTTTTAAATGTAATATCTGTCCAGAAAGTAAATTGATGTTATCTGTAACATCACACCATGATTAAAAGTTTTTTTTTTTTTTTTTTTTAAATCTATATAAATAAAAATGAATTGTTGTTCGTTAGTCTGATTAAAACTCGAGAACGGCTGTGCCGATCGAGCTGATTTTGGTTTTAAAATGTTTGTCGTAGTCCAGGGTAGGTCTAAACGGTGAGCAAATAAGGAAAAATTGCGAATAAGATAGAGTAAAACGACAATTCCATTTTCCCATATAAAAGTTGACCACTTACTTCTGTCAAACATGTGACGGTATTTGTACTCTCAGTTCCACTAGAATTGAAGAACGCATTAAAACAAGACTTTTGAATCGACAACATAATATCAACTTTGCTCATAACATCGTGTATTTAAATTTCAAAATATAAAAATAATTAATGGGTTGACATTTTTGACGGGTGCCAACCTTATGAAATTATGACAGGCATATGTTATGCAAATAATGCCGCAAATTAGAAAAATAAAGTATACCAAGGAGGTTCCACGTTTGAGTTTTTAACAATTTTAAAAAAGTTGTACGCTTAATTCGGTACCTTAGAGGTGGAAGTAAATAGGTTTAATGATGTTTATGGTTGTATTAGTTCTGTGTGTTTATGACTCACAAACTCGGTGCACACGATCTTCTAAATTCAAATTTACTTTACCATCTAGAGGATTAAATGGACTTTTCCAGTCAGATATCGAAGCGCAAAAATACACTTTCCGAGGTGGGGGGATGAAAAATCTTTAATGAATTTCATTACATAGCATCGTGTGTATGGCCAAGTACGTTGTTGGATGTACTCTGTTGAGTGGCAAAAGCGTGGTTTGCCACATGCTCACATATTAGTCTGGTTGGTTGACAAAATAAGGCCAGAAAAAATTGATTCCATTATTTCAGCCGAAATTCCTGATAAAACGGTTGACCCAAAATTGCATACAATAGCAAGGTTTTCATGTAGACAATCGTTGGATTGTGCAGTACTCGCCCATATTGTCCAAAACTTTTGAAGCTCACATCAATGTGGAATTTTGTAACTCTGTGAAATCCATAAAGTACATATGTAAATATGTTAACAAAGGTAGCGACATGGCCATCTTCGCAGTAACAAACACAAATGATGATGTGTCTCAGATGGGTCCCTACGTAAGCAGCAATTAGGCTATTTGACGCATATTTTCGTTTGCAATTCATGAAAGACACTCCACTGTAGTCCATTTGGCAGTTCATTTGGAAAATGGACAACGAGTGTATTTCAACCCAAACAACGCTGTGGATAGAGCGGCACGTCCACCTGTGACCACATTGACAGGTTTCTTCTCAATTTGTGAAACTGATCAATTCGATCGCACTTTGCTGTGTGCTGATATACCACGCTACTACACATGGAACGCATCATCAAAGTCTTTTCAGCGTCGTAAACAAGGAACACCACTTGAAGGATAAGAAAATGTATTTTCCACAGATGCTATAGGCCGTATATATACAGTACATCCAAATAACGATGAATGTTATTATCTTAGATTGTTATTGGTGAATCTTCCTGGTCCAACATCTTTTCAACAATTGAGAACAGTTAATGGACGTGTTAGACTATTTATAACTCGAGAACGGCCGAACAGATTTGGATGAAAATTGGTGGGAAGGTAGCTTAGGAATTTAAGAGTTAAAAAATGGTAGAAATTTTAATCTAAGAAACTATAGATCATCAAAATCGGTCCAGGCGTTCTTGAGTTATGAGTATTGAAACTTTTACGAAGTACCAGGACACCAGAAACAT
The DNA here is from genome assembly GCA_947507615.1 of Hemithea aestivaria. Classification (NCBI taxonomy): domain Eukaryota; kingdom Metazoa; phylum Arthropoda; class Insecta; order Lepidoptera; family Geometridae; genus Hemithea; species Hemithea aestivaria. Next base: position 17,282,330 of record OX382335.1, read on the forward strand.
GTAGGAGATGTTCGGCTCATTTTTTGAAGTTATGGTTTGACAAATTTATTTGTATTATAAACTACTTGCTGGAAGTATAACAAAACGTCATAAATAAAACAATGACAATTATAAATTTTGAAGTTTAACGTTTGATTTGTTTTGGTTGGAAAATATAATATTTACAGATAGTTAAGAAAATTTGATTAGCAATGCCGCGACCAAGACAATCGAATCTTTACCGACAAAGCCGAAATGCGACTAGGATTCGGAACATTGCGAATGAAAGGACAGATGAAGAACAAGAAATTGCACGTGAAGAGAGCCGCGTTAGTATGTCTCGGCTGCATACTTATCAATCACAAGAGCAAAGAGAGTCAGCGTGAAACGGCACGCTTGGCAATGCGAAATCATCGAGCAAATCTCAGAGTTGAACGGTTAGATAATGTAAGACGCACAAACCAATGGAATGGGCCAATGGACATTGTTTGCGAGTATTGTGACGCATTGAAGTTATCCGGAGAAACGCAGGATTATGCTGCCTTAGTGGGAAAGTAAAATTGCCATTATTGACTCCACCACCTGAGCCATTACATTCATTGCTTCGTGGCGAAATATCCGAATCACGACATTTTCTAGCAAACACTCAAAAACATAATAGTTGTTTCCAAATGACATAATTTGGGGCAGACATTATAGAAGAACGAGGGTTTAATCCGACATTCAAGGTATATATTGTTACGTATATATACAAACTTAAAAAAAAGTTTAAAAGATATTAAGAAAGAAAGAAATTGTTTATTGAGCAAAGATTACTTAGGTGCAAATTAAGGATTTTTTTTTTTAGATACAAGGACAGATTCACCATAGAATTGGATCATTGCAACCTCTCGAAGATGCACAGCATAGATTTTTACAAATATACTTCATGGGCAACATGGCGGAACAACTTGATCGACGTCAGGAAATCAATGCAGCAATAAAAAGAGCAATTCTTCACGATTAATTGTTTGTGAAAACTTGGAAAGAAGAGATATTGTGCTGTCACGTAAATAAGGCATCGCCTTGGAGTTTGTATCCCCCACTACCCCACATAATTACATTAATTTAAATAAAAACAAAAATTGGGTAATTTTATTACTCTAAGGCGGAACGAAGTTCACCGGGTCAGCTAGTAATAAAATAAATAAATAAATATTTCAGGACAATTCACACAGCGCCACCTAACCCCATACTAAGCAACTTAATGCTTGTATTATGGTGATTAGGATAACGGATATAATACTTATATACTTTTTCTTTTGTAAATACATACTTATAATAGATATTGAAAACCACCCAGACCAGAAACAAATACCTGTGGATCACACAAATATATGCCTCGTGCGGGAATCGAACCCGCAACCTTCTGCGTTGCAAGCGGGTATTAGCCCACCGCACCACAGAGGTCGTCAACTATATTATTTGAACTAATGTTGATTTAAAAATATTTTAATGATACGTTATAATTAAATATTTTCATATGTAAATGTTCTCTATCACATGAATATTATAATTCAAAAATCATCGGTACATTTACGTTGTCAGTCAACGCTGGGAAATGCAGGATTGAACTCTTGATGAAAGATATCGTATTTTCACCTGTTTGTTATCTGTCTGTCTGTCTTTAATCAAATCTCGCAAGTTTAATTTGACCTACTTCGCGGTATCCAATTAAGCTGAAATTTTCCAAGCCTGTATAAATCGGATGACAATACAATTATTATTATGACATCATGCTGATCTGATGATGGAGCTGGAAGGTGGCCATAGGAATTCTGTAATAATTAAAAAACGTAACCCCATCGAGTTTGGGCTCATTTGATTCGTCTTGACGAGTACTTTATGATACTAGATGGTAATAATAATAAAAGCTTGTTTTTAAAAATTCACTTGTTAATACTTAGTCTTAAGTATTACCAAATCTTTTAAAGGAAAGGTTAATAACCTAAACGAAATGTATGAACTTACCAAGTAGCATCTTTTGTAAGGTGGAGAAAGGCGCATCAATGGCGATGCACAAAATGAACGCTCCAATAAACGTTATCGTGATATCACTGAAGAACCTGTATATCTGTAACAAAAAAACATTTATTAATACATGTTTCTTTCAATATCAAGTAAATTGAAATAATTTTGTAGTAAGGAATATAATTTTGGATCAAATCTGAGTGTGTGACAAAATTTTCGCTAGGACGCTGTGTTTCGGAAGGCACATAAAAACTTTGGGTCCCGACTGTTCCTTATGAGACATAATGTTAGGTCATGACGCAGACCTTATAGTAATCTTGACAACCTGAACCTGCAAAATATAGGTTGGTAACACAACCTAAAATTATGATTGTGATTTAAGTCTACTTAAAAAACAAGCAAGTAAACTTGTTCTTTTTGAGTTTAAGCCCCCATTATTAACAAAGGCTGTAGATTTTTTTATTACCTGCCCTATATCCCCTTTTACCTTTTTTTTAAGATATTTAACTTCAGTTTCTTTACTAGTAAAATAACTTACATTATTAGCTTCACTGAAGTAATGAGTCTTGGTCCAGCTGCCGTTGGCGATCATGATGACAGACACGTGGAGGAGGTACATCGCGTAGGACAGACGAGCTGGCAGCTTCCATAGAGATAGAGAGAGGAACCAATTGATGGGACCTGGGGAGAAGGGAAATAATTATAATAAAATGAATTTATAAACATACGAAGGAAATATACTAGACGGATTAAGAGCGTATATATTATATCGAGTGACGCTCTCTCGCTTGCACAATTTAACGAATTTTGAAATATAAATTCATGGAATTAATTTATTGAAAATTCCTCTGTACCAGCCCTCCATAATATTATTGCACACATTTAAAAAGTGTTTTCAGTTTGAAAAAATGGGATGGAGAGCAATATTGAAAAAAAATATTTTTCAAAAAATCTCATTATGACATTTTTTAATATATCTAACTAAAAACAATTTTAAAATGTGTGCAATAATATTATGCAGGGCTGGTACAGAGGATTTTTCAATAAATTAATTCCAAGAATTTATATTTCAAAATTCGTCAAATTGTGCGAGCGAGAGAGCGACACTCGATACATACGATCTTTAAGGAAAAGCAATAAGAAGTAAGTACAAACAACCGTTACACGTGAATGTACACGGGCATACTTAAACACACCCACCAAAGTACACTCAATTTTGACAAAAATACTGGGTCAAAGGTAATGAAAAGCTGTAAGATGCACTCCTAGAATGACCATCACAGATGTGCATGGGCGTACTAGCACATTTAGGTCATTATAGTAGAACACCTAATTTTGTCACCATCTATGTTAACAATTCTTAACATATAAAAGGAAAGAGTGATTGATTGACTGACTGATCTATCAATGCTCATCTTAAACCACAACATTTGAAGTTTGAAACACATATAAAATATGTTTTATGTCATAGACCTCCTCTAAGAAAGGAATTTGGGTTAAAAAAAATAATAAATAATAATAATTGGGGTTTATACTCCAACAGAACGGGTTTCCCTAATTACACTGTCAGAGTCAAATCACAATTTATAGGTTGTGTGGCTAACCTATATGTTGCAGTTTCAGGTCACCGAGATTACTACAGGGCCTGCAACATGACCTAACGACTGCCTCCTACATATCTTATAGGAAACAACCGGGACCCACAGTTTTACGTGCCATCCGAAACACGGTAGCGTCCAGGCGAAAATCTTTGCCACACTGAGATTTGAGCCCAGGACCTCCGGCTTACAAGTCGGACGAATGACCACTGGGCCACGGACGCTACACCGTAAAGCCGTGAGCATATAAGCAAGTAGTCATAACTATAATATTAAATAGTTATTTACTCTTAATATGCTATCTTGATAAAGCACTACGCAACAAAGATAACATTGTTTATCAAACTATGATAACACATTGATTTAATGAAATATGTAGCTGAGCAAGCCTCCATTTGCTGAATAATTAACTATACGCTTCACAAACAGTTGTTAAAACATAAACAAACAAAATGTTAACTAGCATAATTAAACTTTTTGCAATCTAATTATAAACTTTTTGATTATTCATTAACTAACATGCTAAAGCTTAAAAATCCATTGTTAATTTTAAAATAAAGCTAATTTTACACGTGCATTTTCTTAACGGAACTCGCCATTTTTCTTTCACGTCTTGAATTTTGACATCGTTTTTCTTTCGATATAAAACACGCAAATTTCACATGCAAACTTAATTCTTTTAATAACAGTATAATTATGGAGGAATAAGCCGCTTTTTATGAAAACTATGTACTTTGTATACTCTACGATAGTAATCATAGCCTGTTAGCTTAAAACTGCCAGTGTGAAGTTTATTTCAGTTCTGTTTAGGAATATTATCGTGAAAAGAAAAACGTGGTGCACTAGTAGCTGGCAACTTGTCTTTTTTTTATGAATACACCACAAAATATGCAGAAAAACTTAAAACTTACCTTTTTTTATTTGGCATAGAGCAACAGTATTAAAAATGCATCTTTCTGTTTGTCGCTCGTTTCAACAAATTTAGGAAACGTCTTTTAACTCTAGCGCTCTATGACTCCAAAGACATTTATTTTATATAATACTAGCTTGTGCTTGCGGCTTTGCTCGCGTGGCAAAATCCTTTCTTAGCGGAGGTCTACGTGATAAAACCTATCTGTATTCCAAATTTCAACCGAATCCGTTCAGTGGTTTGTACTATGCGCTGCTAGATCAGTCAGTCAATCAGTCACTCTTTCCTTTTATATATTTAGATTATGTTGATTAATAGTAACAGCCACCAGTGTGCAATATTGCCAATATTACGCCGCTAAATTCGAGTTTAACATTTTAAATAGTAGCTTATACATTAGATACAGTAGATAGAAATAAATTAATGTCTTGTATTTTAGTTTTAAATTCTTATTGTACATTTTTTTGTGTTTCAATTAAATGTTATCTCTCTAATAAACACCTATATCTATCTACAGTCATCTGATTCGGACCTGTGAGTTTGGTCGGTATTTTACAGCAGTAAATATGGATATCACTCGTCCAAATTTTTCGTAAATTACAAACAAATTGTAGGCAGTAGATACTAACCTCCATAACCATGAACGCAGGCGAATATGAGCCAGCCGAGTGCACACGCCCAGATCGCTCTCATGTAGGCGTTGAGGAGGTTGTCGAAGATCTGTGCGCTGTGGTCCGTCTGCATCACCGGGTAGATGGAGAAGATGCAAAATGCCATCATTGCGAACGAGAGGATCCAGAGTATGGCGACGTTTAGCTGTTAGAAAAAAAAATTTTAGACCTTTTATAGGAAAACAGTTAATGTTGATAATTATAGACAAAGTTAATTTAACTTCATCCAAAAGAAAAGTACTGGTAATCAAAAGTAGGTACCGCAATTACTTCGAAAAATATGGTACTTTACAAGGCAAAAACACTGCCGCTGATTCGGGTAAGAAAGTAAATTAGAGAAATATTTTAAAATCAAACCGAGCGCTAATTACTAAAATAATATAGTAATTGTATATTTATTATTCATTAGAAAATTTTGGTAATTTAATATTGATTTATCTATTTACGTTATATAATTTTATGTATACTAAATGATAGCGAAAATTAAAGTCTAACAAAGTACCTATGTAAGATAAAAATAACATTGATTGCGAAATTAAATCAGTATAAGTTATTTTAGATTAAATAATAGCGTGTAAAGTAAGTACCTTAATTAAATAAAAGAACAAACCTTAGACATGTGGACTCTCTTATCTCTGCAGACGTGCAGAAGATATCCATACACCATACCGACGAAGAAGGGAGACGCTCTGGTCAGAGTGTTGATGTAGTACGTCTGAACGTAGTCGTTGAATTCCATTATACGACTGAAAAAATTAAGTTAATTAGTTTGATACTATTACATATTATAACTCTTTAATACGTGAGGTAAGATAAAATAAAAAGCAAATTTTTAAATAAAGATTTTTCATAACAACAAAATATAGGTATAACACAATCATGAGTTACCTAAATAATGCTGCAGATTAAAATACAAGATTTTTTTAGGTTACAAATTAAATTTTATTCACACCTGTAAATTATAATTAAAAGCTCATTTTAGACTACCAAAAAATCTAGTTGACGCTAAGAATCAGTAGCAACATCATTCCTAAGAATTACTGGCATTTAATTGTGATTCTAATCTAAAAGAAAATAATATAAGTGTTATCATAATAAAGACAGAACATAATATTGAAAGGGTAAATACTCACGAAGGATTAGACAGAGCAGCAGAGAAGTTGTAAACGAAGCTGTAGGTGGTAGAAGCAACGAGAGAAAGAAGAACAGCTCCACAGAGTGCGGCCCACGCGAATATAGAGCTTCCGAAGAGGAAGACCAGGACGAGAGGACAAACGAAGTAGAGTTGCACGTCCACTGAGAGGTACCAGCTTTGGGGGAGGCACTGGGGGAAATAAAAATGATATTATTAATGATAGTAATTTTGGAGATGATGAAAAGTAACGGTACAGAAGATGCAAAGGCCTCGACAACAGTAAATAAGAATCTAATAACGTTCATTTCTGAGATGTTTTCTACATAATACTTAACTTTAGAAAACTAGATGGCTTTACTAGCCGAAAACTGTTTTGTTTGAATACAATAATGTTTGATGAATACAATAGATGTTTTTGATTACCAAATGATTTGAATGTGTTTATGTTAAAGCAAGTTCCTGTTCTTTTCAGAATAAATCAAGAAACCTTTTCAACCCTGCCCAAACATGTTTGAGTAGAGTTGAAGATAAATTGACTTGATAGGATTTAATAGGGTTGAAAGGGGACAAGAATAGAGAAGATGAAAACAAGAATCATACAGATTAAGTCCTAGCTAAAATCCAAACACTTACAATTTCCAAAGGGTTGACATAGTTCTGCACATGCAGCAGTATGGACCACCACCAGTTCCTGCAGTTGGTGGCTTGCTGCGAGAGGTTCACCCAGAAGGGGCCGTCAGACACGTGGTTGAAGAGGGAAGCCTGGAGCAGCACGATGGTGGCCAGGAGGGGGAACATGCGGAGCAGGCGGTTGATGTAGAACAGGTGGACTGTTCTGATGAAACGCGCTGGAAACAATTTGAAGATTATTTATACGTCAAAGTTATAAGTCAAAGTTTTGGGTACAATAATATATTTTTAAAACATTTTTTATGGCAATGAGTGACAAAAGGGTGGGATTCCGGGGAGAAATTTATCCCACCTTCTAGGTCGCTTAAGATTACGCGAGATCATGGTCAAAGGCTAACCTATAATGTATATAAAAAGAGACGAGTAAATCTGATGAGAACAATCCTACGACCGATCCTACTATCCATAGCCTACGACCTATTCTCAGACCTACCAAGGTCGTAAGGGAAGGAATTTTCCAACGATTTGTTTCCTTCTTGATAAAAATACCTAATTCTAAAAATTATTTTAGACAGGAAATTTCAACAAGATTTATAAACATGATTTATAATGTAACCTAATGTTGTTCATAATTATTAGATAGTGACGTCACTAATTGCTATTTCTAATCTAACACGCGTTCGAAATCAGAATTTGCAATAATTTTATCATGGTCTATTATATATTATTATCGATTAGGGCTAGGCGAAACATGCTCAAAATATGTGGATTTGGTGTCACAGATTTTATCAATAACTTTATCAATCACATAATAACGAATAAATAATAAGGTAATTAGATGTAAAGATTAAATAAAGTCTAATGACATGAATCTATAACGTGTCAAATAATATGATGCAAATATTTTTTTCTACATCACTTAAGGTCCTTACTTGAAACAGCTAATACCGGTACCTTAGAGCTTGCAGTTTCTATGCAGACCCAGGCAATTTTGAGGAGGACTAGGAATCGGCAGAGCCTTACATCCGGCCCGATCATTAACAACTTAGAAGCACAATGGATATATGTATTTTAAATTTCGCTTTTTTTGGGTTTGCTGTTAGCAATTATTCTTACTGTCTATTATTTTATTCAAAAAGCTGCCATCACACCCAAATTTAAACAATTTCAGTCACAATTCTAAATACCATTACAAGAACTGACGGTGCCATCGGTACTTACGTCTGCTGATTTTCCCAACGGTGGTATAAACCGCCAAGATGCCACTTAGCATAAAGAAGGTATCCACGGTAATGGGCGCCGAGTTTATCCACGTGCTTGAGAACGCTCCCATCCACTGGAGAAATAAAAATAACCATTAACCTTAGATCCAAATTAAACGGGAAGATACGGTACGAACTTGATTATGAATGATTCTGCGCTTATTTTGCTTTATTTGTAAAAACTATTCGTAATATCTACTGTTTGCTTGACTAGAATTTTATTTTCTATATGTACATCTTTTTGAGTTACAATCTAGAATTAAAACTTGTAAACATAATCTATATTATAATCTATGATTGTAATTAGTTTTGTACATTAAATAAAAAAAAATTAAAGGCATAGTAAAACTAGGGCCTGCTGCATTAAATAGATATTCTCACTCAAACACAAACTCAAACCTAATTTATTCAAATAGACTACAATGGAGCACTTTTGCAAGTCATTTTTACTTTTTTTTTTCTATTTTAAGACTCTACCACTCGATCGCAAAGCATGTTTATTAAGTATACAGTCCACATTACGTGAGTCCAGTAAACGAGACAGAGATATTATGAGCTTAAATTTAGTGCGAGCGAGACAGAGTGGAAAGTGCCGGTTGTCGCGCCGATTGTGACTGAAGTGACACTGTGTGGATGAACCTAATTGGATCGATCTATTCGCAAGAAGCCTGTGCGTATCTTCCCTTTTATTTTAGTCTTAGCCATTATCTGTAAGCTTCTAGACAATACCGTTTTACCGTTTAAACTTTAAGCGTTTGGAAAATCAGGTATTGTTGCCGATGAGGTTATTTTGCAAATGTAAATAGTTTCTTTTATTTATTGAAGACTAGCCTTTGATCTCTATCTCGCGTGATGTTAAGCGACGATGCGGTCTAAGATAGCAGACTAAACCTAGAAGGCGGGATAAATCCATCCCTGGCTTCACTGAACTTCATGCCGAAACAATGACCGCTTGTCGACACGGTTTTGTCCAGTGGAACGAAATCTGCCACGGTCGAAGCCTACCACTAGTATAGCGAGTAAAAAACCAGGTTAAAGATACATGTCACATATGGCACAATCAGTTCAGTAGTTTAAGCTTAAATAGGTAGCAAACAGATAACAACTTTAGCCTTTACGATACTCGTATTAGTGTGGACTGAATCACCGGTACTTTCATACCATGTCCTTATAAATTTCAATTGATAATAAATTATTATTATAATCTTTGTGTCTATGATTTTAAGTATAAATCAGATAGGTATTGGCAATAAATACATGATAATAATAATACTTTGTGATAACAATTCCGTGACTGTTTTTGGTAATTGTTTTTGTATAATTAGAGGCCGTATTGGATATTTTACACTGATGGTAATCACTGATGGTAAGTCGACAAAAATAAAATGTAGCTATAAACATACTATATCTCTACCGCCTTTAAAGTAGTAAGTCTCTAAGACCGCTTTACCGGCTGTAACGTTTAACTCAACTTTTTTTCGGACCGCTATAGCGGTCGGGACGTTTGAGTGGATAGCAAAAAGTGTTGACAACTTTTCGTATGATTTTTTCCGTCTAGTCCCCTTTCACAACGCGCGATAAGGAACTTCGTTCCAATAATAATTACATATATAAGAGGTATTAAGCTAAATCAAGTGGCGTTGGAGCCTTCCACCATTTGAAGGAAATACCTGTAGTTATCTACGAGTAGCACGTTATCTAAACCGACGCTAATCGACCATTTTAAACCGGATTTTGTCTGCCATTTACTGATTTTGTAAAATCAAACATTTCCTTTATGATTTGATCCATCTGAACATCATGCCGGAAAACGGTTATACTGGCCACTTGGCGACATGGCTTTCTCAAGTGGGTGGTAACTAATCACGGCTGAAGCTTACTACCAGTAATAGGCATAGCGAGTGGAAAACCGCACATAACTTATATTATAGTCATTGGTACGGGGCCAGAATTTGAACTCGGTGGTGAAGAATTACATCTGCATCACATAACCCCTTAGCCACCAAAACTTCATCGAAAAAACTTGGTATGAAATAAAGATTAGTTCTCATCATCATCTTTAGCCCTTATCCCACACTAGGTAGGGTCGGCACAACACATTTTTCTCCTCCATTCTGTTCTATCATTCGTCATATCTTCATCCACTCACCTAGCACGCATATCCTCTTTTACACAGTTCATCTAAACTTTTTTCGGGCGCCCCCTTCCTGGATTACCACTTATCACCAGAAGGATTAGTTCTATTCTCCAAAAATGTAACTAACCTCAAGAGTATCACTCATGTTATGGATAAAGCCGACCAGAGTAAAGGAGAAGGTGTGTCCCACCACGACCCACATCATGGAGATGGCGCGGATGCCGTCGATGCACTCCAGGGCCCCAGGGACCTTGTTGAAGGTCAGGAACCGCCGCGTGTTCGTGTATACGGAGAAACAGCGGTACAGGATGTTGGCTGATTTTGGATCTAAAATAAGGAATAAATGCATTAAATTTAAAAGAAAGAGGCAAGAAAGAATTGAGATGAAGAATTTTGCCTTTAAATGTAGAGGTTTTGTAGTGATAGGCCTCTAATACAGAGGCCGCCTGGACAAGTACCACATCTTTGCCAGTTATTCATGCGCCAATCAATGTCTACCTAGATTACGGTCTATAGAGTAATGTTTCCTGCGTAATTACTGGGGGAAAAGAGATTCAAAAATATATCTTGGGGGGTTCTTCTTGTTTTTTTTTGTTTAAAGTGTATTCTATTCTATTCTTAGGTTGACGGGCGCAGTGCAGTGCCAAGCGTAATTTTGTACTGTAAAATACTGAGTGGCACCGTATCTTATATGGGCAATCATTAACCTCCACATACAATGTGGCAAATTTTAAGTTTTCAGCAGAAATAAGTCATTAAAGCTTGGTTATTATGTAAGTGTATAAAATACAAATGATAAACTTACCTTTTAATACAAAGCAGCAGTACAGATCGTAAGATGTGCTTATGATCAGCAAACATGCGAGGATTCCAAATATTGCCCTGAAATAAACATCGAATTAATTATATTGAAACTTAAATTTTATTTCTTCTTTCGGAGCTTAACTCTTTGAACCACGACTTTTCCACTTTATCCAGTTTTCGACGACCACGTTGGACCATCATTTTGAGAATTTGGATCAGATTCTGATCAAATATAGTGCAAAAGCGCGTTATTAAGAGAAATTAAATTATGGAGGGATTTATACCCCTTCTAGGTTTAATATGCTACCTCGCAACTACGGTCGCATCGCAGCTTAACATCACGTGCATCCTACAATGTATAAAAAAAACAATTTTATACTTACATGGCAGTATAATCAGCGCCAGAGAAAGGTTTATCAGCCGGCAGCCTGCAGAAGTATTCATTATAGGTGACGTTGACAAAAGGAATCTGTCCCTGGAAGAAATCTATCGCTTCCCTGGCGGTGCACACTTTAGGTATGCACACGCCGACCGTCGCGCCTCTTGTTGCTGTTATCAACATGGGGAATACCCTGAAACATAATAACCACTTAGAAGGTTATGAAGTACCTTAAGTACAGTAAGAACATTAAGTACATACTTAGTGGCGCTATGCACAAGAATTGTAATATGCTAATAATTTTGCATCATTATGAAATCCTGCGTGGCACTGCACTGTACTGATTATAGGCAGCGTTATCTTTTACCATCAGTAGAGCGTCTTGTTCGCCGTCTATTTCTTTGTTTAAAAAGCTTTCTAGCAACTATTTGTCCTATTCATAAATCAATGACTGCTGCCGAGGTTTAATTGGTACAGCATGCAAATTTAAGCAATTGCAGTAAAATAATATATTATGAAACAGCTAGTTGCCAGAATGTTGTCAATGTTGCAATAATTACTCCATCTACAAATTTTAATCTAGTTTTAGGATCATAATGACCGCTTGGCGACACGGTAATATGAATTCAAAGTAATGGTTTGCGTATAAAAAGGTCTAGTTACTCGTATATACAACTGACTATATTAGACATGTATTAGCTTTCACTAATTGATGTACATCGACATGATATGGCAGCAGTTGATAACGTTATCTGCAGATACAATATCTAGGATATAGGCAGTAAACAATCGATGCGGGATAAACTAAATAGCATACGTTGTTGGTAGGCTTTGATTTGATATAAGAGCTGATAATAATGGCCTAGTTTCAGATTCGGAAAATTCCATGTTTCCAATTAAAACACGTAATTTCAAGAATTCATGTCATTTAGTTCTCAATAACATTTATTAATTAAAAATATGTAATCTATGGTATTCAGGGCATATCTATAGATATTTTCTTTTCACAATAACATTTATTCATTAAAAATATGTAATCTATAGTATTCAGGGCATATCTATACTCTATAGGTATCTTTTTCGTAGTGCACAATATTGAAATAAAAAAAAAACACTAGAATTTATTTAGTATCATGATGACTAGCGCTTTGTTATTTACACAATCGGAAAACTAATCTTTATTATATGGAAATGTGTTATACTCCAACAGAACAAGTGACCTAACACTGTCAGTTAGTCCACAATTATAGGTTGTGTGGCCAACCTATAATATTATATTGCAGTTTCAGATCACCATAATTACTAATGCCTGCAACATGGCCTATCGACAGCCACCTGCATATCTTATAGGAAACAGTCGGGACCCACAGTTTTACGTGCCTTCCGTGTATGGTAACTTATTCTCTTGGAGTATAAACCTCAATTATTATCGAATTATCTTACCTGGATTCAACAGGTTCTCCAAGCCCTGATATTCCAAGAGCGTACCTCCTCAGCAAGTCATACCGTTCAGCTACCTCCACAGTTTCATTATCAGTGGGGAAAGGCCAGGGGATCTCAGGGAGCTCAGGAAGGCTCGGTATATCGATGGGGTCTTGGTTCAGTGGTACCGTGACAGCACAGTATTTGCCTTCGAACTCGAAGTTATCAGCCACTTGGTGGATGCTCAAACATTGGTAGTAGTCGCCGAGGTCGTTGACATTGCCCGTCATGATGCCACTCGGGATCTTTGCGCTTGCGTCGATAACTGGAATGGAAGTGGAGATGAGGGTTTGGTTGTTCGATAGCATAATAGGTGCTGTACAGTACTTACAGCTGGTGCCCCTCAAACGCACAATAAAATATGTAACCAAGATAAACATTGTAAACACATTTAAACTAGTAGTTCGCCTCGAACTGGGACCTCGCAGACCTAATTTCATTGAAAATGTTAAAACCTTAGATTTTTAGGTACCTATACCTACCTAAAGGTAAAAATATAGGGTTAACAATGTGTATACATTTATGAAAACTTTAACTTTAATAATACCAAAATTCAAAGTAATTGAAACTCAAAATACCTACGTAACGGAAATGTTTCAACATGATCTTCTTTGTCACTGTTCTATTGTTGTGATCAAAATTTCAATAATAATAATATAATAGAGCGATATAATATTATTAAAGGATATGCGTATTCACTTGATAGGGAAAATTATAGAATAAAAGAATACATTTACTTTAGGCTTTAGGCGCTAGCATTCAATTATGTAGAGTTAGTACCTACCTAGTGCAGACAGACGAATAAAATGTGGCTGCGGCCCGTAGTTGTAGCTCTTGTATAGAAAAAAAATTACAACCACTGCATTTGTAATTTAATTTTGGATAGTAATTTTAATTTTAAAATATTTTTTAATTTAATAATATTGTAAATGCTAATTATTGAAAAACTGAAGAATTTATTTTAATTTATATATATATGTAATATGGGCTGTGTGTCCGAATTAAATGATTTTTATTTTATTTATTTATTAGAAGAATCGGAATGGCTTCTATCAGATTTTTTAAACGTTTTTAATGAGCTAAATATAACCATAAGATAGATATTCAATTCAATTCAATTCATTTATTGATTGCAAAAAATACGTGTACATAATAAGATGTTTAAAATACATAATTGGCTCAACATATACTAATAATAACTACTCGTTACATCACATCACCCTGAAAAAAATATTAAGTTTTACTTGTGTTTTACAACAAACCAATACCGCGACTTTACGACTATACTACCTATTATTGATATATTGTAGCAAATTCCAACATTTTTGTCGTAGTACCTATCTTTGATCTAATCTGTGATCTCTAATGGTATGCCATTCAAACAAACACAATTTAATTTAATTATAATTCATATTTTAAATAAACCCTAACAAGCGCAAGTTGGACTTGCCCCTTTTTTTTTGTTCAAAAAAGTCAGCAAAATTTTGGTCGCTGGGTTACCTATCTAAATACGTACGGGCATAACTACTTCACTTACTTCACTTCGATAATTACGTACTTTTAAATAAAGCCATTTTTTGAGCATATAATATGAATTAATTACATAATATGTAGTCATCAGAAGTCATTTTAATAGTCCTCAGATCATCATCATTTTAATAGTACTATATAGCATACCTAAATTTAAGGATAATAATATTGAGTTCTCGGATGCTTGGATATTACATAGCTATTATGTGAATACTTGAAAATAGGTAAATTAGGTGCCTACTTCCACTTTATGAGCCTATCCTGCACTCTGCGATCATTTAAATTCATATTATTATAATATGTCAGTTCTCATGTAAACATTGTAATTTAATAATCTCTATAGCTCTACAACCCTTACAGCGATTTGGCTTATATTTGGACTTGAGGATTATCTTAGTTTGTACTACTTGTTTGCAAAGTTCTATCAAGATTGGATTAACGGTAACGTTGTAATCAAGCAATCTCTATAACTCTAAAACTCTTCGACCGATTTGGCTCATGTTCGAACTTAAAAATTCTATTGTTTCATACTACGTGTTTGCAAAGTTTCATAAAGATTGGACAATCCCTTTTCAAGTTATCGCGTAACAAACATACATACAAACATACACTTTTGATGATATATTTATGTCGGTTATAAAAAATGACTATATATTAAAAAAAAAAATATCAGCGCACCAGTTTTGAAATTATCGTTAGACCTATCGTAAAAACTTTAAGTCACCTATACTCTGCAATTCTGGAGCCTATTTGGCTATTTTTTTTACTAAAATTATCCAATTACCCTTCTTAACTTGTGTGCAAAGTTTCATTAAATTTGGATTAACCGTTTTTGAGTAAATGTCGATCGAACTCAATCACCAGAGGTCAACCGTTAAACTGGTCAAAACGCAGGCTTTTCGCGGCTCTCGACTCTAAGACCTCGCTTCGCTCGGTCGAAAATGCAATCCTTATGAGTTTCTTGCTCGTTCTTCTCATAGAGGTGCTTTGCTAACTAACGGTAGAGTGTTAAAATAGAAAAAATGTAAAATTGACGTGCAAAAGTGCTCCAGTGTAGCCTATTTGAATAAATGAATTTTAAGTTTGTGTTTGACTTTGACTTAGAAGTTGGAAGGGATTTATCCCGCTTTCTAGATTTAGTCTGCTACCTTCTACGGCCGTATCATCACTTAACATAAAATTCTTTAACATATTTTGATACAACCTTGATATCTTGGTATCGCAAATAATTTTTCAATGAATAAAATATTTATCAAGAGATTTAAAAGTAGGTAATACGTTTCCGAGGTAATGCCCATTATCAAGGAAAATGGAGCTTAGCATAATAAAAACAATGATTGTATCTCATACATTTTTGAACAAATTTCAATATCCTTTAACCAACATTATTTTTGTCTTTTAAAGGAATGGAAGTTTTACGCACCAACAGTTGCTTTTCATTATTAAAAATCCTAATATGCGTAAAATATTCTAGCATTAAAAATTTGAAAGTATGGATATAAGTGTATAATTATATGTGTTCAATACCTCTTCGCGGCTAAATTATGGCAGAACCGATTATATTAGTTTTCGATTGTTTATACTTTATATTTTATTACTATAATTTAATGATAGTTATAGAAGCTTAGATCTAAGACTGACACATGGGACTACTTTTCAGCGGGTAAAACCGCTGGCCAAAGTTAGTAGAAGATTATAGATATAATGTTATAATCAGACATAAAAATATGGAAGTTCCTCAATTTCATTATCGTAAACACTCAGTCAGTGACTAATACAATATACTGAATCACTGATTGTAATTCAATAAATCCTTGATAAAATATAGCAAAATAATCACGTCAAATCTACAGAATACCCTTAACCTACTGTATAATCTTAATAATATCTTTTTTTATTATACTTTTGAAGCGAACTTAACCTAGTATTTAATAAATCATTTTTATTCAAAAATATAATTTAATAGGTACTTACACTGCCATCTCAAAGAGCTATTCTGCAAATAATTCAGCTGTTGCTGACACAACTCTGAGTCCAAAACACTGTCGTAAAGCTCCTGGTCGAAAGCGCTTCTTACATTAACCGTGTAACCTTCTTTCAACTCCTCCCCACTAACAATATATAATAAACTAATTAATATTAATCTGTACATGTTGTCTGTTTGTCGCAATCGAAGGTAATAACTAATGGGTTTGGGAACGCCGTCTATAAATTACGTTTATAAGGTGCTATCTCGATATTTATTGATATGATGCATACGTAGCGATAACGTAGGTGTTTGATTGAAATATTATTTATCATCTGATTGGAGTTGGTTTTTCGATGAATTAGAGCCTTATTAAACCATTAGCCCCTAGGCATTAGGCTAGGTATTAGCCCTTATTAGCCATTGTCAAATCAAAATACTTTAATTAATTAAAAACGTAATATTTAACATCCTAACATCCAGCAATGTCCGCTTGTCTAACCTACATATATTGTTAAGCCCGTGTTTTCAATCCCATCAAAAACATAAATGTGAAAAGAGAGCCAAGTTCAATATTACGATGTATGTACTCATAGTTACCTATGATTTGGTAGTTGACTTCAACGACAAAAGAAGTGAGATCTAAATGGGTGCCAAGTTCAATGGTCAGTCCTGAAAAATATTTACAACAACATAAAATATTTTATTACAACTTAAAAGATTATTTCTTCTTATCACTTAGAATTAATAATATTTTGAAGCCTAAAGACTGACTTGGCCAGTTCTCATAATATACTAGGTAGGTACTCTCTTAACTTTAGCTTGATCACTATTAAACGCACTTAATGCTAATTAGTGCGCCACCGTCTTTTATCGTGTAAATTAGTCCCCTCCATCCATTGATTGTCTGGAAGAAATCGCTCTTTAACGATAAGACCGCCACTTGTACATTGTAATTTTTAATTTTGTACTTATGTATTTTCTGTAACATTATGTGGTGTACAATAAAGTATCTATTGTCTTATCTTAATGATACTTCGTCGTATGGTACCCATGAGAACTAGCCAAGTCAAACTTTGGGCATCAAAATAATATTAATTCTAAGTGATAAGAAGAAATAATCTTTTAAGTTGTAATAAAATATTTTATGTTGTTGTAAATATTTTTCAGGACTGACCATTGAACTTGGCACCCATTTAGATCTCACTTCTTTTGTCGTTGAAGTCAACTACCAAATCATAGGTAACTATGAGTACATACATCGTAATATTGAACTTGGCTCTCTTTTCACATTTATGTTTTTGATGGGATATCATTGCTTTTTGTACAGTACTTTTTAGTATGTAATAGGTTTAAGACACCCAATCATAATAAGATTAATACCAAATGATTATTTTATTGCACCTCCCCCCACCCCACTGCTCCATGACACGGCCGTCGCAAGTCGCACCGCGAACCGCGGCCCGTGAGCCTCGCCGTGCTTCGATATACCTATACCTATAATTAATTTAGTACTTATTTATATATAGCATTTATGTGCACTATTGATTTGAATATTGTACCTTATTTCCCTAATTCGTTGATTGTACCTAATCAATTGATTTTTAAACAATACTAGTTACTGATAAATTTATCTATATTCACCCAGCTATCTTATTATACCTACCGCCTACCTGGATGGAAATTTAACTTTTTAGATCATCTGGAACTGGTTTAGAATTTCGATCAAAAGAAACCTAAGCCAACAAGACTTCTAATGACGACGACTTGGCGGGGGCACTGACGTGCCCCCAGATACCGCCACATACCTATAATATTATGACTATACGTTACAGGTACGTAGGTATCTAAAATGTTTACACCAACTAGCACTAAGGCGATATACATACATTATTTTTATTGTAAACAATGTTAATATTACCTCTATGTTACTGAGCCGCCTTGTGCTGGTGAGTCGATATATTGATAGGTATTTACATAGGATATACAATTGTTACGTAGGTACTAGGAACCTATTTTTATTAGTGACTAGCTGTGCCTAGCTGTTTTACCCGCTATACAGTTTGGTACAGTAGTGTACATACATATATTATATTATTCCAGGGGTCTTAGCTACATTTTTTATTATACCAAATTTAAAGTTAATCGGCCCACCCGTTTAGGCGTGAAAAAGTAAAAAACATATATCCATACGTACAGTAGGTATAAAGTTTGTATTTATATTAGTAGGAATAGTGGACTCTCGCGCACTTCGTAGTATCTAACAGAAAATAGCCGCCTACACAAAAATTATAGCAACATGTATTGCTTTATGCGTTCCTAGGCGTCCCAAACTTTAATATCATACATTTTTTTAAAATTAATAATAATTTAAAATGATAAAAAAATACTAGTTTCTGATTTTTCCCTTTGTTACTACGACATTACCTATCGGGATGCCAAATTTCAGCTTTCTAGGTCATCTGTAACTGGGATATTACTTTTGATCTATCCCTCAGTATGTATTAACTTCACCGATTACTGGATGTTTATATCTAAATAACCGTTTGAGCTGTGTTATTGGAATTGGGAACAGAGATAAAGTTTGTATATTTAAGTATATGTGCCAAATTTGACTTGTCTATGTGTTATAGTTTTTGTATAACGAGGATGTAAAAAGTCGTCAAAACGCGCTTTGGATGGTTCGTGTAATATAACACACGGCGCGGTCGCCAGTTCCTTTGCTTGAACTTGGCTTGACTCGCTGCCGCGTGTCTAGATCCTACAAGTAAGCTGTGCACACCATTATTGGTGGCCCTCAGACACACACATTTTCACTTCTTTTCATTTTATTGTTTTAAATTTATATAAATTAAATTCTTTATTTACACAAATTGTTAATTATTTGGTAAAAAAAACTAAACTCTTTTGCAGAGGTCACCAGGGAAAGTTGCACCCTTGCCAGTTTTATTCATCCAAAAGCAATGTGCAGGCATTACCTATTGTTTTTTAGGATGGAGTACAGTCAGGCATTATTGTGGTTTGGAATGAAGTACAGTAAAATCCTTTTCACTCTTGATTTAAACATAAATCTACGTTTAAACTCCACAATTTCAACAATTATTATCAATTTATGAATATTTTCAGTAATAAATTGATAAAATTATTTTTGAAATCGGTTAAAAAGCTGAAGAAAATCTTAAATCAATCATTATGAAAATAAATAATTTGTCATACCTATCTCATGAATCACTATATAATCCCTAATTTATATAATATATGAAGAAAGGTATATAATTATTATTTATCATAATATACGTCATAGATAATTTACAGATTTGTAAACAATAAATAAATACTCGTAACTTGATAGCTCGTTATTCAATTAAGATCTAGGATAAGAAAAAGGTTACATAGTAGGTAATCACTAACTTAGCTACTTTTATAAAATAATAAAACAGCCATTTATTGCCAAAAAAGGGTACAATACTCTAAATCTACTTAAACCTACTAAAACCTTACACTTTTACATTAACTCTTATACCTATTATACCTTTTTACGTGCCTGCAGTTGTTGTTTTACGTTTGAAAAGAGTTAATTAAAGCTAATCTAATATGAATCAGCGGCTGAATATTATTCCAGAGTCTAAGCTATCTCTATATCAATCGGTCCACCCGTTTAGGCGTGAAAGAGTAACAAACATACATCCAGACATCCATACATTCTTACAAACTATCACGTTTATAATATTTGTAAGATTATCCTTTATTTATATGTCTATTGCGAACAAATTCTCAAAAAGTTTTATCAATTATTCTGGTTTCAAGATGACTACTTTATTTTACATTAGGAAAAAGTCATTACATAGGATTAACTTTATCCGCCTCCGATATTTGTCATAATTCTGAAAATAATAAACGACTCATAGTATTATAACATTATTTTATCTCGAAGATAAACCGATTTAACGTAATAAATTGAATTAATAAAATATACAACTCTGTCTCACTTTGGTCTATGACTATTTATAAATTTTGATAGTCTTCTATAAATATTATAACTGAGTCATTTAAATCTAATAAAAAGTATCTACTTATAGGTAAGATTAAAAAAAAAAAAATTTTATTCAATAAACTATTTACGGATGGATGGGTGGAATTCTATTTTGTAATTATTAACTTATATTTATTTTTTTGCTTATCTTAAGAATACCGACGTTAAACTGGCTGCTTAACGGCAAACGCAATGCCATGAAAAACCTGCCTTTTTTCTTTTGACCCAGTAAAACTGCGTTACGCATCACTCCATGCGGGGGGGCGCGGGGCGGTATGTGGTAATCCCTCACCTAGGATAGGCGCGGCGGGGATACCCACTAAAAAAACCTGAGGGTGTTCCTGCGGGACGACAAAAAAGATGTGTGAGAATCATAAATAAGGCCTGGTTTCTGGATAGCTGCAAGCCTTTATTTAGAAAAAGTAATATCCTTCCACTGCCCTGTATGTATATTAGGGACATATGCATCTTCGTTAGGAATCATCAAAATTATTTTAAGAAACGGTGTGAAATCATAACAAGACAAAAAAGAGCTAAATACCAACATCTTCTTTTCCAACCAACTTGTCAGAAAGATCTCTACAAGAGAAATGTGTATAACATGTGCATCGCTATATACAATAAACTGCCCGATAATATTAAAGTTTTAAAAGGTACCAAATTTAAACACCACCTAATTAGTTGGTTAACTGAAAAATGTTTCTATAGTGTTAAAGAATATCTCGACTTTAAATGACATTGTAATATTAATTAATTTCGATGGGACATACTTATAGATAATTTATTTTTATTTTGATATTGTTAAGCTTAAATTCATATAAAAATTCGCACGTCTGCTTGCAGGCTGAATACCGTTGACATTGTATAATACTAAGACCTTTTGTATATAATTATTTTGTGTGTATTCTAGCGAATAAATGTTTTTGATTTGATTTGATTTGACGCCATAATGCCGGGGCAGCGGGTACGCCGAAGCACTCATCCGCGGAGAAAAACCAGCCTCCGTTATACCTAGAGCACTTGTTTTAAAAATTATGTGACTTGCATGCTGGTATATTTACCGATGTCTAGACAATGCCTGAACCGATTTTTAGAATTATTTTCATTATTACACAGGTCCCATTTAAATTTTAACAAAACTCATTCAGTTTTGAATTCATGTAACAAAAGGTACTCGCTCGCGCTTATTTAAAAGAAGCTTAAAATTAGTAAGTGTACTTATACACATATATTTCAATTAAATTTATTGTAATTAAAATAATAAAATAAATAGTAACAAAATTAATGAAAGTCATGCCTATTCAGTATAAAAAACACATTTCTTTACAACTAATATGACTCATATTTATAAGAAAACATTAATTAGTTCGATTGAAAAGGTTTCCAATGATTGAAACGGCGCGTGTATCTTATCTACAACATAATAATTAGTCACATTTACTTGATAAGGACAACTGAAACTGATCGCAAATCCGGGCTAATATTACGTTTTAATGATTTACTTGCTCTTTTAAATTTGTTTAAAAATATTAAAAAGTTAATTAAATTTAAAATTAAAAAAAAACCCAAAACGCAATATGAAGTTATCATAGTGCGTTGTATTCTACTAGTTAAGCCCTTTCATTTATTCATACCCATATTAACGGGGTCGTGGAGAAAAAAAGTAATCCGCTATTTTGTAACGGCGGCCATCTTGGATCGGTTTTTACCAAACATGGCTAAGAGCACTGTCAACCAACTCTACTTGTTCTATAAAACGCCGTCATAGCCTATGTGTTAAGAATTTATTATAGAATAAAATTATTACAGTTTTACTAGATGCGACTTTTTTTTTTTTATACGAGATTGGCCTACGTTTGACCACATCCCACCTGATGGAAAGTGAAAATGCGGTCGACGATGGATCACGTAAGATGCCTAGAAAAGTACCTATTCACTCGTGCCTTGAAGATACCCAAGTTGTACCGCTCGGGAAACACGGATGACGGCAAAGTGTTCCAAACGCGACCAGTTCTCATTAAGAACGACGAAGCAAAACGCTTGGTGCGGGCAGTAGGTAACGCCACTAAGTAAGGATGCCGCTTTGCCGTCTGCCGCGACGTCCGTCGGTAGAATGGGCTTGGAGGAATTAGTTCGTGTAATTCCTGCGCGAGCCACATTCTCCAAAATGAATCCTATAGAAGACCGATAACGAGGCGACATTCTACGGTGTTCAAGGCTCTGCAGCCGAGATTCCGTGAGCTTTTGGTCATCTACGAGCTTTTGGCACGTCTCTCAATCGACTCCAGTGTCTGAAGCTGGTATTTGGCAGTACCATCCCAAAGATGAGAACAGTACTCCATACACGACCGGACTTGTTCTTGGTACAGCGTTAGCAGCTGTCCCGGTGTGAAGTATTGCCTCACCTTTGCAGACAGATCTAGTTTCAGGGTGAAGCAACGCAGAATTAGTCATTACGTTCTGTATCTAACACAAGGCAACTGTTCTGACCCGTCCTTCAGGGATGGCTACACCAACCATCATGCCGGAGCGCGGCAAGCCACTCAGGCGGCATGGTTTTGATCGGCGGGTGGTGACAAGCCACGGCCGAAGCCTACCACCAGATTTGAGCATCCATTTAGCGCCAACCAGGAGTCACGTGTAGGGTGTCGGGGGCAAATCCCTACGGACGCGGATGCTGCTAACTCCCAAAACTACTATATTATGACGCGTACGCAATCCGTCTCAGGGAGCGCGGGCGCACGAGGACGCTTGAAGGGAGGGGCTGGGGTGCGGACACATGTGGCAGGGGCAAGTAGTCGGTCCGCCATGACCCAACACGCTTTAACATTTATAGATTTAGTTCGTTACAAGGTATTATATGTATTTCACTTCTAAGACATTACATTGAACTTTAAATATGTTTTCTCTTACATAGAAAAACTGCTCTTAATATTTAAAAAATATAAAAAACATTATGTCAATTCAATTTTAATATTTTGAATGACACAACATCAATCTGTTATCCTACTAAAATTGTAGTTCAGTGTTAGATACTATTTCATGTCTAAACTGGTGGCCTTTTGAGCTAGAATTTGGTAGCTTAGACCCTGGAATAGCATACAGGCTACATTCACTGAGTAAAACATTTGGGCGCAGCCAGTACTAAACAAAGATAAAAATTCATGAGTTTTTCAAATGTTTTAAAAGCAAAATGACTTGGTTAATATGACCGCTATCATATAACTCGATCTAGACGATAACAATGCGGATATTGTTTCAGACATCTACGATAATAACGAAATTATTATACATACTGGACTTTGGATAACCTAAAATTATGATCAAAATTTCATCACAATGAGTGAAGGCACGATATTTATTTTTCATAATAATTTTGCTGTTCGTGTACCTACTTAAGCACAACATGTTCATCTTACACTTAATAATTATTATTATTATGTTGCTCTTAAACACGGGCAAAACCCGGGCCTTTTATAGGCGTACATGGAGACAAAATCACGCAGAGGTCCTTTTGAGCTCTTAATTTAAATTATGTAATGGGTGGAACTTATTGGAGCCTGTCTGTGAGTTTATCTATAGAAAATGGGCTCAAAGACAGTCTCCGCCAAGTGACAGGACTATTGATATAATTAATGGAAACTACTTAATTTAAGCTATGGATGTGTGAGGGTTCGATTTTAGTTGCTAGAGGGCTAGAGACTACGGTTATTATCTAAATATATAAAAGGAAAAGAGTGACTGATTGACTGATATATTAACACACAGCTCAAACCGCTGCACGGATTCGGTTGAAATTTGGAATACATATAGTTTTTATTACATAGACCTCCGCTAAGAAAGAATTTTGGAAAGCCGCGAGCACAAGCTAGTTATTATTAAAATGTAACAGTTGTGTTTTAATTTATTTATTTATTACTGAAAATCGGATAAAGAATCTTATTTTAACTGGTTGTATTTGGATCAAATATAATGCAGTTTCCATGTTTCCCGAGCAATATAACTTCGGGAGTTTCAAGAGACAAGTGAATACCTTTCTAGGCATCTTACGTGATTCATTGTCAACCATATTTGGACTTTCCATTAGGTGGAATGTGATAAATGTAAGGGTTTATTTAGTATGAAAGACATTCTCAAGAAACCTAAATATTATTTTTTTTGCCTTATCTTTCTCTGTTAGTTAAATAACTTTCTCTTTTCTTTCTATAACAGTATAAGTCGTGTTAAAAATTTAAACAAACTGTAAGCGTGTAAAACACAGCGGCTAAAAAAATGTAAAAGCAGTCATTATTCTCGGCCATTATTCATTGTTAACTGCGCACAAACCCATTATGTTCCAAAAATTAAATATTTACTTTATAACAGGCCTTTTGCAGGCTTACAATGACGTATCGGAGCCCCTTCATCCCCTGTGACCCCCTATGAGGTATTCTAGGGGTTAACGTTGGAATTTAGCCTTATAAAGGCTGTTAGCAAAAAGGGTAGTTTAGATAGTTACGTAATGAGATAAAAGGGATGAAAGGGCGGGCGTGTTTATTTATGCTTAAATATAGATTTGGGCTTAAAATAATATTAGCTTCGACTAACATCTTGAAAGGGTTTTGGTAAAGGTTAGAGTTAGTATACTTCAACAGTCTTGTGGTCAACCTATAATTTACATTTAACCCCTTGATCTAGGAAACACTTCCGGTTCAAATCAAAATTTACATCTATTATTTCTAGTTTCTTAAAAATAAGGTTTAAATTCGCATGCACGGGTGCGGCCCGATCGAGCCGCTCGGGGACTGACGGATTGAGGCACCTCCAATATTACCTAACGAATACCTCCTGCATATCTCATAGGGACTCACAGTTTAACGTGACTTCCGTAACTACTCACACGGCAGCGCCAAAAAACAATGTAACATAATATCATTTGAATCCAGGGTCTCCGGATTATAAGCGCGTCGCACGACCACTGCGCCACGGACGCTACGAAGTTTTTTTTATAAATCAGGATAAAAAAAACTTATCAGCTTTGTAAAGTTCATGGTTGAACTTTACCTTTAAAACTGGTGTTTTAAATTGATGGTCGTCGTACTTAACTTTGGGAACGTATTGTTCGTCTTCTTCGTCAAATTGACAATGGTATTACTCCTGTGTACTTTTAAGATACTAGTAGTTCGGCGCGAACTGGGACCTCGCAGACCCAATTTCCCTCAAAATAGGTATATATACATGGGTAAAAGTTATAAGTATCTACGAAATATAAATGTATGGAAACTTTAAACTATAATATTCGTAAAAGCAAAGGAAAATGCCAAAATTGAAAGTAATGCTAAAACTCAAAAGTACGTAACGGATATACATTAAAAATATCTTTATCTCTGTGACTATTTTATTGGTATGATCAAAATTTCAATAATAATAAAATATGAAAGGTTATGTGTGTATTCACTTGCAGAAAATAATAGAATAAAATAATAATATTAACTATAGTTTTTACAAAAAATCTCATAAAATCTTCATAGTTTGTAGCACTTGTTTACGAAGAAGTTGCCGATGCAGTGGACATTAGAAGAATTGAAATTGGAAAAAATATCTAGCTTTACTTTTGTTATACAGAAAATTTACAACTTCTGCTTTCGACTTTTCGATCCACATGCCTCTTTTGGGCACTCATTGACTGGACTACTATTTAAATAAAAAAATGGGTTTAAGTTTGATTAATAAATTTGAACATAATATCCTGTACCACCCGCACGATCATTTAAATTCATAATATTTTGAGTAAGTTAACATGGCTATTCACTTATCCGTTAGGGAACCGAACCTAGGACCGAATTATCAAAAATGTATGAAATGACGTATTACGTCGATTTTTGACAATTCGGTCTTTGGTACGGTTCCCTGACGGATAACTGAATATCCCTGCCGTTTTCATAATATTATAATATCGATAAACATTGTAATTTTGTATTCTCTATAATTCTACAACCCTTGCACCGATTTGGCTCATTTTTGGACGTAAGAATTCTTTGAGTTTGTACTACCTGTTTAAAAAGTTTTATCAAGACTGGATCATCGGTTTCATTGTAATAAAGCAATCTCTTTGACTCTTGAGCCCTTCGACCGATTTGGCTCATGTTCGAACTTAAAAATTCTATGGATTTATATTACGCGTATGCAAAGTTTCATGCAGATTGGACCATTGGTTTTCCAGTTATCGCGTAACAAACATACATACAAACATACACTTTGGCTAATATATTTGTGTCGCTTATAAAAAATGTGTATATGTTAAAAAAAAAATTATCAGCGCTCCAGTTTTGAAATAATCGTCAGACCTATGGTAAAAACTTTAAGTCACCTATATCTCTACAACCCTGGAACCTATTTAGCAAATTTTTTCACTAAAATTATTCAATTAACCTTCTTAACTTGTGTGTAAAATTTCATTTAATCTGGATTAACCGTTTTCAAGTAAACGTCGACGAAACTTAAGCACCAGAGGTCAAGCGTTAAACTGGTCAAAACGCAGGCATTTCGCGGCTTTCGACTCTAAGACCTCGCTTCGCTCGGTCGACAATCATGATGATAGGTATTAAAATTAACCAAATAGTATTAGCCCAGTCATATTAGGGCTTTCACCTCGGAATGAAAGATAATAAGCTGCAAATTGGTATGAACCTTTGTTTTGTCATTCTAAATGTTGTCTCAAAAGTCACAATCGTTATCGTGTCCGCGTCTCAAGATATTCAAGGTCAAAGGTCACAAAAATCGGTTTTTCGCGAATATCTGGCTTCCTATCGGTTAAATGAGATTTGCATTTATTATAAAAGTTGTAGGCTATAAAATTCCTTACAACTTTTGTTTAAACTTTTTTTTCATACAACCAACCGTTTTGAAGGTAGAGCGCGAAGAGTGCACATCGTACAGTCATATACGGCCTAATGCAAGGTCAAGCGTGAGTTATGGTTATCAGTACGTTATAAAGTCAATTATTTACTTGGAAATTATAATTATTAAACAATGCCTATTATTTATGTACTAACTATTAATTATTTATATTTAATTAAAGTAAGTAACTTGATTATTTATATATAATTATTCATATTTAACTATTTAAGTATAAAATATTATTAATTCTGGATTATATATTTTAGTTTTATTTTAAGTTAACACATTATATATCTTTTCTTTAAAACGCGTAAATTTCTCAATACTTATATACCTGGAAATACTTGTCCCTACCCTATGCCCTTTTCTATTCATTGCCGGGACAAATCTGAGGACAACATTGATCATTTCCGCTACACGCAATTCATCAAATTTACAAAACTAAATAAACCTGTACAACTGTCAACACTTCCACCAACAAGTGTAGCAGCTCATCAACACATAAAACGTGTCTACTACCAGATTCAAACGTGGTTAGGGAAGGACTTAGAACCTCAAGAATGGGGCTGGATGCTTGAAAATGAAATCCTGGAGCCCATACGAACGTTATTACCTCCAGCACCAGCCGAACTACTAAACGTAATATTTTGCAATTGCAAAAATGGTTGTGGTTCCCGCTGTGGATGCAGAAAATCAGGGCTACAATGTTCTTTAGCTTGCGGCCAGTGCAACGGACAAGCTTGCCTCAACGCTGTATCCAAGTAATCCCGATGAAGAAAATACATATGATCCCGATATTCTGGAAGGTTTGGAGATGAACATGACAGATAATGAGGATGATGACAATGAATCGAACATTTTTGAGCGACAAGAAGAAGAAGACGACGAAGAAGAAGAAGATAATTAGCTTCCATTTCCAATTTCATTACAATTAAAATCAACAAAGATACTTTTGATATTTGAACTCACATTTTGACAAATGTATATTATGCCGTATTTAATAATAAATAAAAATATGTGTAAAATATATACTCTTACTATCATTTTAACTTAAAATAAAACTAAAATATATAATCCAGAATTAATAATATTTTATACTTAAATAGTTAAATATGAATAATTATATATAAATAATCAAGTTACTTTAATTAAATATAAATAATTAATAGTTAGTACATAAATAATAGGCATTGTTTAATAATTATAATTTCCAAGTAAATAATTGACTTTATAACGTACTGATAACCATAACTCACGCTTGACCTTGCATTAGGCCGTATATGACTGTACGATGTGCACTCTTCGCGCTCTACCTTCAAAACGGTTGGTTGTATGAAAAAAAAGTTTAAACAAAAGTTGTAGGGAATTTTATAGCCTACAACTTTTATAATAAATGCAAATCTCATTTAACCGATAGGAAGCCAGATATTCGCGAAAAACCGATTTTTGTGACCTTTGACCTTGAATATCTTGAGACGCGGACACGATAACGATTGTGACTTTTGAGACAACATTTAGAATGACAAAACAAAGGTTCATACCAATTTGCAGCTTATTATCTTTCTTTCCGAGGTTGACCCCTTTTTTTACCTAATATGACTGGGCTATATTTTTACGTTTATCTTATCTCGCTTAAATCGGTTACAACTAGAATAATTTCGTGATATCTGACACGTATTATATTAAAGAAATTTACATTTCTTTGTCAAGGAAAATTTCCATAATCTACAGTAGCAAGAATTATTATCTGTATGAATATAGCTTTAATGTGTTTTATTATATTTTTACTATTTATTTAAAAAAAAAAATGATTAAAATTATCCCCTTTTCTACTCTTTACTTAACCCTTTCAGAACTGAATTATTTTTTCATCCTGTGGAATTGGTAAATTCCGTGTGTCTAAAGTATAGTAAGGAGATTATTAAAAAAAAAAATAAAAAAAAATTTAGTGTCTTTAACTTTTCGGAAAATTTAGTTTTTCTTAATGTGCATAAATGTGGACTCCCGTTCTACTTAGTATTAAGATTAAGGTATGCAATTTTTTTCATTGTATCTTATGTCTACAATTGTGCACGCCAGTTCTGAAAGGGTTAATATAATAAAGCGAAACCTTAAATGTATGTGAATTTATTATCGATCTTTTTCGCAAAGACAGCTGGACCGATCGAGCTGAAATTTGGTTTGTAGGCGACTTAGGCCCGGATACTATAACAAAAAGGTAACAAGATTTTTTTGAATCGTTTTTCTTACTAAATTCGGACTTGGGAAAGTGAAAATGAATATTCTCATACTGATCAAACGAACCATTGAAATAACAGCTGGTACAAAATAAAATATCATGATAAACTGCTATAAAAACCACTAAACTAGAGCAAAGCCGCAAGTGAAGTGTTTTTAGAAAAACGAAATTAATATTATAGCACCTGAACTATCTAAGCAAAAGCAAAGTAAATATCAAATAGTTTCAAGCAAACGAGTTCAGCGCACAAACAAGTACGTAGTTTCCACTAACCATTTTAAAAATGAATGATGTTTACACCCACAGATTACTTATGAGATTAGATTGGCCTTCATGCGAGCTATGTGGTTGAGATATTAGTTCTGTTCTTAATACAAGTTCTTAATACAACTGCGTCGGCAACTGCAACACAGTTTTAACAAACTATCGCAGTTGCCAACGTTCATATTGTTTAAAATCTAGTTGTATTTTAAGTGCAAATAAAAATTTTAAAATATTTTTTCTTAATGAACATTAGCAAGTGTTAAATTTGCACTATGAAATAATATACCAGAACAAAATCAGATTAACCTTTATTCAGAAATAAAGTTATATATTTTTTTTAAACCTTAGCCCGCCCGTCGACTGCGTTGACAAATTTCCAGTCCACTTCAGTCAGTCGTCGCGTCGTCCAATTTTCCAGTCTCTACTTAAGACTGCTATGGTTTGAATAAACTAGCCACGCATGGAAGCATATTAATGCCTTTCTATTTATTTATTTATCCGTTGTCTCCACCTCACGTAGGGCATTCTATCTGTAGGCAAGTGTTATGCTCTGGTGTCGCAGAATATGCTATCAAAATGTAAATGCTAAGGTTAAATGTCGTGCGCTCACAAATGCTATCATCGGTATAACGCTTATTAGGGTGCGAGCCACTGCGAGCGACGCGAAGCTATTTCTGTTATATTACGAACATGTTTTTTACTTCTTAACTTCTAGACTTTTAACTTTACATAATATAGTTTGCTCTACAATAACCTAAAATTGGGTTTGCGATTTGACCCTGATATTGTGGGAAGTAACATATGCTGTTGGAGTAAATATAAATCGGATATGAACCAAATTAAAATATTGTTTTTAGGGTTCCGTACCTCAAAAGGAAAAAACGGAACCCTTATAGGATCACTTTGTTGTCCGTCCGTCTGTCTGTCTGTCTGTCTGTCTGTCAAGACCCTTTTTCTCAGGAACGCGTAGAGGTAACAAGCTGAAATTTATAGGAAATACTAAGGTCCATTGTTTCTTAGAGCTGTGAAAATTTCAAACTTCTAGGCCAACGCAATCAAAAGATATAGTCGAATATGTCGCAAATTTCAGCAAATTTTCGACATACCCAAATAAATCAAAACCTACGGGGCACTTCCCGTAAACTCAGAATCTTGAAATTTGGCATGAAGTAACTCCTTAGAGCACAGATAAAGGAAAAATTGCGAAAACCATAAATTTTTATTTGCATCATATGAAAAAAATATTTTGAATAATTTTATACCTACTACCCCTTTTCTCATGAACGCGTGGACGTATTAAATTGAAATTCATATCAAATACTCAAGTCTATTATACCTTTAAACTGTAATAAAATCAAGCCTCTATGTTAACGCATTCAAAAGAAACAGCAATTTTAGCCGCAATTTTAAATTCTCAACTACACTCAAAAAACCAAAACCTACAGGGTACTTGCCGTGAACGTAGAATCTTGAAATTTGGTATAAAGCTATTCCTTAAAGCACAGATAAAGGAAAAATTGCGAAATCTGTAAATTTTTTGTTACATCATATAAAAAAATATTTTTCATAATTTAATACTTACTACCCCTTTTCTCATGAACGCGTAAACGTATTAAATTGAAATTTATATCAAATACTCAAATCTATAATACCTTTAAACTGTAATAAAATCAAACCTCTATGTTAACGCATTCAAAAGAAACAGCAATTTTAGCCGCAATTTTAAATTCGCAACTACTCTCAAAAAACCAAAACCTACAGGGTACTTGCCGTGAACGTAGAATCTTTAAATTTGGTAAAAAGCAATTCCTTAGAGCACAGATAAAGGAAAAATTGCGA
Source organism: Hemithea aestivaria (assembly GCA_947507615.1). NCBI lineage: Eukaryota > Metazoa > Arthropoda > Insecta > Lepidoptera > Geometridae > Hemithea > Hemithea aestivaria. Next base: position 17,314,077 of record OX382335.1, read on the forward strand.
AAACTGTAAATTTTTTGTTACGTCATATAAAAAAATATTTTTCATAATTTTCTTACTTACTACCTCATTTCTCATGAACGCGTGCAGGTATTAAACTGAAAGTCATATCAAATGCTAAAGTTTATAATTTAGACACGCGGCAGCGAGTCAAGCCAAGTTCAAGCAAAGGAACTGGCGACCGCGCCGTGTGTTATATTACACGAACCATCCAAAGCGCGTTTTGACGACTTTTTACACCCTCGTTATACAAAAACTATTACACATAGACAAGTCAAATTTGGCACATATACTTAAATATACGAACTATATCTCTGTTCCAAATTCCAATAACACAGCTCAAATGGTTATTTAGATATAAACATCCAGTAATCGGTGAAGTTAATACATACTGAGGGATAGATCAAAAGTAATATCCCAGTTCCAGATGACCTAGAAAGCTGAAATTTGGCATCCCGATAGGCATAGTCATAGTAACAAAGGAAAAAATCAGAAACTAATAAATTTTAATGATTTAATAATATTTTTAAATTTAATAAAAATTGTTAATTTTAAAGTATGGTAATTAACTTGCAAATTAAATATGATCCACCTTCCGGTTTCCGATTAAGCTGAAATTTGGCATGCCTGTATAAATTGGATGACAATGCAATATTATTGTAACATGGAGGTGATCTGACGATGGAGCTGGAAGGTGGCCATAGGGACTCCGTAATTATATGACGCAACCCCATCGAGTTTGGGCTTATTTGATTTGTCTTGACGAGTACTTTGATACTATATAGTAATCAGGGTCTGATGATGGAGCTGGAAGGTGGCCATAGGAACTCCATAATTAAGCGACGCAACCCCATCGAGTTTGAGCTCGTTTGATTCGTCTTGACGAGTACCTTTGTGCTAGATAGTAATAATAAATGCTTGTTAAAAAAAATGTCATGTTACCTACTATAAGTACAAACTACCTCTATGATTGATAATAATGGTATGGTAATTTTAAGTATATACTTTTGTTATATTGTTTATGAGTCACGATAAGGAGTAAATACCTAATACCTATTCTATTCCACCGTCTCATGGCCGGTGCACCGGAAATAATTAAAATCAAATAAATATAAATTAAGTTCTAGTAAGCCCAAAGGGCTTGATAATTAATCTATATGATAGGGCTTACTATGACTATTTCATTTCTGATATGCGTCTGGTATTGGCTCAGTTATTTATTACATGTGGATTTTAAGAGCTTCACGTGAGAATAATATTATAACGAATGGAGTAGGTATTATACCACCTTTATTTTATTTAACCTTACTCTTATCAGTTTTAGTATACTTACATACAATTAAATGATAGGTATTTCGGACCACGCCAGCGCATTAGGTATACATCATTAAATTATGGATAAGTACCTACCTACTATTAAATTCTGTACAAAAAGAAATGATATCCTATCAAAAACATAAATGTGAAATTAGAGCCAAGTTCAATATTACGATATATGTATTATGTAGGTACCTATGCGTTAGTTGTTTGTTGACTTCAAAGACAAAAGAAGGGAGATCTAAATTGGTGCCAAGTTCAATGGTTAGTCCTGAAATATATTTATAACATAAAATATTCTATTACAACTTAAAATATTATTTCTTCTTATAACTTAAGATAAATATGTTATAGCTTGAGATCTGACTTGGCTTGTTCAGCAATGTTATAGTGGTTATTTTATATTAAATGTCTATGATAATTAGTTTCTACCGGAAGTATGTTGGTAGGAAGGGATAGTGGCATGGAAAGGGTATTGAGGATTCCTCAGCTAGACTTACTTCACTTTTCCGTCGTCGGTCGGAGCGTTTGGTCGTCTACGCTTCGGTTAGAGCATATATTACCCTATGTTCTGTGCCACTACTGCCTTGTGATTCATCGAGATATAGAAGCTAAGTATATGTTTAGTATTTGCTGTGCAGTGGTGATTATTAGAGTAATAATTGTACTGTGATATACTGTATTATTGTAATGTGTATAAAAGATAACGGCTACGAGTTTCTAGCCCTTTCTTCTTGTAGTTTGAAGTACTGAAAGGGAGGTATCCAAGTATACTAGTAGTTCGCCGCGAACTGGGACCTCGCAGACCCAATTTCCCTCAAAATAGGTATACATGGGTAAAAAGTTATAAGTATCTACGAAATATAATTGTATGGAAACTTTAACCTATTATATTCGTAAAAGGAAAGGAAAATGACAAAATTGAAAGTAATGTTAAAACTCAAAATACGTAACGGATATACATTAAAAAAATCTTTATCTTTATGAAAGGTTATGTGTGTATTCACTTGCAGAAAATAATAGAATAAAATAATAAATATTACTATAGTCTTTAAAAAAAATCTCAAAAAATCTTCATAGTTTGTAGCACTTGTTTACGAAGAAGTTGCCAATGCAGTGGACATTAGAATAATTGAAATTGGGAAAAAATATCTAGCTTTACTTGTGTTATACAGCAAATTTACAACAGTTATTATATTGATATTGTAGCTAATTCTATAACATTTTTGTCGTAGCAGCCGATGATGACTTAGACTTGGAGCGAGAACGCATAGCTATGACAGTCACGCGTAACATCTAGGCTCGCAGGTTTTCAAGATGTATCTACAGCTACTAAGCAAGACAAAGTGTCCTTGTTCAAGGCATTATCAGACTTTTTATACGTGCAGCTCGTCGATCACATTTGCACTTTCCATCAGGTGGGATAATGTGATCAAACGTAGGCCTAATTATTAATTTTTTTTTTAAACAAAAGACTTGTGGATGAACTTTACAAAAAACGGATCTTTGGCGCTGTCTCGAAAGTCGAAAGTAGAAAAACTAACTTAGGAACTTTGTTTGGACTATTCAGAACATAAACATACTAAAAGTCCCCACTCATCCTTGGTGAGCCCGAGGGGAGGGGGGGGGAGGCCGAAGAAGGTTCCATTTTTAGGTTTTTTGCTTATGCCAATTCGAGTGTAATGTGCCCAAACTCGACGGGTTTACTAATAGCCATTGAAGAGGTTCAGTAAACACCTCCTGGCTCCATCATCAGATCAGCTCAGTGGTACCAAATTATTGAACTGTCATCATATTTCTAGACATTTACAAAGTTTCATTATGGTACGACAACCAGAAGTTGGTCAAATATTACTTACTTATATAAGATTTTTTTACCGACTTTGTATGGAAAACTAATTTCAGCATCTTAAAAATAGACCATGTTTGGAAGCTCATAGCTGGACGATGGATATAGATAAAAAGTGTTAAAGCCAAAGTTGTAGGAAATTTCAAAGCTTTTATAATGTAGTACAACAAAATATCGTACTACGCCCAGTTTTTGACATTTAGGCAAAAAACCTAAAAATGGGACCTTCTTCGGCCCCCCCACCCCTCGGGATCACCTCGGAGGGGTGGGAACTTTTAGTATGTTAATCTCCTGAATAGTCCAAACAAAGTTCCTAAGTTAGATTTTTCTGCTTTCGACTTTTCGATCCACATGCCTCTTTTGGGCACTCATTGACTGGACTACTATTTGAATAAAAAATGGGTTTAAGTTTCACCCGCACGATCATTTAAATTCATAATATTTTGAGTAAGTCAACATAGCTATTTACTTATCCGTTAGGGAACCGAACCTAGGACCGAATTATCAAAAATGTATGAAATGACGTATTACGTCGTATCGATTTTTGACAATTTGGTCTTTGGTTCGGTTCCCTGACGGAAAACTGAATATCCCTGTAGTTCTCATAATATTATAATCGATAAACATTGTAATTTTGTATTCTCTATAACTCTACAACCCTTGCACCGATTTGGCTCATTTTTGGACGTGAGAATTCTTTTAGTTTGTACTACCTGTTTAAAAATTTTTATCAAGACTGGATCATCGGTTTCATTGTAATAAAGCAATCTCTTTAACTCTTGAACCCTTCGACCGATTTGGCTCATGTTCGAACTTAAAAATTCTATGGATTTATATTACGCGTTTGCAAAGTTTCATGCAGATTGGACCATTGGTTTTCCAGTTATCGCGTAACAAACATACATACAAACATAAACTTTGGCTAATATATTTGTGTCGCTTATAAAAAATGTGTATATGTTAGAAAAAAAATTATCAGCGGTCCAGTTTTGAAATAATCGTCAGACCTATCGTAAAGACTTTAAGTCACCTATATCTCTGCAACCCTGTAACCTATTTAGCTAATTTTTTCACTTAAATTATCCAATTAACCTTCTTAACTTGTGTGTAAAATTTCATTTAATTTGGATTAACCGTTTTCAAGTAAACATCGACCAAACTTGAGCATCAGAGGTCAAGCGTTAAACTGGTCCAAACGCAGGCATTTCGCGGCTTTCGACTCTAAGACCTCGCTTCGCTCGGTCGATTATGTATTTAAATTATATTTTATAACAAAAGGATTCAGCGAGTTTTTTTTATTCTATCACCACTTCCACAGACATTGTTGCCTGCTTATTATTGTTTATGGTCTCCACTTTCGTGTTTTGCCAGTGGCCGTAGCATGCCACACAGAATCCCGACCAAACTTCAAGAGTAGAACTGTCATCCCATACATTCACAAAATTACAATGTATGGCATGACAGTTCTACGCTTGACATTTCAGCGGGATCTCGTTTGGCATGCTACGGCCACTGTAAAATATTATTTTACTTGACAGCGAGTTATAGTCCGGTACATTGTGTTCGGGATAATTTATACAAAATTTTAGGCAATGTGACGTAGTTATGTCGTCATAATAATATTATATTATAATTATGCCTATACTATTATATCCAACTTTGGTTGCTTGCCATTAGCGATGGGTATAAAATAACGCTATTAATAAGGTTTTTATTTTAAATAACTATTTTACTTTATTTTTATTTTACTTAAATTAAATAACATTATATTTTATCGATCGAGCGAAATGAGGTTTATAAAAAGATTTAAAAAACAGCACAAAACGTGTACTTACCTACATGTATGTGACACCTAGCTCAATAGCAAACTTTAGGCGGCCGGACTATAATTGACGCAATTATAGCTATTACCACTGAGCATATAAAGAAGAGTGTCAACTCCGAAGAAAAAAAATGAAATCGCCTAATGTACTGAATTCATTGGAGTCACCTTACCAACCCAAAAGTAAAAAGTATATTTGATTTCTGATGTTGCCTGCACTGCTGTATGACATTGCTTAGTGATGGGTAGTGTCGATTGTTAGTGATGGCCAGGTCGATAAAAATATATCGATAGTCGGCGCGACCCGTTGGACGGGATAGTTGATGATTTTATTATATGTTTTAAGTTTTATAAATAAAGAAAAGCCATGTTATTTTATAATATTTTAATTTAATTTATTAATGCTATTTTTACAATTAATGTGCTAATAAAAATATATACAAATATTGTGTACAATAAAATTAAAAACGTGTATTTTATATTACTGTACATCGCAAGCAGTTATAATATAGGAATCAGGAATAAATAATAATTTTTTCAAGAATTATCGAAGGTCTTATCGAATCTTATATCGTTAAAAAACTTAACCAAACTTAATCCGACTTAGTTTTTCAATGGGCCGAAAAACAAGCTCAGGATCCTCTACAACTCTTAGCCACTGCACCTGTAAAACATACAAGGTTTTTTTTTTAAAACAACGTACTAAGAAGACCAGCAAGACGCTCTCCTGTTGGTAAGAAATAACGCTGCAATATAATATAGTGCTACCCAGGATTTTACAAATGGGTTCACTGCGCCAACACTTCTCACTTGAGAGTCATAAGATGTTTAGACTCTTCAGCCCAGTAATTTCATTAGTTACAGTGCTCTCCTACCGAAGCACAGTAATGTTTGCATATCACTGCTCAGGCGGTAGAATAACTGGTGTTGGGGCACCTGCCTAGTCGACCAAGGTAGTCTGTTCCTCATAAATGTTGGTGGACAGTTTGTAGGAAAAAAGTACCTACTCCAAAGCAGTTGGTGGCTGTTTGTGAGTATTGATTATATTTTGTTGCTTATAACTTACCTGTTTTCATCCAATGGAAACGATGCGAAGAATACTGTAGCTGATTCCATACTATATAAGATTTACGGAGCGCGAGTTCCAACTCATGATGAGCCGATAACTCTTCAGTCTCTTCGTGAAACAGGCACTAAGAATTACGAACTTTATCTGTACAATATCTTTATCTAACCAAAAGCTATAACGAACTAAAATCTATAGAATATAAACTAAAAACACGACTGTCCAGCCCAGAAACTCGAATGTTTAAAGCAGAAAAAACAATCTTTTTTAAACTTTAACTCACGTTACAAAATATCAACAAATAACAACGTCAAACATTGAATTGTCAATTTTGATTTTGTTTTTTTTTATTGTCAATGTTCAAAGGAGGTGTATAAGAAAAAATAAACTATTTTTTATGTTGGTACTTGCTTCCTTGCGTTGGTAACGTGACTCCAAGGAATCTCATACATTTTTTCAATGTATGGAAGTTACGGGAGACTGGGTATTACGCAATGTACTAAAAAATAATGTTATTGAAAATAAGATAAATTGCTTGAAATCCTCGAATTATTGGACTTTATCGCTATTAATTCTTTAGCTTGATCTACTTGCCTGCTCTTTCTTGCCTGTAGGATCTTTCTTAAACTTAATGTACCTAACAAATTGTGCAAAACATTATAATTTAGTCATCTCTATAACTCTACAACCCTTGGATCGATTTGGCTCATTTTTGAACATGAGAATTCTTTTAGCTTATACTACCTGCTCGCAAAGTTCCATTAAGATTGGAACTTTGGTAACGTTGTAATTAAGCATTTTCTATAACTCTAGAACCCTTCGACCGATTTGGCTGATGTTCGAACTTAAAAATTCTATTGACTTAAACTACGTATTTGCAAAGTTTCATAAAAATTGGACCATCGGTTTTCAAGTTATCGCGTAACAAACATACATACAAACATACACTTTTGATAATATATTTATGTAGGTTATAAAAAATGTGTGTATATTAGAAAAAAAAATATCAGAGCACCAGTTTTGAAATTATCGTCAGACCTATCGTAAAGACTTTAAGTCACCTATATCTCTGCAACCCTAAGGTCTATTTCGCTATTTTTTTCACTAAAATTATTCTATTAACCTATCTAACTTGTGTGTAAAGTTTCATTTAATTTGGATAAACCGTTTTCGAGTAAATGTCGATCAAACCTAAGCGCCAGAGGTCAACCGCTAAACTGGTCAAAACGCAGGCTTTTCGCGGCTCTCGACTCTAAGACCTCGCTTCGCTCGGTCGACTATTATAATTAGGGGCATTACCCTGTTTATGACAAACCTCAATGTGTCTAACACTATCAGTTATTCATTTCACCTTACTCGTAATAAACTGATTAGTTTCTATCACATAAAGTCAATCAAAACAATCTTAAATCCATAAACCAAGTCTCACACTAATCCGCTCGGCTAATCTGATATAATTTGCTACACACAACGAAGACAGTACATTACTAAAATTTAAATACCTATAGAAGGTATTATTTATGATATCATTGACCAATTAAAGTGAAAGTAAGTTATATTTGAACTAATTCGCAATGTTACTTCATGTATACAAGCTATTTGCCCAAGACACTAGACGATTCGTGAGTATTTAGATTCATCTTTATAAAAACAAAAAGCCGAAGCCGATGTAAATAGCCGAAGTAAATAAAAGTAAGTTTATGCCGTTTATTTACAAAGATGTGCATACTCGTATACATAAATTCATACTGAAATAGTTCCAAATGGACAACACAAAACTTATTGTCTTACTACTCCTTTGTAAAAAGTTCATCTAAAGAAGATTATAAAGGTTTACATTATATAGGGACGGTAGGCAATAGTACTTAAAATATAAGTACAACCTTTAATTATGTAGGTACATTCAGAAATTCTTTAAAGAATAAAATACATTCCTATTTGTTTTAGATGTTTCAATAATATAACAACTATCCTATCAATGTAATGTAATTGAAATCAAAATCAATTAACCTGATACATTAATGAATAGATTTTTTTTATTATTATTATTTATATGGTTGTGTCAAAAACCTTAGAACCACTATCAACAAATTGATTGAGACTCAATCGAACGATCCAATGTGAAGATTCGGTCGGAAGGCCCAATCGGAAGGCCCAATCGGAAGACTCAATCGGATGACCCAATCCGATTTATCATCCAACTAACCGATCCGACTAATCGATCCGACCAACCGATTCTACTAATCGATCCAACTAATCGATCCGACTAACCAATCAGACTATCGATCCTACTAATCGATCCTATTATTCGATTCGACTAATCAATCAGACTATCGATCCTCCTAATCGATCCTGGTATATCATATTAATTGTAATGATATCTATCAAGAATAAATAACTGAATTAGACATATTTTTACACATCGTTGTATTGCTACTACTTCTCTTTCAAATAACCAAAATGCAAGGTTAAATTTCCTTGAAAATACCAAACCTATCGTGCCCTATCTAGGTTATAAGTAGGTAACCCATAAAATACTAAATCCATTACAAATACAAATTGAAATATTACTTTAATATTGCAATAAGCTATAAAAACTGATCTTCGAATAAATGGTTCATCAAGATCAAACAATATAAAGAATGATATTATTATTTAATAGAAATTATTTTCAACCCTATGCAAAATTATCAGCATATAAAATGTGCAAAATTATCAGCATGTATAAGCATTGCCTTACAGGATTTTACATTGATTAGGCATATAGCATATAGTAATATGCAAGTACCCTACGATACATCTTATGTATTGACATAGCGTAAAATATCAGAAATGTCGAAATGATCACTCTCAACAATCTATCAGATGTAAAAATTATAAAACTTCTCTACCCACATTTATCTCAAATAAAATATTATGAAAATAAATTAGATCAAGTAAAGATTATTTTACTTTGTCTAGACAAAGGATACTTCCAGACCAAATGAAAGCTAAATAAAGGTCAGTCTTCAGCAGGTTTATCTACTTATTCTTAAGAAATTGACCCTACTATTTAAATATTAACCTCATTAAGTATATAAACACACGAAATGGATAGAAAGCTTAAAGATGGATATGAATATCATCAAAATCAGTTATTTTGTTTCACTACCAACAAGGAATACCCCTGTAGCAGCACCCGAGTAAAACGTTTACATCAGACGGACCTTGAACAACCAAAACTCATATTCTACGTCCTAATAAATGTAAAACTCGAACTATTTTGCTACAGTTTTGTCTAGTACATATGAAGTAGGTAAACACTATCTGTACACTATTTTCACACAACGTGTATACATAATACAAAGCCTTTTAAAGGCCTTACCGCATATAACCATTTAACGTGACGAATAGCAGCAGGATCTTTGATGATCCTCTTCAGTGAGATGGGACGGTGCTCTTCCCAGCCACGGGCAGCACAGCTATGGCTCGGTAACCCAGTTCAGCAGCTGCTGCGGTGGCTCGTCTGGCCACTGACAGCACCCCGCTGTCCGGAGTGTGGGATGAGCAGGATTACCAGGCGGCTTCTGAAATCATTGAAAGTATTAAATCTTGCTCTTTAAGATCCCACTTCTGATGTTACTTTGTATAATATATATAGGTTATATTCTCAAGCAAGAGCTAACCTGTAAAGTCAGGATATCGATTATCCAAGTTATCTACCTACATCTTAGTAAATTAAGGGAAAGCTAGGTAATAAAACACTGGAATAGGTATCCACCATTGTTCTATAATATGTTTCTATTTATATACTTGGATACCTCCCTTTCAGTACTTCAAACTACAAGAAGAAAGGGCTAGAAACTCGTAGCCGTTATCTTTTATACACATTACAATAATACAGTATATCACAGTACAATTATTACTCTAATAATCACCACTGCACAGCAAATACTAAACATATACTTAGCTTCTATATCTCGATGAATCACAAGGCAGTAGTGGCACAGAACATAGGGTAATATATGCTCTAACCGAAGCGTAGACGACCAAACGCTCCGACCGACGACGGAAAAGTGAAGTAAGTCTAGCTGAGGAATCCTCAATACCCTTTCCATGCCACTATCCCTTCCTACCAACATACTTCCGGTAGAAACTAATTATCATAGACATTTAATATAAAATAACCACTATAACATTTAGATACAATATTATTTACCATGATTTATGGTAATGACAACATATTTATTATCCACAGCTTATTCATAACAAATAAGTCAACATACTCTGTCGATTATACGTCATAAGACTACTTCCGCTTGTAACGGTTGTACAACAACTATCAAAGTCATAATCAGTACCAGAAACTAATATGTTATTAATAAATATACTAGTTAACATAGTCTTGACATATAGCTGAATCAAGATTAAAAATTCCATCAACATTTATCATTGTTTTTATATAGTGACACGATGTTGTATTAATCATAATAATTTACAAATCTGACAAACGCGTAGACGTATTAAATTGAAATTCATATCAAATACTTAAGTCTATAATACCTTTAAACTGTAATAAAATCAAACCTCTATGTCAACGCATTCAAAAGAAACAGCAATTTTAGTCGCAATTTTAAACTCGCAACTACTCTCAAAAAATCAAAACCTACAGGGTACTTGCCGTGAACTTAGAATCTTGAAAATTGGCAAGAAGCAACTCCTTAGAGCACAGATAAAGGAAAAATTACGAAATCTGTACATTTTTAGTTACATCATATAAAAAAATATTTTTAATAATTTCATACTTACTACCTTATTTCTCATGAACGCGTAAACGTATTAAATTGAAATTCATATCAAATACTCAAGACTATAATACCTTTAAACTGTAATAAAATCAAACCTCTATCTCAACGCATTCAAAAGAAACAGTAATTTTAGCCGTATTTTTTAACTCGCGACTACTCTCAAGGGAATCAAAACCTACAGGGTACTTGCCGTTAACTCAGAATCTTGAAATTTGGTACGCAGCAACGTCTTAAATCACAAGCACAGGAAAAATTGCGAAAACTATAAATTTTTAGTTACATCATATAAACAAATATTTTTAATAATTTTGTTTTACTACCCCTTTCCTCAAGAACGCGTACAGGTATTAAATTTAAATTCATACCAAATACTCAGCTTTATAATAACTTTAAGCTGTAAAAAAATCAAACCTCTATTTCAACGCAATCAAAAGAAACAGCAATTTTAGCCGCATATTTTCAAACTCACAAGTACTCGCAAGGGAATCAAAACCTTCAGTACATAATATTATACCCACTTTTCCTTAGGGTTCCGTAGAAACCCGTAGGTTTGTACGGAACCCTCGGTGCTCGAGTCCTACTCGTACTTGACCGGTTTTTTTGTATAATATTATCGCTTACAGTGGGTATCAGTCGTAACACCTCCGTAACACAGCCGGACGCAAGGTATGAAGCGACATCCGAGTGCACTTACGTTAACTTGTTTTAACATACGAAGTGCCGCACTTGCCACTTTCTTCATTCACTTCACTTTGTTTCTTAAACTTCTTTGTACAGGGGGTTAACTAATATACGAAATGAGTTGGAATTATGTGATGAAGTAGAAGACGAGCAAGACGCTATCCTGATGTTAAGAGATAACACTGCCCATAATCAGAGGACCCTGATGGTTTAGAGGACCCTGATGTTATAATGGTAAACGTACCAGGGGGATTACTGTAGGACGTCCTTGGGCGAGATGGGGCGATGACATCTGGAGGGTCGCTGGGAGCTGATGGAGAAAAAAGACGGAGGAGCGAGTTGAGTGGCGTGCCATGGGGGAGGCCTTGTCCAGCAGTGGATGATGATGTTACTACAGTCGGCTTTCAGCTTATAAAAAGATATATTTATATATGTTAAGTATCTAGTTCTGAGTGTTTGCAGGTGCTAGAGCAGAACAAGTAGGAGTGGTTTCTTGTATTGGAGACCAAGACTCAGTTTGGATTACTGGGTCATATAAGTTACTTATATACGTTTCGTTTAATTTAAAATTGCTTTCTTTTCAATTATATTGCATTTGCTTTCATTAAAATGTTGAGTTCATTCTTAGCATATAAACTTCATACTGTATCTAAGTCTACCTTAGAGTTATTAAAAATTTAGAATTAACGCTGCGTTACCCAGTTGCAATGACATCAATTTATTGCTGAAAACACAACCTTATCACGGGTACATAAGGTACATTTTCCCATGTAATGCTCACTGCATAGAAGACCAGCTGCCCCCGTTTTTAAGCTTCAAAGTTCAGCATTAAAACTGAAGATGTCTGCTCAAGTGCTCCCATCGGCTCCATAAAACCAAACTTGGATGATGTCATGCCAAATAACCTGCATTTTAACGCCACGAGGATATCTTTAAGAGCATATACCACGCTTGGTGCCCTTTCGTATTATTAGAAAATTTAGAAATATAAATGTGTAAATTAAACTTGTTAATTCTTCAAAAGAAACCCTGGGGCCTAACAAGCGACAAGCGCAAATGGTCTGTCGCTATCAGGGGGAGGGCATCGGCGGATTTTTTGTATATCAACACTGGTTGTATTTGCTACCCCACTCGTAGCGCCACGTGACGCGCCGTTTAGTAGCGGCCAGTTTAAGGAACTACGCGGGCCTCACGGAATATTCTCTTTAACAAAAAAATCACGACTTCTTATTTTTTTATAAAACTGTTTACCGTATTATTATATAATAAAGTATACATATAAAATATCTAAATTTATTAAATCGATTTTAATATCCCCAGTAATGTAAAATAATCCTCAAAATTATGATTATTTTTTGTTCTAGCGAGGGATCAAGTTATACTGGTCAGTCAAATTGCCTCTCTTTCTAATAAAGCATTTTCTCCAAATAGCTATCCTTGTCTATTGACTCGTATTTAGCCAGTGTTGTGAATATTTTGACTATTGAATTGATGCATGATAATCGATTAGAGGACAAATGCATACCACATCTTCGACCAGGTCTAATTGCATGCTATCGTTAGGTACAACTAGCGCATAATATGTTCTGTAGGCCCATGTTGACAACTCATAGTTCAGTACGACTACTATGGAAATTCATTTATTCCTATCCAGTTTTACCCATTGAAAAGTACCTACTGTTACCTATTGTCAGGAGCCTAGAGAGACTTATAGAGCCTAAGCTACCTATTATACCAAATTTGATTAGTTCAGCTGTAAATATGTTAAAAATAGCTAATGTGTAATGTGTATGTTCATTAGAAATATTCCAAAATAACATTGCAAGAAATGAGTTTTAAGGGGTTTGCCCACTATACCGTACCATATGGTCGTTTGCATTTCTTCTTTCTCTCGTATTTTGCCCGTGTTCAAAACAGAATCTAATCACGAGAATGCAGTACCAATTTCATTTTTGCATGCCTATCAATATAATATGTTGCTTACATGTTCAAGCATCTTTACGTGTTAACCTTTTTCATTGAACTGGCAACAGATGAACTTAGATGAGTTTTCTTTATTAATAATGAAAATAAGTTTATATTATTATCTTTTTATCGGTCATCATTCGTGGCTATAAACCCGTACACTCACTGCATTCTGGTCCCCACACGCAGTTGTTTGGCAACATCGCATGCCATGGATAGAGCTGTCAGTATCAGCAACATATTCTCAGCGATATTTATTGTTAACGCTCCGTGCAAGGCTCGCAACGATGTTCTCTTACTTTTTAATACATACAATACTGCCGTGGTATATATATAATATATAATGCGGTTATCTACCAAAACCTAATTTTAAGCTATGAGCAATAAATAAATAAAAATAAGGTTCATAATGGCATGGGCCAGATGTTTATCTTTGTAAATAAACGGCATAAACTCACTTGTATTTATTTCGGCTTTGTACCGACCGGTTCGATCCTGTACGAAGATCTTCTTTAAGGAGTAGCTGCAGTCGGCACGAAGCCGAAGTAAATACAAGTGAGTTTATGCCGTTTATTTACAAAGGTGAATACTCACGAATCGTTTAGTGTAAAAAGGGCCTGATGTTATTTTTCGGTTTGGCATGTTCCTAAGACAATTATTATTATTGTATGATACGGTATAATGGACAGTCGCCTTGAAGTCCATGTCATTTATAAGTTGACAACTAGAGCAGATGATTTTTTATAGTGGGTTATTCTCATAAAAATTTATCGTGGCATACTGCCACGATAAATTCACAATTTATTTTTTAACCCCCCACGGAAAAATACGGGGTGTTATAAGTATGACGTGTCTGTCTGTCTCAGTATTACGGATTTTATTTTTTTATTTTTTGAGATTGTTTTTTTTTAGCTAGAAATAGTCTAGAGTGTTCTTAGCCGCCATAAAATGGTGCTTACATTTTTTTCCACAACTCCCTCAACATGGGAATTAAACGAAAAAGTTTGATTAGTAGAAAACTACAAACTATAATAAACAGATTTTAATAAACTAACATCTGAAAAACTAAAAGATGGTTGCAACTAGGGATGAAAATTTCCGGAAATATTCCGAAAGTTTCCATTACTTCCATGAAACTTTCCAAATTTGACAGAAACTATGGGGAATAAACCCCAAATCAGAAATCTGATTTTTTAAATGAAAATGCTAAGTAAAGTAAAATTACTTCTGATAGGATAGTAAGCTTAGTGCCTGTCTACAATACTCAATCAAGAATTTTGACTATAAAATTAAATTTCTAACTGATATACCAAGGAAAAGAAATATGCTGTTCATTGATGGAAAAATCATACCAATTACCAAAAAAACATTGTATTTTTGTTTTACTTTGTTAAATAGACTTATTCTTGTGCATATGAAAGTATATACACGTGTCTGTATGTAAAGGGTGAAACAGTGCAATGACTGATTTACAAGTAATAACCTGGCTACTTGGTGAGCTAATGTTAAAACAGAATTATATGAATTATGTTTATATAAGTCGGTATCAATGCCCTCTTTGGTTGTTTATAATCTTTATAATTGTAAGTCAAAAAAAATGATGGGTTCAGCTATCATAAGTTACCAGTATCATAGTTTTCACTTTTTCTTTGTATATTTCCATCGTCAATTAAATATTCATGGCAATTACTATCATTTATTATAGTTTTGAGATAGATAAGTATAATAAAAAAACAAAAATAAACCCAGAAGGCCGTAGTAGTCAAAAAAACGCATTCAAAATTCAGTGTAAATCTGGAAATTTTGGAAAGTTTCCTGCAATGTTTCCCTATATTTCCGGAAACATTGGAAGTATTCCTGGAAAGTTTCGGAAACATTCGGACATTTTCATCCCTAGTTGCAACCACAAAATTACATATTTTGAATGCGTTGGGGGTTTTTTTAAATCTCGTATTGCGGTGATTTTAGTCGCACTTTCCTGATTAATTCGAACTTTTATGTACCTTTGTGTAATTTATATGAATGGGATAACATTTGTTTTTTTCATTAATAGACGCAGGTACAGGCAAAGCAGTACAAGTCAACGAATACTCGTATGTAAGACTTCATTTCAATTATGATCTCCTGGTACCTTTTTCTTGTTATCTACCTTGCAAATATGTGAAAGTGATGGAAGAAATAAAGGGTCTTGAGGAAATCTTCATTTCAAATGACAGCTATCAAAATTAAAATATCAATATCTCGG
Source organism: Hemithea aestivaria (assembly GCA_947507615.1). Classification (NCBI taxonomy): domain Eukaryota; kingdom Metazoa; phylum Arthropoda; class Insecta; order Lepidoptera; family Geometridae; genus Hemithea; species Hemithea aestivaria. Next base: position 17,329,806 of record OX382335.1, read on the forward strand.
AAAGTTCTCGTAGTCTTAGGCTGATGGTGTCTTGGAAGAACCCGCCCCACCAAAACGCGATCAATGGGGTGCGTGAGACACAAAAATTATTTGACAGTTTCACCTGCCCCACCAGTGGGGCGGACAGTGGGGCACGCGAGAACTACCCTAAAAATTTGATTTCAACGAAATTTTAACATAAATAAAAAGTACACGGATATTTTAGGATGTATCAAAAAAATATGACACGTGAAGTTGCGTAAAGTTACCGTCATTTTTCGTGTCATCTCGTATTTTGGTATATAAAACCTATGGCGTATGCGAGTCAGACTTGCGCACAAAAAGCTACGTATCATTCATTATCTATACAACAGGGAGACACTTTTATAATATTATGTCTATTATTTATAATATTTACAATATTATCATATAACCTCTTGTTTAGTCGCATCACGCGGCGCTGCGAGTAGGTTAGTGAAAACCTACAGTATTGATATACAACTATAAAATTTGCTAAAATATAAAAATGCTCCGATGCCATTCCCCTGTTTTTTTTTTCAATCGAGATACCTACAAATTTAATATTTTCTTTTTTATGAGCGGATGAGAATATACCATCCACATCATGAAAACGTCATTTTTTGTTATAGACTAAAATAAGTTCCGAACAAGAAATGAAAACTCTTTTTAAAAGTTATTCACCAAAAACATAAAAACCTGACCTCTTTTTAACCCCGAAGCAAAAACGACGGGGTGTTATAAGTTTGACGTGTCTGTCTGTCTGTCTGTGGCATCGTTGCTCATGTACTTTGTCTTACTTCTGGGTCCCGTACAGATGAACGGATTTTGATCTTGTTTTTTTGTTTGAAAGTAGAGTCGAAAGGTAGTCGAGAGTTTTCTTAGCCGTGTTTGGTGGAAATCGATCTAAGATGGCCGCCGCTACAATTTGGCGGATTATTTTTTTTCTTCACAACCTCGTCAAATGTAAGGGTATGAAATGAAAGGACTTGACTAGTAAAATATATGCATTACATTTAATACATTTAAAATCCAAGATGGCCGCCGCTAAAAATAGCTGATTAATTATTTTCTCCATAATCCCGTCAATGTGCGCATCAAATGAAAGTTGAAAGGGCTTGACTAGTATGTAGTATATATATTATTATGATAAATTTAAAATCAAAGATGGCCACCTTCCACAAAATAGGTAATTTTGAAAACTTTGCGTAGGGGGAAATTTTTTTTAATGCAATTTCCAAGCTTTTTTTTACATTCGCTTGTCCTGTTGTCTATAATCAAATCTTGCAAGTAAAATTTAATCTACTTTCCATTTTTCAATTTAGCTTAAACTTTGCATGCATGTGTATAAATCGGATGTCTTTAAGAATCTAAATTTATATATGGAAAGAGTGACTGACTTATTGACTGACTGATCTATCAACGTACAGCCTAAACCGATGGACGGATTTGGTTAAAATTTGGAATATTAATAGGGTTAATGACGTAGACCTCCACTAAGAAAGGATTTTGCCATGCGGGCAAAGCCGCGAGCACAAGCTAGTATTTTATATTTGACTTGTTTAAAACTAGATGAAATCGGAACTAACAATGTCTTTGGAAAGCAAAAGTCTTCCTTTATAATTTCCGACATTAACACCATTTAAAACAAAAGATCAGATTTGCAACCGTGCGTATGTTCTGCCTCGTAGTCAAAAATATTTTCGCTTTGTAATCGATTACTTGGCATAATCGAGTTTTAAATTGAAACTTTTTCGTTGCCCATCACTAAAACCAGCGTAGCCAATAGGAAAAGTGGGCGGAGTCGTCAAATTGTGAAAAAAATTATTTCAAGGAAAACTTTGTCTATTGCCCCTCTATTGGATATGTCCTCGATGGTCGCTATCGACAAAAAAATGTATTGAGATGACAGTTGTTTTCGTTTGCTTTTTTATAGAGACTTTTATCTCAGTACATTTTTTATCAATAGCGACAAACGATTGGCGCTTGTCTAACCCCCCCATGTGCAATAATATTGCACACATTTTAAGAATACTTTCAGTTTACTATCGTAAATGACATCAAAGCAATTATTGTTCAAATCAAGAAGTAAATTTTTATCATCCCCGTAACATTTTTTTGTTAATATTAAACTGAAAATACTTTTAAAATGTGTGCAATAATATTGGACAGGGTTTTCTTGAGAAATTAACCAAATTTAAGTTTCTAACTATTATAGTTGTCTCATTCTATTTTTTTTATTGTATTAAAAGGTAGCTTATAGATGAGCGAAATTAAATGGACCGCGTGTAGTGTTAATTATTCTACCAATTAATTATTCTAATTGTGTCAAACAGTGCGAGTGAGAGAGCGTTAAGCGTGGTATACGTGCTTAACGTTTAGTTTAGTTCCACAGTTAGCGTGAAGTGTTCCCGACAGATCCGTGTTTGTCCCACATTTGTATGTAAAAGGAGCTTAAAATGTTTGATTAGCCTCTATTCAGTCGTGAGTGACTCATGCATATTCAGAAGGTATGAAATTAATCTTCAGGTTTGGTCCGTTTACACGCGTTAAGCGAGCGTATATGACAACTATAATCACTCTGTAAATGTAAATCACTCTGTAAATGCGAAAGTTTGTGAGTGAGTGTGTATTTTTGTTACTTTTTCACGCCAAAATCAGTGAACCGATTGCACTGAAATTTGGTATAGAGACCCTAACTTAATATACGCGGGTAAAACCGCTGGGCGCAGCTAGTAATGTGCTTTAGATGATTTATTAAATAAAGAAATTCAAAAATCAAATCAGCAATATATAATAATATTAAGTAAGTATCTAATTAATAAAATGCTCGTATGTTTTTAATGAACATCGCTGAAATAACCTGACGGTTTAAGTATTTTTTTGTTTATATTTGATTTATTGCTGATCTATTTATTTATAATGTTTTTTATTATGGCCATTCGGCCAAACAAATACCCGCTTAACGTCTGCATGCAAGTTTTAAAATCCTTGTCAAAATTGTGAAGTTTAATTATTTGTGCTTATAGTTACATAATTTATTCGTTTGACCTTTTTGGAAGATGGAAGGGATTTTATAATAAAAATTGTTATAATTTTATACACATTTATTAAACACATTTTATACAATAAAGTTCAACAATAAATTGTGTTCTTCATTTAAATTAAATATGATTAAATAATAATATTAATATTTCAGATTTACAATGTAACTGGATTAATTGAATGAACAAAACAAAAACGTCTTTGGTTCCGTTATTTTTCCAAATAATTACTAATATTAAGTCTGATTATAATAATATTCGCTAGTGCTTATTCTATCTTAATAATAAATTCATGAAATAAATTAATCTAAGTAATAATTTAAAATAAATACTTTGCTTAGTCAAAGTAAACTTTTATCATTTATAAATTTTAGAAATGTTTACGTAAATGTATGCTTAACAATAAATACATAACGTAAATGAATGCTTAACAATAATAAACATGTTATACGTAAATGAACGCTTAACATTTTTATAAGTTTCAAAACACAACCTGTATAATAAATAATGTATTCGACAAATATATTCGATTTAAATAGTATTGTCCTTTGTTCCCATAAATAATAAATTATTTCAATAGTTATGACTAGTTATAACCAAAAAATAAATATAGTTATGTTAAAACTTGCTCTCTCCGAGACTTAACCGCCGGATTTGACTTTTATGTTTGCCTTTGATCGTTTCCTTCTTGACACCTTCTTCTGTAAAAAAATAAAATTTCATTATTATATTTTAATATTCAAATTCATATATAAGGTTGTTTTGAAACCTTAGACTAAATTATAGCAAAAATTTAACAAATTGCTCAAGTGTTTTTATTAAACTAGAATTATGTTTGTTCCACAAAATATCGTTAAAATAATAAAAAATGTTTTTTGGACACAGTATTTCATAACAAAATAAAAATCTTCACCCAAATCGAAAAAATATCACATAACATAAGAAAATCTTTATTATATGTTTAATGAAACTAAACTTTACCAAACTACATATTATATAAAAAGGTAATAGCAATGTTCTTTTAACATTTTGCGTGGTCTTAACACCACACACATACATTCATCTTTTTTATGCTAAATATTTAGGCCAACAATAGACCACATCCCATCCCATGAAAAGTGTAGATGCGGTCGTCGATGAATAATTCTCTTGTACAAAATAAGTGGCATCAAGAAGTTACCTCCTCCTTCATTGGTTTCCGCCTCGTTCCAGGGCTGGATGTCTCCGGAGATGAACAGCAGGTAGAACAGGTTGGTGAGGAAGTAGAACGCGATCGATATGAAGAACACCTTCCGCCACTCCGAGGCTTCCGACTGGAATGTGAGGGAATGAGGTTAGGGTGGATTGCACCATGGGATTGGTGAGATGAATTTTCATTAATTCTTAGCTTACTCGTAGTTCTGTTAGATATTTTAATATTTAGTGGTTATTTAATTCCCGGATGTTGTTTTTTTTATTGAGAAATTAACGAATTTTCTGTTTTTGTCTAGTATTGTGTTCTTTCGTTCACGGTAGAATGTTTTCCATTTTCCATTATTGAATAAAAGATAAATCCTGTCGATTCATGTTTATTCTGAAAAGTAGTAAGAGCCTAATTTTTTATTCAAAGATCTCTATTATTAACAACTGAAGATTGGCAATAAAAAACATCATGGCTTAGAGTACATAATAAAGCAAAATGAATAGTTTACCTGATCCTGTACAACGATGGAGACGCTGAGCGGCGCCATGATGGAGAAGATGGAGCTGATGCCGTTGGTGATGCCCATCAACGTGCTCGCGTGGTTCGGGGATATGTCGATATGGGACATCTACAACAAAACAATCAATTAAACATTTCTTATCTTCCAAACTTAGAATCAATATAACATAACAGAATTTACTTTTAGAACAATTTATTCAAAAAACCTAAATGCGTTATCCTCAGGATAAAGACTGTCAAACGTTTGGTCGTACCCAGCCGTGGATGTATTATTGAATTAAACAACTCATTTAAAGTCATTTAAACTTAAACCGCGTCATTAAAAGAATTTTTAACAATTTACGGTATTTTGACTATTTCAAAAATGCATAATTATTTTCATAATAAAGCCAGTTTAGGTTCAATACGACCGATGTGTTTGAGTGTTTAACTTTATCTTGTTTTTTTTTGTCTAGCTGTAAGTAGGTGTGCTGGTACTTCTTTTTTTACACATTTTTTTAAAGTGCTCCTTTGTAGCTTATGTGAATAAATTATTTTTGAGTTTGTTTTTTTAATTTTTTTAGCTATAAATAAAGATTTTTCTTACAATAATTTTCCAAAATATTGCAGTTATCTACGAACTTACCATAAATCCAACATAATGTGCACCGTTGAGACCGACAGTGATGGTCAGTATGACCACGGCGAGGGTCAGGTTACCCGCGGGGAGGTAGGATAGACCTAGGAGAGCTATCGCTGGACCCCAGTGTGCTGTTGGGAAACAAGTAAATCAGAGGTCAAATAATATTATTTTTAGTTGTTCAAAATCTTAATGTGGTGAATAGGTAAAATGTATAGTTATGGTAACTTAATCTGAAACCTGTCAAAATTTCCAGTACATCTTAAATCACGCAAGTAAAAATTTAGTGACTTTTTGCACCTGGTACCTCTATAGAGATAAAGAATCTTCATTTGTATGAGGGTCCAATCTAATAAAGAAGCAGATTTATCAATTTTCCTATATAAATATTTTAAAAAAATTTTTCTGATAATAGAATGAAATAACATGAATAGGACTCAGCGTATTGTTTGGTAAACATAGATCGCCTCCTTTAACAAGTGAAATATTAAAAACTTTTTAAAAACAAGCTTTTATTATTATTACCATCTAGCGCCATAAAGTTCTCGTCAAGACGAATCAAAGGAGCCCAAACTCGATGGGGTTGCGTCGTTTAATTACGGAGTTCCTATGGCCACCTTCCAGCTCCATCATTTATTTTGATTGTCATCCGATTTATACAGGGATGAAAAATTTCAGCTTAATCAGACACCGGGAAGTGGGTCAAATTAAATTTGCAAGATTTGATTACAGACAGACAAAAGACAGGTAAACGTGAATAAAAGCTTGTAAAAAGAAGGACGCTTTTGGCGATTATAAAACCTTTGTTTTAACTATCTTTATAAATGTTATGTTTTCAACAAATTATTATCTATTCTTTTCTAAGATTTAAGTCCAGTCCTCACCAATAGTATTGAATATCTTCCTAGAAGTGACGAGCTGCACCAAGTTCTTGTTGACCAGCATCTCGGCGAACCAGCTGAACACGAAGCTCAGGATGTACATTGCCACGTACGGGAGAGAAGATAACTTGCCGTTCTAGAAGATGATCAGGAAATATTTAAGCAGTGTAAGTAGGGTGACATGTTCTGTTGGAGTACCCTAAACCCTCAAAATTTATTTATTTATTTTATCTTTTATATTTTTTTATTCGTTATAGGTTAGCCGCACGGACGGGCGGACGGACGGACGGACTGACGGACTGAAAAAGCAAAAGAAAAAGCCATTTTTTGTTTAGTTTTAAATACTAGTTTTTAAGACAAATTGTATTGTTTTGGTTCCAATAAAGAGTCACCACCTCACAGTATAGCGAGAAAATTATGTTATTTTTATTTACAAACCTAAACATTTGAAATACATTTTAGAAACTTTACATCCGTGAATGTTTTTTAAAGTTGTTTATCAGATTTGTTTATAGCATAAACACTATAAACACAACAGCCTTAATAAAAGTTCAAAAGGTAAACCCCAGGTTTAGTAAATAAAAGCTACTGCGCTGCGTGATAAACTCCGATAAAAATAAACTTATAGAAATAACTTGAAGATTTCATATGTAAGTTATCGTTTGCAGTCTAATATCGCAAAGCTTATTTTACTTATATTCTCAGTTTTAAAATTGCAAAAATAGTAGATTTTAAAATATACTATCCCTACTTCCCAAGGAAACTCCCCCAGGAAACATTTTTGTGGAGTTATAGCTTTTAGTTTTTCACATTAATAAGAATTTATTTTTCTTTAGTACATGAACTAGTTCAAGATTTTACGTTTAGTTATTCTTAGAGGTTTTATCGCTAAACTTCCTTGGTGCAGTTGGCTATGAAAATATTAGGTGAATGGTGAATAAATGGGTGTTTTATTATGCAAATTGTTTTTTAAAAAGCTGTAGAAGTAAAGACCTCCCTGCCCAGCATTATATTATTATGCTGAGAGCCAGTGATGATATATATATATATATAATTATGCTGAGCCTATTCCATTTATCAGTGTAGCTATTGTTTATGTTGTTTTATTATCTTCTGTTCGTGTCTCATACTAACATGTCACTATATTTAAGTGTAATATATTGTTATCTTATCTTTATCTTAAGTGCAATTAGTTACACATCTTTTTGAGTCGAATAGTTGTTTAAACATTGTAGAGTGGTGGTGATAAATACTTCGACCATCATAACGGTTTCAGCTTTATCATTAGCGTAGATTACAAGCATAATATTATTGTAATTGTTTTTTATTTTGCAAAATACAAACTTAACGCAATAGAAAATACGTATCTAAAAACTTACAAATTAAGCAATAAACAATGAAACAAGATCATAAAAATACAATTAGGTAACTAATTACCTAAAATATTATAATCATTACGATATAAACATAATTTTTTAAAACAAATCAATTTTGAAAAATGTCTTCATAATTTTTGGTCCTTTAATAAATGTACCCATAATTTTTTGTTTCTTTTATATATATTTAATTGCTTCTTTTACACGCCGCGCCGTTCAGTTCAACAGGTTCCTAACGAATACTATACCTACCTATACCTTACACCTACACCTTTTACAAAACAATATCTACTCTACTGCATGTTGCAATGTTACCTCTTTAATATCTACGTGCAGAACATTCTTCATGTAGGAAGGCAGCTCGGTGAGCAGCGTCCAGAAGCCGAGGTTCTGTCCGCAGTGTGCGAGCAGGATCGACCAGAACGGAAGGGAAGTCAGGATGCTCCTCCAAGGGGTTGGCATCGGCTGCCAACAACATAACATGGTAAGTTTAAAATCTATGGCACCGGGGGTAGACTTTCTGGTAGGAGGTCGATTAGTTGGGTACCCCAGCAGCGCCTGTTTTTCCTGGGCAGTGATGTGCAAACATTACCTACTGTGCTTCTGCTTGGTAGGAGGGCATTATAGCTATTGAAATTACTGGGCTGAAGAGTCTTAACATTTGAATGACTCTTGTGTAAGCATTTCTGCAGTGCATCTAGAATTTTACATAATTGTGACATTTTGGGTGGCACTGTACTGATTATGAACAGCGTTATCGCTTACCATTATGAGAGCATCTTGCTCGTTTTCTAACTTCTTGTCATAAAAAAAAAAATTAACATGTAATACAATATTAGGAAACTAAATAAAAGCTTGTCAATTAATGAATTAATTGAAATAAAAACATAAAATGAGATCATTTATTTACTCACATTATGTCCCAACTCGTCAGACATGACGTTAGCCTCGACGTACTTCCTCTCCTCATCAGAGATCCACCGGCTGGTGCCAGGAGTAGAGTCTCCCAGCACGAGCCAGAGGATGGACCAGGTGACGCAGAGGATGCCCGCTACGTAGAACACGGAGGGCCAGCCCCAAGCACTCGCTGACAGCAGACCAGATGTTAACAGCTCGATTATTGTACCAAGCTGGGCACCTGATGACAATAACATAGATTAGCCACTAAATCTATTATGTAACTATTGTTCAGGCCATCAGTTTGACACAGAAGATCAAACCCCGTTACAAGAAAACCGGTAAAATAAAACAATGTTGCATGCTGGCCACACACACAAGAAACTTCCTGCTTTCGATGATCTGTGGACACCTTTCTAAACCCTAGGTACGAGCGACATCTTTCTGTTGCAAATTTTAAGTAATTAAATTCAAATTATGTTGTGAAGTGAGTGCAAAAATTAACAAAGCCACCTGCACGCCATGGAATTAGCTAAAGATTCGACAACTATGATTTGACTTTAACAGTGTAAGTAGGGTAACCAGTTAATCGTAAGAATAGCAGTATTACCAAGGTATTAGCCGGGGGTAGACTTCCTTATTAGGAGGTGGATTAGATGGGTACAACAGTGCTAGTTACTCTACCGCCTGAACAGTGATGTGCAAATATTAATGTGCTTAAGTAGGAGGACACAAGGTAGTACTGATTAATTGGGAGCGTCTTGCTCGTCTTCTTATTTCTCTGCATAATAAAACCTACTAATTTTAATAATCTTAAGCAACACTGCATTTCTCTCCGTCACCTTATAACCAGTTAAATCTTCAAGGCCAATAATTTCCCTGCCACAAGATCTTTAATATATACCAATTAGTATCAAATTTACGGACCAGTATAACGAAGGCAACGGTTTTCCTAATAATTTTGTTCATTATGAAAAAATTAACTGATTTACAGCGAGCCAAAGGAAGGCGCGGGTAAAAGCGGTCAAATTGAAAAATAGTGGCCGCTGCGATGTGATTCATTTAGCCCGAGCCTCCGACGCAGTAACCGTGAAATATGGAAAAATGTGTTGCACGTAAACTTGGCTTAGCGCATGGATCGATGAAACTATTGGACTGAGATTATTGTAAAAATAAATGAGGCATGCTTAATAGATTGAAATGCTTTTGATAAAATTGTATATTCCTTAATTGTACGCAAATAAACACTTGCTGCTTGCAACGGTTATTCATTACAAACATCATTATCTATATTATTAATTAGATGACAATAAAGCGGAGGCTAATAATTATTATAATAAGTCAGAAAACATAGCTACACTCAAAAATTATTCTGAAAAAATCCTACAGAATAATGAGGAAAATATTATTTATTATCCTCATTATTCTGTAATTACAAAGGCGCAGGTAAGTATTTGTAAGTATGCAGATTTTTATGCATGTTTACATTATGCAAGAGAGTGGGCTTACTACGAGTGCCTCATTTCCATTTAAATGAAACAACTTCTTTAGTATTCCTAGGCAATTCTGCTGATAGTTTATTTCTGGACGAAGTACCAACACAGGCTTTAATTACAACTAACCGTGGCTTGTACTCATGTTGTTAGTTGTTTGTACACGCCGCAGGTTTCTGTTCGACAGGATGTAAGGGACTCGTACAGGCAGGACATTGTAATTAATATTCTCATGTAGGCACTACCATACCTTGTGTTTTGTAGGATAACGTTGGAACATGAAACTTGGAAACAAAAACAAGGGACTGAATTTTAGGTCAAATGACCTAAAAAAACACCGATGCAAAGCATAATGATGACCAATCACAGTGCTGATAATATGGAAATATCAAAAAAAAAAAATGTCTGGGATGGGTCACTTACAACCCGCTTTTCCATACAAACCCTTTTCATTCTGCGAGTGCGAATTTTTTTCTATTAATTCGCTTTTAAGAGGCCCTTTTTAGCACACTATTTAGTTACACTAATAAATTTAATGTGGACTAGAGCTATGATAATACACCCTAGTTCCTATACAGAAAAAATATAGATCTTAATGGCAATATTGTTTAATAATAATATTTATTTCGGAAATACTGGATAAGACTCGCAGAATGAAAAGGGTTTGTATGGAAAAGCGGGTTGTAAGTGACCTATCACAGACATTTAAATTTTTTTTGATATTTCTTAGGCTTATCGTAAATACGAGAAGCCTATATTCAGTGGGTGTAAATTTTAAATTGATAAAAGTGTATGCCAAAACAAACTTTAGTCCTGATACACAAAAGTGAGAACCTAAAACAGGTAACAAAATTAAAAAACACTTCCCCAAGTGTTCAAAACGGACCTACCCCAAATTATCTGCCATTAGGATTCCTTACAACTTAGATAATTACCATCATTTGGGAACTCTGAATAGCGAGGAAGGTTCCGAGGAACTTTCGACCAAATTATTTCTTTTCTAAAGAGTTCAGTTTAAGGTGCTGATAAACTTGAGCAGTCACTTGTAATGAACATTCTTGCGAATGTTACACTACGGAAAAATAAACGAGAGTTCTAGACGAGCGTCGACTAGAGCATTCACACAGTCACACAGCCTCATTCTAGATCATGAGAATGTTCGTTACGATCTTTGGCTCTATATTTTGGTCAGTTCGACAAATTTTAAAATGGCGAATGCCCGATACTTTAAGCTCAGATTAAAATAATAAAGGATGACACGTTATGAGCTATCTTTGCTACTATAGCCAACTAAATTAGGGCCTGCTGGGTCGGAAAGTGTCGATTGCTGATCCAAAGTAAAATTGTGTGCGTGAACCTAATCAGAACGGTCTATTTATGAAACACCTGTACCGTATCTGGTCTTTTTACTTAAATATTAAGTTATATACAAGTGAAAGCTCAATTTTATCAGCACCTTTATTGTTATTTCGCTAACTTCATATTTACGAAGAAATTGTTCGGTTATTTCTGTTTCTAGGAAACGGTTGAGGGAAAATTTTGCTGTTTAACTGAACTGGTTAATGAAAGCGTTTGAACGCGGTGTAAATTGCTGGTGAAGTTGAGGAAAAGTGTCGGAGTCAATTTAAAAATGATTTTGTGAAACTCTGGTAACAAGCGGTTTCCGACTGCTGCAATTATTACTACAACTTGTTATAAAATCTTGGTGTAATATTTGAGACTCCGACTATATTGGAAGTTGTGATAGAATTAATATTGAATACTGGTAAAATATCGATCTTTTTGCGTGTTTCTGTGTAAGGTCTATGCATGTTACACCCCGATGAAATAGAAATTTGGCAGGCAATAGTTTACATTGCTTAAATTAGCTTAAAATACAAGCTTCTAAGGATGAAATTAAACTACAAATTACTTGGTTGTCTGGAAAAGATCACTAAGTAATAAGCGATAAGACCACAAATTTTAATACTTTTTATTGTAATATGTAATCTTTTAGGCTTATTTTACTGTATTTATGGTGTGCAATAAAGTGTATTCTATTCTAAAACATTAACACTAACCAGCATATACAAAGGTGCCGAGCCGGCTCCTCTCGGAGGCGGGTGCCCAGTGCCCCAGCACGCCGTGGATGCTCGGGTACAGGAGACCCGCGGCACCAGTTTCCATCGGAGGCAGTAGTGAGAGAACTAACCAGCATATACAAAGGTTCCGAGCCGGCTCCTCTCGGATGCGGGTGCCCAGTGCCCCAGCACGCCGTGGATGCTCGGGTACAGGAGACCCTGCGTCAGCCCCATGAGGATGCGACACGCGCAGACCGCGTACCAGTCGCCCTGGAACATTGGATAATTAATATTAGTTGGGGCTTTTACTCTACGGCAGATGTCCCACCAGCAACAGCGAGCGAGTAACGGGTAGAGCTAGAATGTAAAACGCGTTGGCGAGAGGGGAGGAGCGAGTGCGTAATTTCAATAGTTGTGTAGCTCAGCTAAAAGCTACAGGTACCTAATGCTAAGTACACAAGTGACGCGCGAGTACTCTCATTATAAGAAAAAATAAATTACAGAGAGTTCAGATGACGAGAGAAAACGCGTGTTGTCAGAGAACTCAGCACTACTAGTCAGTCTAGTTCAGCTCCTACATCACCTCCTACATATCTTTAAAGCTATAGAGAGTACAAAAGTAAAAAAACGATTCTTAGACATGTCGTGTAACCGTGGCCGTAGCATGACACATGGGATCCCGCAGAAATGTCAAGAGTCGAACTGTCATCCCATACATTGTACTACGTAAGTCTACGCGTTGTCTGTCTGTGGTTACCGGAGAAGTCAAGTTGAAAAATAGCCCAGTCAATGAGTGCCCAAAAAGGGTATGTGGATCGAAAAGTCGAAAGCAGAAAAACCAACTTAAGAACTTTATTTGGACTAGTTAGGAGATAAACATACTAAAAGTCCCCTCCCCTCCGAGGTGAGCCCGAGGGGGGGGAGGCCGAAGAAGGTCCCATTTTTAGGTTTTTTGCTTATATGTCAAAAACTGTGCGTTGTACGATATTTTGTTGTACTACATTATTAAACGTCATAAAATTTTCTACAACTTCGGCCTTGACAATTTTTATCTATCTCTAATCGTTGTCCAGCTATGAGCTTCCAAACATGGTCTATTTTGAAGACGCTTAAATTAGTTTTCCATACAAAGTCGGTATAAAAATCTTACAAATAAAATTTGACCAACTTCTGGTTGTCGTATCATAATGAAACTTTGCAAACGTCTAGAAATCTGATGACAGTTTAATAATCTGGTACCACTGAGCTGATCTGATGATGGAGCCAGGAGGTGTCTAATGAAACTCTTCAATGGCTATTAGTAAGCCCGTCGAGTTTGGGCACATTACATTCGAATCGATGAGACTTTTTCATAACACTTGCTGTCGAGGGTCTGATAAGGGACCAGGAGGTGCCTACGTCTCATAAATCCGAATGTAATGAGCCTAAAGTCGCCGGTTTTACTAATAGCCATTGAAGAGTTTCAGTAGACACCTCCTGGCTCCATCATCAGATCAGCTCAGTGGTACCAGATTATTAAACTGTCATCAGATTTCTAGACATTTGCAAAGTTTCATTATGATATGATAACCAGAAGTTGGTCAAATTTTATTTGTAAGATTTTTATACCGACTTTGTATGGAAAACTAATTTAAGCGTCTTCAAAATAGACCATGTTTGGAAGCTCATAGCTGGACAACGATTAGAGATAGATAAAAATTGTCAAGGCCGAAGTTGTAGAAAATTTTATGACGTTTAATAATGTAGTACAACAAAATATCGTATAACGCACAGTTTTTGACATATAAGCAAAAAACCTAAAAATGGGACCTTCTTCGGCCTCCCCCCCCTCGGGCTCACCTCGGAGGGGAGGGGACTTTTAGTATGTTTATCTCGTAACTAGTCCAAACAAAGTTACTAAGTTAGTTTTTCTGCTTTCGACTTTTCGATCCACATTTCTTCTTTTACTGGACTAAAATGACTTTTTTATTTAATCATGTCTTTTGTCTCCAAGAAAACGTATTGTCGTTTAATAGTGACAGTCGATCGTGATAGCCCTCAGAATACGTCTCAATCTAAAAGATATCCCGATCGTTCGACAAATGAGTGATCCAAGGATCACATCTCGTGATAAACACAAAAGAACCAGCGTTACGTAGAGGCCGTGAATAAGGGGAGATATTGTGGAGATGGATGGACGAGAGGGAAGGGATGTGAAATGAGGCAATCCTTCCTCGGGACCTCTTCGGCGAGGGGATGGCCGTGATTCTTGAGCTAGATACGGGTTTTGTTAAGCCTCGTTCGTGATAGACCAGTGTTTTAGTCGAGTGGCGAGTGGATAAACTGATCGTGCCTGATCGATGCAAATGTTGTCGAGTTGATCAGAAAATAATTTAGCGAATAGATTTTCTATTAGACTTCAAAAAGGAAGTTATCGATTTGATATTTTGATAATATAATTGATATGATTGTAATATAATTGAAACAGTGGGAAATTTACATGGGTTTCTAACCTAGTATACGACTCAAACTCAAACTCAAAATTCATTTATTCAAATAGGCTACAATGGAGCACTTTTGCAAGTCAATTTTACATTTTATTTTAATATTATACCGCTCATTCGCAAGGCACCTCTATGAGAAGAATGAGCAAGAAACTCATAGGGATTGCTTTTTTTAAATATGTGTTTACAATTATTATCTTGGTTACATAATTTATTTACAGGTGGTTGCAGAGGTTTCCAGGCATCTTTGTCTTCTATGTATTGGCTAATTTTATAATAGGCTTTCTTTTGTAATATGTCTTTAACACGGCTTTTGAATTTACCTTCTGTGAGCCCCGTTATTTCATCAGGGATTTTATTATAAAAACGTACACAATTCCCTAAAAATGATTTATGGCTCGTTTTGGACAATCTGAATCGAGGTACAGCTAACTTATTCTTATTTCTAGTATTAAAGCTATGAGTGTCACTATTTAACTTGAATTTATCTAAATTATTTCTGACATACATAATATTTTCGTAAATGTACAAAGATGGTAGGGTCAGTATATTTATCTCTTTAAAGAGCTCCTTTAAAGAGTCTCTTGGACGCATCTCATAGATGGCACGAATTGCACGCTTTTGCAGTATGAAAATAGTCTCAATATCTGCTGCTGACCCCCACAGTAAAATACCGTATGACATTAAACTATGGAAATATGCAAAGTAAACTAATCTCGCTGTAGCTACATCTGATAGTTGCCTGATTTTATACACCGCATATGCTGTAGAGCTCAATTTCCCTGACAATACATTAATATGATTACCCCATTGTAGCTTAGAATCTATATTCATGCCAAGGAACAAAGTTGCATTGTCAAACTTTAGTATTTCACCGTCAAGAACTATGTTAGATTCTATGTACCTAACGTTAGGTAATGAAAATTTCAGACATTTAGTCTTTTTCGCATTCAATAACAGATTGTTAGCTGCAAACCATTTAGATATTACTATTAACGCGTTATTTACATGTATAAGCTCACTATCTTTCCTATCCACTTTAAATATTAGCGAGGTATCATCGGCAAATAAAACGATGTCTGCTAGGTCTTTAACCATGTAAGGGAGATCATTTATATATGCCAGAAACAAGAATGGACCAAGGATTGACCCCTGTGGCACTCCTATTCTAACAGGATGGCTTGATGAAATGACACCGCCAATATCCACTTTCTGCTGTCTGTCTGACAAGTAAGATTCCACCAAGTTCAAGGCATTTCCCTGAATTCCGTATACCTCCAACTTCCTCAGCAGTGTGCTATGATCCACACAATCAAAAGCTTTGGAAAGGTCACAGAATACGCCAATAGCATCCTGTGAACTCTCCCAAGCCTGAAGGATCAGAGTCATAAGGTGACTACCTGCATCTGTCGTAGATCTACTCTTGGTGAAACCATACTGACTTTTATGTAATATTTTGTATTGATTGAAGTGAGACAGCAGTTGGTGCAGCATCATTTTTTCAAAGACTTTGCTCAAGACAGGAAGTACCGAGATCGGCCTATAGTTAGAGGGATCAGTTTTGCATCCCGATTTAAAGATTGGGGTGACTTTGCTAACTTTCATCAGGTCCGGAAATGTGCCTTTATCTATACACAAATTAAACAATTCTGATAAGTAAGGAGCAAGGGTGTCTATAAGCGACTCTACCAATTTAACCGATAGGCCCCAGAGGTCTTCAGTGGCTTTTACATTTAGGCTTTTATACGTTTTTCTAACATAATTTGCCGATACATGTGTAAAGGAAAAGTCAGGTATATCATGTTTAAAATTTTCCTTTAGATAAGTTACTACTAAGTCGGGAGAAGAGTCAAGTGACTTAGTTGAATTTAACGCGATGTTAGAAAAGAAGTCCGCAAAGATATTTGCAATTTCTTCAGAACTTGATATTAATTGATTATTTTGTAATAATTTATATTCTGTATCCTTAGTTTTACTTTTACCCGTCTCTCTATTAATAGTATTCCAAACTGCCTTAACTTTATTGGTTGATTTGCTTATTCTATCTCTAATCATCAAGGCTTTAGCTTGGATGCAGACGGCTTTGAAAGTCTTTGAGTAACATCTAACATATTCTACAAAGGACTCTGAATTATTATGGGCTTTATCGCTGTACAATTGGTACATATTATCTCGGCTTATTCTTATTCCCTTTGTGGCCCAGTCGGCAAACTCTAGTTTACCATTACCCTGTAATTTCCTCTTAGGACATATCTCCTTGAATTCTTTACTTATTACTGAGAACATGGTTTCGTAATTAATATTAGGGTCCTCCGCGGTGAGGTCAGTATTTGCTAGGTTTACCTCTACGCTGGTATTTAGTTTTTCTAATCTATACTTAGTGAGCGGCCTATGCTCAATAACAGTCTTACTTTTAGTATGATTGGTTTCAAATCCTAATGAGAGTGCTCTATGATCGGACCTAATACCTGATGTTAACGTTAAGTTATTACATTCACAGTTAGTAAAAATATTATCGATACAGGTCGAGGAATTGCCGGCTACTCTTGTAGGCTCACAGAATAAGTATTTCATGCCAAAGGAATTGAAGAGGCTAATTAAATTCATTTTATCTGAGGATTCTACCAATATATCAGTGTTAAAGTCACCGCAGACAATTATCGATTTATTGCTCCTTGATATTTTATTAAGTATAGTTTCCATTGCAGATAAAAATGCCGAGAAATTTGAGCTTGGCGGCCTGTACACACATAGTAGTATGTGCCTTCCAACCTCAACACAAGCCACCTCGCAAGTGCGTTCGATAGAACAGCCGACAATGTCAGTTCGTTCTTTATATTTAATACATTTTTTTAACAGTATAATGGAACCACCTCCCTCGGCGGATGTTCTGTTGAACGTACTAGCTACTTGAAAATTATTTACATTAAATGCCATTTTGTCGCTTTTCAACCAAGTTTCACAAAAACATAATATGTCATAATTAAATTTATCTAATAACAGCTCAATATCATTTATTTTGCCAGAGAAGCGATTTATATTTTGATAAAATAGATTTAATGTATTATTGCCGCCCTCTGTTGTCTCATGATTTAGTTTAAATTTTGTTCCACAGTGAATTCATTAGTACATAATATACTAACCACTGTGGAGTCATTATAAAACTTAGTTATACTACTTATAACTATGTGTATATTATATGCCAACAATTTGGCAATAGTTAACATAGACTTTTTCGAACAATACATATTATTCGAAGTCAAATAAAAATTAGTAATAAACTTATTACTATCAAAATATAAAAGTTTGTCACTATGACGACATGTCAAATTATGAAACAGATTGTTAAGGACATGTATGTGCTTATTTTGATCTGACGTTAATGATGAAGAATAAGGGAGAGCACACAAAATGATCCTTTTTTTTTTTTTTTTTTTTTTTTTTTTTTTTTTTTTTTATGGAGGGAAAATGCCTTCGCACTACCCTTCCGCCACGGGGGTGACGGAAGGGGGAGTGACACAAAATGATCCTAGAACAATCAATTTCAAGAAGAGAGGTTATGTTATTAATAATCTCCCTTTTGTCAATACTTAAACTATGTCCTATCATTATTATTACAATTGTGTTTTTGTTTATACAGGAATTTGCTTTTATTTTATTACATATTTGTGAATATGACGCACCAGGGAAGCATAAATTGGTGACATCACAACTAGACTCATTACCTAATAATGGACCTAAACCTACACTGATTTCATCAGAATACACAAATACCTTATGTTTACTACTATTATTTGTACAATCATCTACCCTCTGAGCCGCCGCAGGAGTAGTGCATGGCGGTGACTGTGAGTCAGGCACCGGTGACGTATGCAGTTGTGACTGGATGTGGGTGTCACATATAGATGACATACACTCTGTATTAGTTGTTGCCAACTGCACTAGGTCTATGACAGTATTTTAGTGTTCTGCTAGCTGAGTCTGAGTGGTAGCGTAGCTTTTGAAGATATCTTGGAGTGAGTGTTCCCTTTGCAACAGCTCGGAGCGTAGTGCCAGTATGTCCTTATCATATATTTGTTTTAATATTTCTAACTCCTCTATACAATTTTGGAGTTGTTTAAAAATTGAAAATATTTTGTCCTCAAATTTTCCCGAAACTCTTCTGGTCAGCCATAAGTCCTACTGGAGCAAACAATATTAGGGTGCATGTAAATATTTTAGTTACTAGATTACTCGCCGCTAGACAATAAGACTATCCAAGTCCGGACGAGGCTTAAGAATAAACTTTTCGTAAGTTAATAGGAATTCATAAACACTCTAGAGAATAAAGCAATTTAGGAAGATGGTCTACATAGTTATGTCACAACCGAATCGTGGTCCCCCAAGATACACATCTAAATCATAAAGCCCCAGAAAAGCTCCCAACATTTTTCCAAGTTAATCAAAAACTTTGAGCAACTACCGAAGTTTGGAGCGATTAAAGTTTGCCTTAACGCGTTACAAATTCGGGCATCCAGAGACTAGAGCAGAGGCCCTATTGGCTATTGTGCACTGATGTCTCTACAAACCTACAAAATAAAATCTTCTTAAAGTCATAATATAGTACTAAAGTAAAAGACGTTTCTTAAAGGGGTTCAAAGATTTATGGCATATCTAGTGATCTCTAATTTGGTTTTTAGGGTTTGTAACGAACCTTTAATATATTCATATTAAATTCGTATTTAATTTTAGAACATATGCATGTATTTGAAAAAAAATAATTCTCCCACAAACGTTTAGCATCACTTCACTTCACTTTTATCCCACTACTTAAAATATTTCGTCAAGTGCTTGAAAGCGTTCTAAGATAAAATTAATAAAATATGTGACAGGTTGACGTGGTAACTTAATATTTCTCAGAAACCATTTAATTATAAAAAATACCAAAGTTATGTGATTTCTGAAGTACTTTTGAACATTTCTATTTAATTTTAAAGTGCACGCTGGAACCATAAAACTTCTAATTTATTGACCTTTTTGTGTGGATCTTTCTAGGTTTTTTGTTTAGTTGCACATATTGCGAGCAAATATTGACCATTTATTAGGGTCTGTCTACACTGAGAAATAATAAACTATTTTTAAGAGGATTTAATAGGGATATACAATATGAAAGGAAAGAATGACTGATTAGATTATCATTATCAAATGCAATTAATGAATACAAGTAAATATTGTTATAATATAAAAGCCATTTAGATACTACTCGTATTATTACAAATAATTTAATAAGAATTTATTCATCAAAATGAGTATGAGAAATGTGTGGAGTATCTAACAAATTAAATATTATATAAATTATTGATTAATATCAAATTATCTTAATCAATACTACTCCTTGGTACTTATGTATTGGAAGTGTTGGATCATGTATCATTTATATTTGATATAAATATTAGTAACAGCCTTGGTGTGTAACAGCCCTGAGATGAACTCAGCCTGAGTTATTATTATTTGACATAAAATGTTCGACAACCTCGGGATTGGATGGCGCAAGGGTGGACGCGAGAGGTGCGCGGGCGCAGGGGGGTTGTACGGCGTGGATCCAGGAAATAAAACTATTGCGAACGTTTGGTTCGTGACAGAAGCGAGGATGTTGGCGCCGGGAGTTGGTTGTCGAACGTAGGGCAATAGTGTTCTCATTTAGGGTTCCTATCTCTGGAACAAACAATAGAAAATAGTGTTTGTGAAATATTAGTACGTGTATAACATTTGTTTATTTATCAGAATAGTATCTTAATATTTGTGAAAGAAATATATTGGTATGTAATTTTATATTTTAATATGTAGATACACGCAACTAAGATGTTAAGCATTTTCTTCATCATACTTTATGTATGTTGTATGCGTGGTGTATTTATGATACGTTTGTTTTATTTATACTTTGATGTTAAGCGGTTACTTAGTGAAGGGCTAAATAAATATTTTATAGTATCTTAGAATATTACTAAATAATAATTATTAACTAATCGTGGTCATTTGAAATATGTTAACCCATTAATTCCCAAGGGTAAAAATAAACGCATATTTATAGGTTTTCTTGTTAATTATGTTTTTAAATACATTCAAAAAGAGAAAATTGTAGTAAAAAAAAATATTAATTAATTAGTATACATTCTACAACATGTTGCGTCGGCGTAACGTTGGGACTAGTGGTCTTCTATTTTATGAGCAAGTTGAACAACGCTTAAGTGAAATATTTTCAAACAATCAGCATAAAGTGTGTATTTGACCTTTTCTATACATATAAATTATTGTACTTCTACACTGTTGACATCTCTTTGGTGTTTATTTTCATGCTTTTTTTATGAAATTACCAATATTATTGAAGCGAATACAAGAAGGTAACGGGTTTTTTGATGGTCTTCCTTGATTTGTATCTGAATTACCAAAAATGTGAATTATCTGCCTGCAAGTTAGTTCTTTGGTTTTCCTTAAATTTATAGAGTTTCGTAAGATTTGATACATTTATGTCTTCATCTTTTGACAAGTATAATATAGCACCAGGCAAAGAATGATATCTAAATAAAAGTAGTATATACCAAATATCTTTGAATTCCAATACCGTGACAGTAGCAACATTTTGGAAAATATTTAGAAAAATGACGGTTATGGTTACGAATATATTTTTTAAAGAAAAACCTATAGTTTATTTCCAAACTTCATCACAAAAAAATACTTTAAAATGTGTTTTTCCACCTAAACATTATTTAGTAATTAGTATCATTGCTGCTTCATCACCTGAAGGAAAATGTTTACGAGTTAGATGTTCATTTTCCAGTCCGAAACATAATATTATTTTGGTAACTTCTTCGGCAGTCTTGGCTTTTTCACAATTATTAGTGTACATTTCAAGCATTTCAGCGCTATCAGTTATTGATTTAATTACATAGCGCGTTATGATCTACGTCTTCCTCGTCTGTAAAATTATCAACAGCCGGTGTAATAGTACATCTTTACCTCTTATAGTGTAGGTCAACTCAGAGTTTCTTGAGAAGACAATGGTCGCCTACCAAGTAATTATGTTACAACTTTTAACTTTGTATTTACTGCGCTCTTTGTACGCTCACTTATTACTATCTATTGTTGTTTTTTTTTATAAGAATTACAATAGGACCCGGTCAGCTTGACGTTTTAAAATAAAGTGACCCATAAAACAAAAGTGTTTGTTCTTATTGAATACCGAGGACCTATTGTTTACAATAAATTTTTAACATCAATGGCAAGCAGTATAACAATAAAAACTGATCCCTGTTTGTCCCAAAGTGACGCACGTGCAACGCTCTCTGTAAGTCTAAAATAAACAAAACGTGGGAGTATTTTTGTCTTCAAAAAGGGTTTTTATCGTAAAAAATATATTGTTCAACCTTTATACAGTGTAAAAAGTATAGCTTTATTCAAAAAAATATTTTTTATGATTTGTTGAATCTGTCGATGTTGGGATGAATCAAGTAGCAGTGATTGAAAAATAAAAATAAAATGTATTTGGTTTTAAACCACCATTTAAAAAAATAATAATCCATCTCTTAGTTCTTCTTTTTGAGATTGGTTTACATATCATAGATTTATTTACTTATTTTAACACAAAAAAAAATCAAATCTGAACGGTAACACTCGCGCAACGTTGGGAATAGATGGGTTAAGCCGATGATGTTGCATTTTATATATTTTAATAAATATTATGATATTAAGCGATGATGTCCTGATTTATAATTTTATCACAACAAACGTTGTACAAAAAGTGATGTTAAGCAGTAGCTTAAGTTTTAATTAATATCAGATGTATAGTTTACATTGTAAGCATGTAGTTGTTTACAATATTTACATACAAAATATTTGTCTTTCCAGGTTAAAATTATGGTAGATCGGAAACCTTGGTTCGATTCCAGGGATGTTTATAGATTTATGATTAAGATACATTAGTAAAGATTATTAAATTTAGTTCATTTAGAGACTTTTGTATGTCGAGATAAGTTCATTTTAGATTAGGATGTGTTGATAAATTGGTATATATTACACATAAAGGGTGTGATTAAAATATAGCGAAAATAATTAAAAATGTGGAGCGTCGTCCGGGCGTAAAGGGATCCTACTCTAACCTTACCATTCCCGTAATCGCAAGTGACGGGTGATTACTTTTGCTTGTTTTATGCAACATCCTAATTCGTACTTTTGGAAACCTATGTACGAGTTGAAAGTAAATTCACGTCCCGTAGGTAGATCAACTCACTTGCTTCTGAACTAACTTTTGACCTAAATCTTTAGACCTATATTAGTTGTATTGGCCGGGGCTTACCGCGTAGGTATTTCCCGACTAATATAATGGATATTAGGTTAAATCGTGGTTTTAAACAAATTTTCACAAATGTTGCTTGTCGCTAAAGACACGGAAGGAAAGTGAGTTAAGTCTAATAGGTAGTTGTAATGCATGGTAATAATAAGTATTATTTTAAGTTATCACTAAAATTCTTGTATTTTCTTCTCGAATAATAATCATTTATTCTCAATGCATTCCAACGTTTAAAGTAGAAACGAACTATGAAACAATTTATATTGTAAATTGATCTTTCAAATAATTATATAAAAATAACTAATATATTAATTTTGAGTACAGTTCTAGTTTCCAAATTATAAATTCTTTTCTTTAGAGATTTGTTAAAATATAAGTTACTCTTGTTTTATTGAATAAACTGTTACTTTTGTAATTCTAAGTATTTTGTTTAATTTCCAAACACAACGTAGGAAATAAATTTAGACTAGACGATCACATTAAAAGGCCATAAAACTTAATAAAATGTAGGAATATTTAGGGTGTAGGTAAGTTGTGCTTAGGGATAAATACGTAGGTTGTTACAGGTTCCGTACCTCAAAAGGAAAAAACGGAACCCTTATAGGATCACTTTGTTGTCCGTCCGTCTGTCTGTCTGTCAAGACCCTTTTTCTCAGGAACGCGTGCAGGTAACAAGCTGAAATTTATAGAAAATACTAAAGTCCATTGCCTCTTAGAGCTGTGAAAATTTCCAACTTCTAGGCCAACGCAATCAAAAGATATAGTCGAATATGTCGCAAATTTCAGCAAATTTTCGACGTTCCCAAATAAATCAAAACCTACGGGGTACTTCTCGTGAACTCAGAATCTTGAAATTTGACACGAAGCAACTCCTTAGAGCACAAATAAAGGAAAAATTGCGAAAACCATAAATTTTTATTTGCATCATATGAAAAAAATATTTTGAATATTTTTATACCTACTACCTCTTTGCTCATGAACGCATAGACGTATTAAATTGAAATTCATATCAAATACTCAAATCTATAATACCTTAAAACTGTAATAAAATCAAACCTCTATGTCAACGCATTCAAAAGAAACAGCAATTTTAGCCGTATTT
The DNA here is from genome assembly GCA_947507615.1 of Hemithea aestivaria. Taxonomy (NCBI): domain Eukaryota; kingdom Metazoa; phylum Arthropoda; class Insecta; order Lepidoptera; family Geometridae; genus Hemithea; species Hemithea aestivaria. Next base: position 17,353,786 of record OX382335.1, read on the forward strand.
TTAAACTCGCGACTACTCTCAAGGGAATCAAAACATACAGTATATAATATTATACCCACTTTTCCTTAGGGTTTGTACGGAGCCCTCGGTGCTCGAGTCCTACTCGTACTTGACCGGTTTTATTTTAATCGCGGCCAGTGACAAAACCTTATTAATCGATATAGTGGAGTCACTAAGCGACAAAAATGGGTCAAACCTGTTTTTTTCATGCAGAAGCATGAAACTTGGCACATTGATTTCTAATGTAAAAATAGGCTGATTTCGATCGGTAGCCCTCGGTAGCACCCCCTGTGGCAGCGAGGAGAGGGGTTGGAAGGGGCGCTCCACCCGGCTTCATTTTAAAAATTCTGGGAGACCACACTTAGCTAATAGGTCAAGTTTGGTATCAATTTCGGATAAATCGAGGACGTAGATTTTATTTTTGGAATAAAAAAATGACATTTGTGATGATTTGTTTAACAAAAAAATTAAAAATTAGAATTACGTAACTTCGTTTTTATTGTTCAAATTACTGTAAATTCAAAAATACTAGTTTTTTTAATAAACAAAAAATATTTTAATAAAGCCTAGTTTATGTAGATTAAAAAATATACAGTTTTATATTACTTTTCTTAATAACAAACCGCATAAAAAAATCTTTTGCTGTCCCGGGCCGCAATTTTCTTTTAACCGCCATGAAAAGGGTTGTTAGTAAAAAACTTACTATTTCATGCTGAAGTTTAAAACTTGCCACAATTACAATTCCTTACGTTAAAATAAGCCGTTTAGAATCAGTAGCCGTCGGTAACCAGCCTTCTGACAGCGGGGAGGGGGGGTGAAAGGGGCGCACCACCCAGCTTCACTTAAAAAATCTGGCAGACCACGTATAGCTAATACGTCATGTTTGGTATCGATTTCGAATAAATCAAGAACGTAGATTTCATTTCTGATAATAAAAAACGCATTTTATGGGTTTTTAACCAAATTATAACACAAAATTAGTTCTTAGTTTTTTTTATTTAGAGGCACTTTAATTCTAAATTATAGTAAAATTTTGTGATAAACATAAATATTTTTTAAAAGTTTATTTCAAGTAGATTAAATAAAATAGAACTTTTATATTATTTTTATAAACATTTACTCGTACAATTTTTTTTAAGACACTAGAGTCGCTATTTTCTTCTCACCGCTGCGCTGCGTTGTAAACCCCCATCAACTGTAAAATACGACTATGTACATTCATTTAACATGTTATTGATATAAAAACTTGATATTGTCAAACATAAAATTCAGAAAAATCCTATGGCACAGAGTAAATTATGTACTCTCCCTGAGACAAACTTTTAAAAAATAGGCCCGAAAGTCGTATCTCTTTAACCCATCTATTCCCAACGTTGCGCGAGTGTTACCGTTCAGATTTGATTTTTTTTTGTGTTAAAATAAGTAAATAAATCTATGATATGTAAACCAATCTCAAAAAGAAGAACTAAGAGATGGATTATTATTTTTTAAAATGGTGGTTTAAAACCAAATACATTTTATTTTTATTTTTCAATCACTGCTACTTGATTCATCCCAACATCGACAGATTCAACAAATCATAAAAAATATTTTTTTGAATAAAGCTATAATTTTTACATTGTATAAAGGTTGAACAATATATTTTTTACGATAAAAACCCTTTTTGAAGACAAAAATACTCCCACGTTTTGTTTATTTTAGACTTACAGAGAGCGTTGCACGTGCGTCACTTTGGGACAAACAGGGATCAGTTTTTATTGTTATACTGCTTGCCATTGATGTTAAAAATTTATTGTAAACAATTGGTCCTCGGTATTCAATAAGAACAAACACTTTTGTTTTATGGGTCACTTTATTTTAAAACGTCAAGCTGACCGGGTCCTATTGTAATTCTTATAAAAAAAAACAAAAGATAGTAATAAGTGAGCGTACAAAGAGCGCAGTAAATACAAAGTAAAAAGTTGTAAAACATAGTTGCTTGGTAGGCGACCATTGTCTTCTCAAGAAACTCTGAGTTGACCTACACTATAAGAGGTAAAGATGTACTATTACACCGGCTGTTGATAATTTTACAGACGAGGAAGACATAGATGATAACGCGCTATGTAATTAAATCAATAACTGATAGCGCTGAAATGCTTGAAATGTACACTAATTGTGAAACAGCCAAGACTGCCGAAGAAGTCACCAAAATAATATTATGTTTCGGACTGGAAAATGAACATCCAACTCGTAAACATTTTCCTTCAGGTGATGAAGCAGCAATGATACTAATTACTAAATAATGTTTAGGTGGAAAAACACATTTTAAAGTATTTTTTTGTGATGAAGTTTGGAAATAAACTATAGGTTTTTCTTTAAAAATATATATTCGTAACCATAACCGTCATTTTTCTAAATCTTTTCCAAAATGTTGCTACTGTCACGGTATTGGAATTCAAAGATATTTGGTATATACTACTTTTATTTGGATATCATTCTTTGCCTGGTGCTATATTATACTTGTCAAAAGATGAAGACATAAATGTATCAAATCTTACGAAACTCTATAAATTTAAGGAAAACCAAAGAACTAACTTGCAGATAATTCACATTTTTGGTAATTCAGATACAAATCAAGGAAGACCATCAAAAAACCCGTTACCTTCTTGTATTCGCTTCAATTATATTGGTAATTTCATAAAAAAAGCATGAAAATAAACACCAAAGAGATGTCAACAGTGTAGAAGTACAATTTATATGTATAGAAAAGGTCAAATACACACTTTATGCTGATTGTTTGCAAATATTTCACTTAGGCTAATACTTAAGCGTTGTTCAACTTGCTCGTAAAATAGAAGACCACTAGTCCCAACGTTACGCCGACGCAACATGTTGTAGAATGTATACTAATTAATTAATTTTTTTTTTTACTACAATTTTCTCTTTTTGAATGTATTTACAAACATAATTAACAAGAAAATCTATAAATATGCGTTTATTTTTACCCTTGGGAATTAATGGGTTAATAATAAACGGCTAACCAAAGTTATGCATCTATTTTTCAATTAAATGTAATGTGGCAAAATTATAAATACTACTGGCACCTACCTACAACTTATTTATATCGTTATATTGTTTTCCAAGACGGATGCTCCATATATAATATAATAATAATATAGTTCAAAACATTTTATGACGAATTATGATAAGCCTTGCATTTATTTATTTAATCAGTCCCATGCACAATATTCTGACAACTGAAAGGTTTTCAGACAAAGGAATGGTCTGCTTCTTGCTTCCTAAACCAAAAGAGAGGATGGGTTAGACTTAACCAAGAAATTATGCCTAGCCTCTCTCAAACAAAGTTCCTTGTAAAATGCGTGTAACAAATGCTGGTATACAGACATATCATGGAAGTAGAAGTATATTTTCCAAATAGTGTTTTTTTTTTGTGATAAGGTGTTTCCTACATAGTTATTGATTGTCGAGTAGTAATTACTGCTTGATCTGCAGTTTTATTGACCGCAAAACATCATATCAAAACCATATAGGTAGAGTTAAGTTTGTGTGCGGTACTTTTATGCTAGTCGAAGGATACGAGTCTTGCTATTTTCCAGCCTCCTGCTTGGTTTTAGAAGCAATAAGCAAACAAAGGGACACCTTATTCATCTAACACCGTTTTGGTGGCCAGTATATTATGCACGAAACTGATTTAATTTATAAATAAAGGGCGGATTGCTGAGATTGATGCAAAACTGCATGAAGACGGTTTTAAAATGTAATGAGCTATAATAACAATATTATCTTTGGAAGAATCAGTCTTGGAATGTAACATACTGATATAAAAAAGCTTTAAGCCTGGAGTATTTATAATTTTGCTAGATTACATTTTGTTGAAACAGTTTGATTCATAACAATGTTTAGCAGTTTCCGTTCCCCGATTTGATCGCGTTTTATCGCACCTATTTTTTAAAAGTTTGTCTCAGGGAGAGTGAATTATGATGTGCCATAGGATTTTTCTGTATTTTATGTTTGACAATATCAAGTTCTTATATCAATAACATGTTAAATGAATGTACATAGTCGTATTTTGAGTTGATGGGGGTTTACAACGCAGCGCAGCGGTGAGAAGAAAATAGTGACTCTTTAGTATCTTAAAAAAAATGTACGAGTTAATTTTAATAAAATTAATTAAAATGTTCTATTTTATTTAATCTACTTGAAATAAACTTTTAAAAAATATTTATGTTTATCACAAAATATTACTATAATTTAGAATTAAAGTGCCTCTAAATAAAAAAAACTAAGTATTATTTTTGTGTAATAATTTGGTTAAAACCCAATAAAATGCGTTTTTTTAAAATCAGAAATGAAATCTACGTCTTTGATTTATTCGAAATCGATACCAAACTTGACGTATTAGCTATACGTGGTCTTCCAGATTTTTTTAAGTGAAGCTGGGTGGTGCCCCCCTTTCACCCCCCCTCCCCGCTGTCAGAAGGCTGGTTACCGACGGCTACTGATTCTAAACGGCTTATTTTAACGTAAGGAATTATAATTGTGGCAAGTTTTAAACTTCTGCATGAAATAGTAAGTTTTTTACTAACAACCCTTTTCATGGCGGTTAAAAGAAAATTGCGGCCCGGGACAGCAAAAGATTTTTTTATGCGGTTTGTTATTAAGATAAGTAATATAAAACTATATATTTTTTAATCTACATAAACTAGACTTTATTAAAATATTTTTTGTTAATTAAAAAAACTAGTATTTTTGAATTTACAGTAATTTGAACAATAAAAACGAAGTTACGTAATTCTAATTTTTAATTTTTTTGTTAAACAAATCATCACAAATGTCATTTTTTTATACTAGAAATGAAATCTACGTCCTCGATTTATCCGAAATTGATACCAAACTTGACGTATTAGCTATGCGTGGTCTTCCAGAATTTTTAAAACAAAGCCGGGTGGAGCGCACCCTCCACCCCCCCTCCCCGCTACCAGAGGGCCCCTTCCATTAGGCTACCGATCGAAATCAGCTTATTTTGACATAAGGAATCAATGTGCCAAGTTTCATGCTTCTGCAAGAAAAAAACAGGTTTTGCACTAAAGTCCCCCACTAATAGCTGACATGAATGCCAAGAATAGTCATTCTAACACCTATCCATGTAAAGTGTCAGGTTTTGGAGTTATTAAGCATCAAACTTGATCACGTGACTTCCATGTTTTATACAAAAACGTAAGAAGACGAGCAAGACGCTTTCCTGATGGTAAGAAATAACGCTCACCAATTAAATATACATAGTTCAGTGCTACCCGGGATTTCACAATGATGGTAAATTTTAGGTGCACTGCGCCAGTGTCATAAGAAGTTTTTGTTGGTAAACTTCGGCTAGCCTTTAACCCTATAGTCTAATAATAGGTCCTGTGAGCTTAGGGAAGGGAGAAGGGCGCGCCATCCGTCTCGTCCCAAGTGAATGGGGCTAATTTTGTTTATCGCCCAACTGTAGATCGCCTTCGCCGATAAAAATAAATTGGTGGAATTATTCGCCTTAACTCGCGGATCCTGAGCGATGGACGATCGTTTGTCGGCGTGTTTGCTTGATGAATTCATCGAGGTTTAGGGTAAAATCATTTTAGATGACTTAGTTCAGTGAATATTATATTTTAATATAATCAAGAGGACGTTTGTAAACATTTTGATTTTTTCTATCGTACTAATTTTACAAATAAGAAAGTATTAATGTTTGTGCATGTAAGGGTGTGTTTATTACCTTTTCTCGTGTGAATGAAAGCTTATGTCTATTATGTTAAGTATGTGGTTTGGCTTGGATTACTTTCAGTGGGTAAACTGCTGAGCATAATAATAACTAGTATTATTAATTTGAAAGAAAGAATATTGTGTGTTTGTTACACCTTATTATTTAAAACGCACAACTGATAAAGTTGAAATTTTCTATTAATGTGATAGCTTAGACCCTAAAATAAGACGACATACCTTCATAATAATGTTTTATTTAAGCAATTTTCTGGTAAATAAATCACTTTATGGGCAGCCGATTTTGAAATAATTTCATAGTAGCTAAACATTTTTGGTGGATTAAAATGTAAAACATGATTTTATGATTTATTATTATGCGAAATTTATCGTGAAACTTCTAAATCACTTCAGAATTTAATGCACAGTTTAGTTTACAAGCGGTTTCTTATCACACATGAAAATTCACGGCATTTATGCAAAACGTTGCGTCGTACGAGATTTACGAAGTTTCCAATAATAAATTATGAAAGTATCAGAAAATGTAAAATTTCAAAGTAAAATGATTTTCTTTTCATGATGCATTAGCGGTTACAAAGTTTACTGAGATTTTATTCAGAATTTAATACAGTTGAAGTTCTCAACCGTAGCTGAGAAGAAAAATATGACTTGAACTTCTAGCTTTCTAGGAATTTTAGAGATTCATGGGTTTTGTTTTAACTAAATGGAAGGTTACATAATGGAATGATAAATTTCCGTTTTAAGACTTTGCTTGACATTGTTGGCTTGAGTGTGCGTATGTGTGTCGCTTTACGGATTATAGGATGAATTAAACAGAAATTGCGTATACAGATAGCTATAATAAGTCCCTTAAAACTTGCACTTATAACTTTTTTATGTTGTTGCATAGTAGTAAAAGAAGTAGTCTAGGTCTATTGAATACCTTAACAGCAGCAACCAAAGGGACCAGCAGCTTAACGACCAGGTAGCTTAATTGCTGCTCATACTCCTTGCTACTTGTTGTAACGAAGTACAAAGCTGAAATTTGTTATGAAGATAAACGAAGACCTTGGAAAAGACAGACTACTTTTGAGCTGGTCCAGCAAGGCTATTACAATGTTTACCTTAACAGCAGCCAGCGGCACCAGCAAGTTGACCACTCCAGTGCAAGCCATGGCGGTGAACATGAGGTACTTCCCCCCGAACCTTCCCGCCAGCATGCCAGCTGGGATCTGCAGCAGCACGTAGCCCCAGAAGAATGATGACAGGATCGTGTCTTGAGTGCTGCGCTCCCACTCGAATTTCTGGAATTAAAAGCATTTATTAAAAAAATTGGACTCAAATGTTGGGCAGGTCACCTGGCTAAGCGAGGTGATGATAGATGGAGTAAGACGTTGACTAAATGGTGGTCAAAGGACAGAAAAATGCATTATCGATTGTCCAATTGCTAGATGGATTGACGATGTGGTTAGAGTGGCGGATCGCACATGGACTAGATTGGCACTGATGATGATGATTATAATTAATGAATAATGTCTTGTTTTATTTCAATTTTATTTATTTTAATATACTGGTGGTAAGCTTCGGGCGTGCCTTGTTACCATTTTCCATAAACAGAACAAAATTGTGTCTCCACGCGGTCATTATGACCGTGTTTGGTCATAATTGTGAAATCCTAGGTAACACTGTACGGATTATGGGCAGCCGTTATCTCTTAACATCAGGAGAGCGTCTTGCTCGTCTTCTACTTCATCACATAAAAAAAAAAAAAAAAAAAAAAAAAAAAATGATGTTCAGTGAAGCCTGGGAGGTATTTATCTCGCTTTCTATGTTTTTGCTACTATCTAAATACGAAAAAATAAACTGCTAGCGAAAAATAACAAAAATATACATAGTAATGTTATTTTTCCAATAATACTAGAGGTATATAAATAAACTACCTATCAAAATAAAATGTATGATTAACTAAAACATATATTTAAATAATAATAGTATTATAATCCTGTGAAATTCTCACGAAGTCGAGATGGAGTTTAAATCCATGCAGAATCTTAAAATAGTATAAAATGGAATCCACAGATCAATGATAATAATTTCCTGCTGAAGATGGAAGCAAACTTCGGAATCAGAGAATCCAGTCATTTGTTCCGTTCAAAAAGGAGATGTAAAACAACGCTGAAAACTTTTACTATAGGCTACAGACTACAGAAATACAGGTGGATACCGCGCTCCAAAGATAAGACAGATATGTGACCTTGTGCAGTTAGTTCTAAAGAATACGTATATAACAAACTCCAAAAAAAGGGTTTAAATAAATAGGTTAGGTTTTTTTGAAGTGAAAACTTCTTTAGCGGCGCTGAGCACTTTTTTGTATGGGTAAAAACTTTAAAACTCGCGTCAGGGTCACGTGATGCTGATCGAAAAAGCGTAAGATCGAGGGGAAGGGAGAGGAACTAGTATCTCCCACTCTTTCTACCGTGCCTGAGTGTGCTGCTCTGTTGATGGTGTAAAAGTCGTCGAAATTATGGATGGAAGTTGATTTTTCTGAGAGATAAAATTTAATGTAATATATAAATAATGATATAATATTATAAATAACAACATATAAATTGTCATATTTGTGTACGATAGCGCAATAAATAAACATTGTATTCTACCTCATAAATGATAGTACTTTTATACTTATAATTAAACACAACGTTAATATTGAAGTTTTCACTTCTGCCGGCACTCCCGGAGTGCTACCTTTTTTTTTATATAACGAAGTAAGAAGACGAGCAAGACGCTGCCCATAATTAGCACAGTGCTACCCAGTGCACTGAGCCAACGCTTCTTACTTGAGTCATATGATGTTAAGACTCTTCACCCCAGTAATTTCACTAGCTACAGTGCCCTCCTACCGAAGCACAGGAATGTTTGCACATTACTGCTCAGGCGGTAGAATAACTGGCACTGTTGGGGTACCCACCTAGTCGACCTCCTGCAAAGGAAGTCTACCCCCGGTAATTAGGTTATTTAGGGGTTTATTTAGGGTATTAGGTTGTTTAATTTCAAAAAAAGGGTTATTAATATTATTTTTTATTAATAAAAGATGGATTTAGATTTTTTTTTGTAAAAAGGTATCTACTTCACCGGGGGTAGACTTCTTCTGCAGGAGGTCGTCTAGGTGGGTAGCCCAACAGTGCTAGTTATTCTACCGCCTGAGCAGTGATGTGCAAACATTACTGTGCTCCGGTAGGGCACTGTAGCTAGTGAAATTACTGGGCTGAAGAGTCTTAACATCTTATGACTCTTGAGTAAGAAGCGTTGGTTTGACATTACTTTATGTACTTTTATGTAACATTCAGATACTTTTTATTGTTTACATAGTTTTCTGAATGTTACATAAATTAAGCATTTAATAATTGAAACATAGTAGGACTTAAGGCTAGCCTAGAGTTTGAATAGAATTTACGTAATTACCTTAATTTGGTAAATTTATCTTACTAATATTATAAACGTGAAAGTTTGTTAGAATGGATGTCTGGATGTCAGGATGACTGGATGTGTGTTTCACGCCAAAACAGTGGACCGATTTTGCTGAAATTTTGTATAGGGATAGTTTAGACCCTGGAATAACACATAGGCTACATAAGTACTGCGGCAGCTAGTATTTATATATTTTTTCTTTGTTAAAATTTTAAAAGTACTCGGCTTCATTTATGTTTTTGCTACCTGCAGTATCTCCATATATATAACAATTTGTGTTTGGCGTCTACTCCGGGGGGACGGTAGAATCCGGTCTCGTTTTCCGCACGTCGCGTTGGAGAGCGTCCACAATGGAATTGATTTTTACTACTTAAATCACGTGGTCAGCATGAATTGAAACCTTTTTGCCTTTCTTGAAGGATATTATTATAGCAATGTGACGACACTGAATATTTAGTAGATAGTTACAAAATTATATTTAGGTACGAGTTAGTTTTTGATTTAGTAAAGAATTAAAGTACGTGTCTAAAAATAATAAACCAACTCTACATTGTCATAGAAAATGTAACAACACAATATAGTTAACTTTAATATTTTTTTTAAGATTCTTGGACATTTATTTTCGACAATATTTTTGAGCAGAAAATTATGTTCTCGTACAATATCACGAGCGTCAAGATGGCGGGACCAAGTCTTGGATTTGCATGAAACATATACCAATATTTAGTACCTATTTAGTACTATTTAGTACCTCCGATCAAAAAATTAGTACCTCAACAGAAAAGCTGCGGCACAGCAAAAACGTTGGTCCCGCCATCTTGACGTCAAGATGGCGGGACCAAATTGATCCGCTGCTTTCTGGAAGTTCTGATGAATTAAAATATTTAGTACCTATTTAGTACCTCTCAAATATCTTTTTAGAATTTTTATAACTTTTACGGTTTTAAAGATATTTAGCAAAAACCTTGGTCCCGCCATCTTGACGTTTTTATAAAAACGTTTCACATCTAAACGCAAAGTTTTTCTTAAATTATTTTCTGGTCAATATTTAGTACCTTTTTGGTACTAAATATTCGCCTTTCACAAGTTTGTGCCTGTGACTCCGTCTGCTTGGAATAAGCATTTTTATATTTCCCATACAAACTTTTATGCTTTTCTGGAAGTTCTGATGAATTAAAATATTTAGTACATATTTAGTACCTCTCAAATATCTTTTTAGATTTTTCGTAACTTTTACGGTTTTAAAGATATTTAGCAAAAAGCTCCAAGCTTCTTTGCGCCCTGTTAAAGTATGAAATCCGGAATAATAACTATCCTATGTTTTTTTCAGGGCCTCAAACTATCTTCTTACCTAATTAAATTTATCGGATTAAAAAAAAAATGTTTTTTCTAAGTAGGTATGTTAAATGTGTGCATTTTGTTTGTTAAAATATATTTACTTAGTGATTATATTAACAAAGATAATTTTTCAGTATAAGTACATAATATTTGTAGGTATTTCAGTCCGGTCAAAATGGACATCAGTATTATTGTTGGTATAATTATTAATAATAAACTGCCAAAAGTCACTAGCAATTCTATGTGTGCTAGAAGAGTAATAAAATTATTCCAAGTCATATTTTCAATTACTAGTGTGTACGATTTTTTTATATTATTATTTTTTTATGTGGAGAAGTAAGAAGACGAGCAAGACGCTGTCCTGTTGGTAAGAGATAACGCTGCCCATAATCAGTACAGTGCTACCCAGAATTTCACAATGATGTGCAATTCTAGGTGTACTGCACCAACGCTTCTTACTCAAGAGTCATAAGATGCTAAGACTCTTTAGCCCAGTAATTTCACTAGCTAAAGTGCCCTCCCATCGAAGCACAGTAATGTTTGGACATTACTACTCAGGCGGTAGAATAACTGGCACTGTTGGGGTACCCACTACCCACCTAAACGACCTCCTGCAAAGGTAGTCTATCCCCGGTACATCCGGTTTTGATCGGTTAAAAAGAAATATACAGTAATTTGACTCCATAGAAAAATGGCAGAAACATCTACAAGTCTAAAGACATAAGCTTTTTTGGTTATCTTGGGTAACTTGATTATATCTGCCTACTAATAGAAGTACTATATTTTTTGGGGTCGGTATATTTTAAGTTTATTTAGTTTTATTTCTACAACTTCAGGGCAATTTTAATCATAAATCTGATTATTTTTTTTTTACAAAAAAGGGAAGGGTAAAAACAGGGGTAATTTTATCTCAATAAATCATATAAAAAAAATATAAAAAAAATAAATATTTCAGGACGTTTCACACAGCGCCACCTAACCCCAAACTAAGCAACTTAATGCTTGTAATATGGTAGTTAGGATAACGGATATAATACTTATATACTTTTCTTTTGTAAATACATACTTATAATAGATATTGAAAAACCACCCAGACCAGAAACAAATACCTGTGGATCATACAAACATTTGTCCCATGCGGGAATCTAACCCGCAACTTTCTGCGTTGCAGGCGGGTATTAGCCCACCGCACCACAGAGGTCGTCAAAGAGTAGAGTTATATAAGACAGAATTAGCTAAAATGTTATCACATGTTGGTATTATTTAAGTTCGGTGACAATTCGAAATTCTGGTGTTATGAGCTGAACTGATTATGGAGCTCTGACAGACCTACTGGATGACTGCTGATAGAATATTTGAATTTTAGCTTGCATAATATTATCATTTCTTTCTATAAAGGTTCATTTAATTCCACATGATTATGAGGGTCTGATTACGATATTCGGCTTGATCGGTTTGTCATTTGAGAACCTATCATTCCACATGATGATTTTTATGCCATTTTTCTATGGAGCCAAATTACTGTATATTTCTTTTTAACCGACCAAAATAATATAAAAAAAATCTAGTATCGTACACATTAGTAATATGACTGGAATAACTTTTCTAGCACACATAGAATTGCTAGTGACTTTTGGCAGTTTATTATTAATAATTATACCAACAATAATACTGATGTCCATTTTGACCGGACTGAAATACCTATAAATATTATGTACTTATACTGAAAAATTATCTTTGTTAATATAATCACTAAGTAAATATATTTTAACAAACAAAATGCACACATTTAACATACCTACTTAGAAAAAACATTTTTTTTTTTAATCCGATAAATTTAATTAGGTAAGAAGATAGTTTGAGGCCCTGAAAAAAACATAGGATAGTTATTATTCCGGATTTCATACTTTAACAGGGCGCAAAGAAGCTTGGAGCTTTTTGCTAAATATCTTTAAAACCGTAAAAGTTACGAAAAATCTAAAAAGATATTTGAGAGGTACTAAATATGTACTAAATATTTTAATTCATCAGAACTTCCAGAAAAGCATAAAAGTTTGTATGGGAAATATAAAAATGCTTATTCCAAGCAGACGGAGTCACAGGCACAAACTTGTGAAAGGCGAATATTTAGTACCAAAAAGGTACTAAATATTGACCAGAAAATAATTTAAGAAAAACTTTGCGTTTAGATGTGAAACGTTTTTTTAAAAACGTCAAGATGGCGGGACCAAGGTTTTTGCTAAATATCTTTAAAACCGTAAAAGTTATAAAAATTCTAAAAAGATATTTGAGAGGTACTAAATAGGTACTAAATATTTTAATTCATCAGAACTTCCAGAAAGCAGCGGATCAATTTGGTCCCGCCATCTTGACGTCAAGATGGCGGGACCAACGTTTTTGCTGTGCCGCAGCTTTTCTGTTGAGGTACTAATTTTTTGATCGGAGGTACTAAATAGTACTAAATAGGTACTAAATATTGGTATATGTTTCATGCAAATCCAAGACTTGGTCCCGCCATCTTGACGCTCGTACAATATCGTAGCGCCATTCATAAGTGACAAGTGCATTTTAATTAATATCTGTACCGACACGACAATTTTAAGGATACGTCACACTGAGGCGGCACGGCGGCAAAGCGAACTGGCCGCGATCCGAACGCGAACGGTCGCGAACCGAACCACGTCACACAGGACCGGTCCGCAGTTCGCGGCGGCAGGCGGGCAATGGATCAGGCGTGTTTGGTCACATTCTCTAATGGACATAAAAAAACGCGGATTGTCATATTAGCAGAATGTCGCAGTAGCATTATAATATTATTGTCATAGCAGCATATCATCAAAGTAGCAATAAGATATTGTATGTAGCAAATATTATCATTTTGGTAATAAAAATACTTAATAAAAGTAAATACTATTGGTAGCGCAAGAAAACACATGTCAAGACTTATCAACTCTTACGTTGCGTCAAGAGTACTACCGCTGTCATTGCAAAGAGATTTGTAGCTTTTCTCAATATCATTGTGCATAAACAGAGTAGTTAACAAGTGTTTTTTTAAAAACAAGCTTTTATTCTGCCGTGCAGAGACTAAACCGCAGTATTCGACATTTTGCCGATTTTTAGTTATATATGCCACCTTATTGCGCACAAAATAAGGAATAGGTACATCAATCTAACCCATTTGTCAATTAATAAATTTTAAGTTAGTAAAAACCTTGATTGAAAATAGTTACTGCGGGTCACATTTGAGCATTATTTATCAAAACACTACTTAAAATACAGTAAGAGCATTTACGTCTTTTGTGTCCTATAGAGTCCCTAGTTAAAATGCAGTAAACGTAGTCAATATAACGCATGGAACTGTTTTATTCACAAAAACCAAAAATGATTCATTAAACGAAAATGCAGTAACACGATAATGTACTGAAAATAATTATACTGCATTATGGTTATTGAATAACATTACTAACGAAATTGCAGTAAAATATTTTTTTACTGCAGTATGGTTGGTTTTCTAGCAAATTTTAAAATTATAGTTACTACTGAATTTGCAGTTTAAGTTCATTTTGGCTGCATTCTTATCGGCATTTTGGATAGTCATTTTGGAATTTACTTCATTCATTATAGATCATACTGCGATTTAATATGCATCTACCCTTGATTCGTCGAGTAGTGAAAGCGTCAGTCGGACTAGATTTGATTTAATTTACATTACGCACAACAGTTTTATTGAATAAACAGGTTGGCCCGCCAAATCTAATGGCGTATAGCAATTCACTCAAATAGCACACAATTGTTATATTATATTGCTACCCTTATTAGACTTCAAAGATAAAGAATAATAATCCTACATTTTTGACTTCTTAGTTCGATTCGATTTTTTATAAAAATGAGTAATGGTGTTGCATAAATGAAAAAAAAATCAGTTTGGTTCATTTTAATCTAGTAAAATAAAATGCAAAACAAACACCAGTGTTAAAAGCAAAAGGTTTTCTTAAGTCAAAATCAAACTAAAGAATAAATAACCACACAAGCCAGTGAAAGCGGAGAACTATCTACAAATACAAGGATGGGTAGAAGAAACTTTAAAAATACTTATAATAGAATCGCCTCCTGTCTCAAGCCACCTGAGCAGTAATGTACAAACATTACTGTGCTTCGGTAGGAGGGCACTGTACCTAGTGAAATTACTGGGCTAAAGAGTTTTAACATCTTATGACACTTGAGTAAGAAGTGTTGGTGCAGTGCACCTAGAATTGAACATCATTGTGAAATTCTGGGTAGCACTGTACTGATTATAGACAGCATTATCTCTTAACATCAGGAGAGCGTCTTCTTACTTCTCCACATAAAAAAAGGTAGAAACACCTAAGCCTTTTAACACCAAACTACTCATAACTTAAAAATGATGACAAATATATTATGATAATCTTTTTATCGATACATCTGTAAGCAATCCAGATTTTCATTTTATGAACTGTCAGAATATTCTTAATATAGACAATATCAATATCTAGAAATCATTCTGATTATTACGCATAACGAAGAAAACGAAAATCGTTTTCTGTGAATGGAATTAATTGTAATTGATCAGGGAAATGCAAAATTAATCCAAATTTCATCGTGTTGCTTAATCTGATATTGAGAAGAGAGAAACGAGTTAATTATTATTAACAGAAGAGAGAGAGAAAAGAGTAAATTATTATTACGTTCCAGAGCTATTTTTACCATAACAGATTGTTTGTGAAAAAAAAACAAATAATGTATTTGGCTATGCCCAACACAATTCTCACAGCAATTTTGCCATCTCTTCCAATTTTGGTGTAAGAAAGACTCTGCAGATATTAAAAGAAGATAAGTTATGTCCCAGTGTCAGATGTGTTTAAATAAATAAATTGAAAGAAAGAAGATTGAAGATTGATGGAAGAAGATTGAATAAATTGAATAAGGTTGCCTAATAGTACCAAAGTCATTTCACACGATAACGAATATAACTTAGGACATAACATTTAAATGACAATCGTTTAAAGAAAGATTTGTAAAGCTGCTACAGATACAAAACACACCTACATAAAATTATAGAAACAACCTCGCTATACTACCTGGAACAAAGAAACCTCAAAATGCTACAATGATTTGAACAAGAATAAAGAAGTGAGCCACCAAGTCTTAGAATTCGGTTAGACTGATTTTCGTACTAAAATTTTATAATTTTATTTGAAAGCACTATCTAAACCGAAATATGAGACATAATTCTGACAAAACTGACTGAAAGCATTTATAAAAGCCTAAAATCCAACTTATATCAATACTAGCTTGTGCTCGCAGCTTTGCCCTCATGGCGAAATCCTTTCTTAGCGGTGGTCTACGTTATAAAACCTATCTGTGTTCCAAATTTAAGCCCAATCCGTCCAGTGGTTTAGGTTGTGCGTTGATAGATCAGTCAGTCAATCAGTCACTCTTTCCTTTTATATATTTAGAAGATAAATAGAAACTTATTTATTTTATATATACTTGCCACATTTCATAATATAATAGTATTTGAATTATTAACATACTGCTGAAAAATTTATTCAAGACATAAAATTAAAATGCAGTAATTTCAGCTGGATACTGCAAATTAGTTGTTAATGTTATACAAAAATTAGAAATTTTGCAGTAATGTGTATTATTGCTGCACTTTAATTAGTTAATATATACTAATTTACCTGTAGTAACTGACACCATTTTCAAAAAACATTATTTTCTATATTATAAAACAAATATTTTCATTATTTTTTCTGCTTAAATTATACTGCTGCGGTATCTAGTTCCGATAGAAAAAAAATATTTATTGTTTTTTATACATAACATATAAAAAAACGGCTTCAAAACGTTTTTCGCGATTTTCTCGAAACCGCGATTTTGCACTTACTGCGGTTTAGTCTCTGCACGGCAGTATTATTATTACCATCTAATATAAAAGTAATTGTCAAGATGAATAAAATGAGCTCAAATTCGATGGGTTTGTGCCGTTTAATAACATAGTTCCTATGGCCACCTTCGAGCTCCATCAACAAATCAGCTCCATGTTATAATAATATTGCATTGTCATACGATTTATACAGGCACGCAATATTGCAGCTCAATAGGATATCGGGAAGTGGGTCAAATTTAACTTGCAAGATTTGATTAAGACAGACGGACAGACAGACAGACAACAGATAGGTTAAAGTAAAGAAAATCTTGTAAAAATGGGCGATAATAGAAAGAATACTCTTAATAATCCGCTCTTGGCGAATGTATTTGCCTCGTATGACAATGTGAGAAAATTACATTTTTCGTCGAAATGGCATTTTGCGAATGTGACCAAGTTCACCTGATCCAACAGAAAAAGCGGTTGACAGTTTACAGTGGTTTGACACTGAATAAATTATTATTATGACATTGAAACTTCAAAAGTTCGCGCTTCTAGATTTTTCTTAGATCATTATACCAGCCAGATACGTAACAGTTAGGCGTCTCCCGCCACCAAAACAAGAAGCGCTGGGCATAAAACTAGTTTAACACTAAACGATTCGTGAGTTGTTGCTTGTGAGTTTTTGAGCTTCTTGTTGACCGTTTCGATCCTGTACGAGGATCTTCTTCAGGGAGTAGCTGCGGTTACGCGCCGGCGTCCGTGCCCCGCTCCTCGTACAGGCACGAAGCCGAAGTAAATTCAAGTTAGTGTATGCCGTTTATTTCCAAAGATGAACATAAAACTAGTTGGCATAATTCAGGTTGTCTTTTTGTGTGTCGTTTATATTTATGTGTTCTCGTGTGCGTAGTGCGTAATAATGAGTGATATCATTATAAGTATTAGTGTGCGTTTCCTTTCCCCCTTGCAGAAACTAGCAATTTTTTCACATAAAAATTAGATCTGGCTTCGTTTCCTGTTGGTTTAATTTTTCAAAGAGAACAAAAGAAAAACAATGTGAATTTGACATTACTAAAAATGTAACAAACAGGTCGTTTGAGTAGTATACTTTTTTAACTGATGAAATGTCGCGATATTCATTTGCCAGCTCTTCAATTTTCGTAAGGTAGTTTCGATAACTATATTACGGCTCATCAGACCCTCTCTACATCATGTGGAATGAACAATGAACAACCGTTCAGTCACCATAGGGTTCTCAGTCGGTGTGTCACGGCTCCATCATCAGTGCAGCTCGATAACACAAAAAAAAACCAGATTTATTATAAATTACCATTATGCTACAATTATTTAGCTAATTCTGCGTTATAACTGAGTTGTAAGATTTTTTTACATAAGTAAGATAATATTAATTGAGTTGCACCTTTGATTTTCAAGCCCAGCAGCGGGAAAGTACAAGCTTAGCTTTAATTATCATAATTTTTCATTGGAAATTTCCATTAGATTCATGATTAAAATCGCACCGAAGTTGTAATAAAATACAACTCGTTCTACCGCACCGCGTGCCGTCGCGGCACGGACGGCGCCCGGTTCGCTCTGTGTGACGGCTTGTATTGACTTCCCTACAATACAGCGTCCGCGAACGCATTCCGCCGCGGAAAGCGGTCCAATTGACAAGTTGTCAGTTGTCATCAACGCGATCTGCCCGGCGCGGCACCCGGACCGCGCCTGTTCGCGTCCGCTTTATGTGTGACGCCTCACGTACAAACTAGAACATTACAAAAATTCCGTCCCGGTTCGCGTCCGCTTTGTCCGCTCAGTGTGACGTAAGCTTTAAAAAGTTGTCTAGAATAAAGTCAGGGACTCTACACTCATCGAGTTAAAAAACAAAGTTAAAAAAACTCGGTAAAAAGTGTATATCGTTGGAATCATTTAGGTGTGAGCTTCGTCGTTTGAAGACAGTTTAATTTAATTTTATTTCTCTTGTATGTAGTTTAGTATATTTATTATTCCTACCGTGGTTCATTCATCCATTTAATAACCAAATGATACGACATCCAATAAAGCGGCGTTTGATTGCTTTCTCTGCTTCAATACGACGCGACGGATTCAAATCGGTTTGGTTTTACGAGGCGCGCCATTTTACGGCCGCGCGAGATTTCATCGTATTCATGTGATTTCTGTATCTTATAGGGCATGCTGTGAATCATGATAGACTTCCCGTGTTTATAAAACATAATCTAAATATATAAAAGGAACGAGTGACTGACTGACTGATCTATGCACGCATAGCCCAAGCCATTGAACGGATTCGGTTGAAATTTGAAATATAGATCGTAGACCTCCGCTAAGAAAGGATTTTACCACGCGGGCAAAGCCGCGAGCATA
This sequence comes from Hemithea aestivaria, assembly GCA_947507615.1. Classification (NCBI taxonomy): domain Eukaryota; kingdom Metazoa; phylum Arthropoda; class Insecta; order Lepidoptera; family Geometridae; genus Hemithea; species Hemithea aestivaria. The sequence continues at coordinate 17,372,609 of OX382335.1, forward strand.
AGCTAGTTATACCAAGTTACACATAGAATTCTAGTTGAGACTAGGGCAACTTCGTCCGCATTTGTTGAAAATTACTTTACGACCTGCTGCCGAAATTCTTACTTATCAAAGATACAGATTTTTTGAAAATCGATCGACCCGTATTGAGTGTTCAGTGGCAGACATAATTTTCTATTCTGATTATAATGAAGGTAATCGATTCACGAAACTTGCTTTAGATTCAATTGATGTGAACAAAATGTATGATTCTTATAAAACATAGAGATAGAAACGATGATCCTCCATTCTCCATCGAAAGACTACAATTTTATGCAAGAATATAGAATTAACCACCATTAAATTATGCCTCTATATTCGTATTCATGCATATTCATCTTCACAGAAGCTCGTATTCTCAACTCAAAGAGTTTATTTCAATTTGAGCATTGTAACGGTTGACCGCAGAAAATACATTAGTGTGCAGTAAATAAGCAAGAGCTGCAAGCTATTCCGCAAGCGCTCTCCCAGAGGCGAGTGATAGATTCAATTCCCGCGGCGTGCAAAAGAGCTTTCTTGAAGTTTTTTTAAAAATGTGTGATTTCAAAAGAAATCACCGTCTGCACCGCTTCTTTGTGTTTTGCATTTTAAAGGTTTAAATGAAAATGTTTTATAAAAAGTGCTCTCTCTTTGACTCTTGTTGCATCGGAATAGGATCTCATATTTTCCTTTTAAGAACAGTACGATTTAATTTAAAGTTGTGTGACCATGTGACGGAAGTAGTATTTGGAAATAGTGTTTGATGAGCTTTATAAAAGAGGATGTATACACTAAAGGTTACGACAGACAGAGCGGTAAAGCGGTCGCAATCTTCATTTTGTTCCTGCCCGCGTTCGCTTTATGTACTCGTATATGTGACAGGTTACAAATTCGAACATTACAAAAATTTCAAAAAAGTAAGCTTATAGGAGTAAATGGTGAATGATGGTATAATGACGTATGATGTAGTGGAATGGAAGAGGAAGGATGTATTGTGCTGACTGTACGGGTGGACGATTGAACTGAAATTTGTTGTGTAGATATTTAAAAAAAAATGAACTTACAGGGTATCCATAGCTGTTGTTAGAGGTCATGGCGACGATGCCGACGCTCATGCTGACCCTGGTGGCGTAGGAGACGGTAGTGCCGAGGAACATCAGGAAAGCTATCACGTGACGCATGCCGATTATACTGTCTGGAACAATACAGAAGGTAACATTAATGTCTGGTGCTAAGATCTAGCGTCTGTTGCATCCGTGGTGATAAATCTGGGGGGTTTAAATCTCAGTGAGTTGTATAATTTTTGCAAGGATGCTGCCGTGTATAAGAAGGCACGTAAAACTGTGGGTCCCGACAGTTTCCTAGATGTAGGGAACAAAAGTTAGGTCATGTTGCAGGTCAGGTAGTGCATCTTTTTTATGTGAAATACACAAGCAAACGGCCCGCTTGATGGTGAGTGGTTACCGTCACCTATAACGTCTGCTACAGTGATGTTACCGAAGCAATGGAACTTTTCCAAAATAAAAATTTTGAATTTGAATTTTTGACGTATTGTCGGTTAAGTACGAGTAGATGGGATATAATCTCTCTCTAACATACATTATATATTCGTAGATAGATGATAGAGGCACATTAAATGTGTACCTACATGAGTGTATGATGACGTCATCGAAATGTATATTTGATATAATAGCGTGTAGGATGGCATGGTGGGAGAGTCATTACAGTAAAACGCAGTAATTGCGGCCTTTCCAGGGAACTGTTTATAGGTGACAACCGGAGCTGTGTGCTGAGTAGATGGAGAGGTAGTGGATTATTTTAGTAAGATGCTTTAATAATAATAATAAATCATTTATTTCAGGCAATAGTACACTGCCACAGACGCAGTGTACCAGAGGCCCATATCATATATAACTTACAGACTAACATACATAAAATTTTTATAAACTCTAAAAACTAGGTCACACGTAGCGCCGGCGACGTGTTGCGCGCAGAGTCAGCAGGAAGTCGACCTCGAAATTTCCGAAACACGACTCCCTGCGGCCAGAAGTCCTCCTTCATGAAGGTCGGCAGACGGCTGGTCGGAACGAAAAAACTATTATAACTAAGTTAACTTTTTATAAAAATAATGTTAAACTACACATACGGTTTCTCAGTAAAATTATTATACTTTCAAATTTAAAGGTTCAGATATTATATTTAGATATAATAATTTTGCATAAAATGTATGTAAGTTTAAACACCAGTTAAAACGTTGTTGAACCTTTTTGTTGTTTGATTCTCTTTAATATATAAGTAACACTATGCCCGAAACTTGAACGTAAAAAAGCGTAAAAGGACCTTAGTAAGTTCGTAATTAAGCTACTATGTATGTAGGCCACATGTAACATAACATAGTTTTGTAAAGTGTACGATTACATTTGCACGCTCCGCCGGAGTCCCATTACATTTTGATAGATAAAGTGCAAAGTATAGAGTGTTTACCTACATAATATGTATATAATTTATGTAAGTTACACACGTCTGCACCATATACACTCCGGCACCTTAATTACTTTCATCTGATTACTTGAGAATGTAAGTAATTTGGAGCATCTGGTTTTGTACCCTTGTGTACCCTTCAACGGCCAAGTCACACAACATTAACTATAATAATAAAGAAATCGCAGTAAGGAACCTTATACTTGGCACGACTTTGTCTAGATTTCATTACTTTTTAGAGATAAACAAGCAGCTCCATCGAGACTTGGCTAGTTTTTTACAGAATGTTTTTGGTAGGATACACTTTATTGGTCCCATTAAAATATCGAAATCTGTCGAGCGTAGATATTTCAAGTTGATGAAAAACTGGAAATATTTTGAACATTTGCCATCCAAAAAAAGAAAAAAAAATGAAAGGTTTAGAGTAAACATTTCTAGCACACAGTACATGGTAGTACATCGTATAGGTTTAATCTAGCCAGTGACCTATATCGAGGCATCAACGCACCGCCGGCTCGGATATCTTTCTAGCTGACATGTTTCATGAGCATGGGGAGTGCAGGCTGTGTTCCATGGATATATGGGGAGGCGACTCACTCAAACATTACCTACGCCGTACATTGTATCGTAGCTCTAATATTTTAAGTTAAGTTGTAATTTGGTGATTTGTTTGGAGTTTATAAACGAGTTTAAGGTATTTAGCTTATTGGGTTAGTTTTGGATATTTGGCTTTGGGCTTTTGGCTTATTGGCTCTGGCTAGGTCTTTAGCTGATTTTATTGTATTTGTGGTGTGCAATAAAGAGTTTTCTATTCTATTTTTTATACTAAATAGGCCTGAGTTAGATCACATCCATCCTGATGGAAAGTACAGATGCAGTTAACGAAAGCACCACTTGTATCTTAAAGATTCCCAAGTTCCTAAACTTTAACTCACTATATAAGCTTAAGCTGTAAGATAGAGCCAATAAATTATTTTCATTTCATTTTTTTTTCATTTCATTTCAAGTTGTATGCCTCGGGAAACACGGAAGACGGCAATGTATTCCAAATGCAACCAGTTCTTATTAAAAAGTTGAGGCAAAACGCTTGGTACGGGCAGTTGGTACTACTTAGTGTTACCAAGTTGGTACCGTCACTAAGTATGGATGCCACATTGCCGTCTGCCCTGACATCCCTAAATTGAACTTGGAGGAATTATTACCTAATTCCTGCGCACATTCTCCGAAATTACTACTACTACGCTTTGCCTAAACTGTTCCTTTAATATCCAACCACGCCAAGTTGTATAATAGGTATAAATGCACAAAGTGCAGCCGAGTTCCCGCACATAAATTACTCGTGTAACTTCTAACTAAACTCATTAACTGGCGACAAACGGCACAACGCGGCCAAATATGTCAGAATACACTGTTGATGTTCCTCCAGAGCTGACTTAGATAAATCCAACTGGATACGTTAATGTCAGGCAACCCCCGCTGCCTAAAGTGCTAGATCACCGAGCATACAACTAGTTAAATAAATATTTTAGGATATTTCACACAGCGCCACCTAACCTCAAGCTAAGCATCTTAATGCTTGTGATGTGGTCAGGATAACGGATATAATTACTGATATACTTTTCTTGTCACCAAACAGGTTACCCCTGAGTGTGTGTATTATTAGAAAATAATAAATAGAAATGTAAAATTGAGTTGCGAAATTGGATGTAGTCTATTTAAATCAATGAATTTTGAGTTTGAGTTTTAGTTTAAGTTAGACAATTTGGCACGTGCGCAGTGACGTTATCGATTTATTAGTTGGTATTATTATTGGTATGCGTTTCCTCTCCCTTGAAATAAGTGGCAAACTTTTTCTCATAGAAATTAGTAGTGGCGCCGTTTCTTGTTGGTTATATTTTCTAAGACAACTGAAAGCTGAGAGTTGGGAGCAGACAGGTGACGAAATGTTTTGAGCGTTTCAAACGTAACGTATAGCTGTCATTCTTCAAACCACGGCTCAAGACATAAACGGATGAGATAACTTGCATAAAAGTGTTAAATTATAACAAAATAAAACGGATTAATAAACGAGTAGGTAATTAAAATTTAGTTATTTTACAAGCTTTTATTTACTTTCACTTGTCTGTTGTCTGTCTGTCTGTAATAAAATCTAGCAAGTTTAGTTTGAGCCACTTCTCGGTTTTAGATTGAGCTGAAATTTGGCGTGCATGTATAAATCGGATGACAATGCAATATTATTATGTCATCGAGCTGATCTGATGATGGAGCTGGAAGGTGGCCATAAGAACTCCGTAAATAAGCGACACAACTCCATCGAGTTTGGGCTCATTTGATTCATCTTGACGGGTACTTTATGATGCTAGATGGTAATAATTAATAAAAACTTGTTTTTAAAAAGTTTTTTAAAATTTCACTTGTTATACAAAAACTTGCATATCTGTTTGCAGAAGATTTCGCACGATATTTCATACCAAGGATTTCTCCCGCTTTCTATGTTTAGTCTCCTACCAATGACGAGAATCACTAATTATCACCCCGTCCCCGCTTATGACTTATGCCCCAGTTAAAATAAGACACAGTTCATTTTGGCGGAGAATGTACACCGTAGATAAACAACAAGGCATTTACAAATAATACCTCAGAGCAAAAACACTTGAGTTATGGAGCCTTACGCCCGCGCCCGTGCCTTGCGCGCCTTTATGAATTATGAATATTTACGACTTTCCTGAGAACTTGTATTGTGTTACTGGATTATACAGATCACATTTAATTTGTTCACATATTTATTATTTGAATTATTTCTCGGAGTATTTTTCATATAACATTAGCCGTTTCACAGGTACCTCAGACAGGTTAACTAAAAAATTCAAGTATTAAAGAGAAACATTAAAGAATTTATTATGTACTATCTACATAAAAATAGCTAAATAAATGTTTTAATACACCTATCATATAACTATAAAAATGTCAATGACCGCGTTTTGGCACTATCTTTAGTGAAGTTTACCTTTTAACATTAAATTTTAGCGTAATCGGGTCAACCGCTTGGCGTAATGAGGAAAAGAGACTAACCTTTATTTTAGTTTGATTAGATAATTATATAATGAATTTTTTTATGGATTTCTGGAACCACCTTCCTTGGGTATCTATACACTATTGTTTTCATGTTGAAGCATTTCTCTGTAAATATAAGTAAAACTACAAACATTCAGCAGACTTCCAATCGCACGTCGCATAGAGTAGTGGTGTAGTGACAGAAACAAATGGTTGCGTTGTCGCAGCGATACAGCGCAGCGGGCGGAGATTGGTTCGACAACGGGCCGCAACACTGTCCCCTTCTTTTTTTATAACGTTACTCTGGGACTGGGCAGACGAGCGACTAATTGTGGTCCTCGCAAAACGATACGACTTCAAGCTTGTTTTTAATATGCGAGGGCGCAACGCACGTTTCAATTTAATTATTTATCTTGAGAATTACCAAACAGATTTTGATGAAACTCGTACTGTTCATTCTATAATAATTGCACATTGTAAAAATTTGGAGTATTTTAGGCAATACCAGTTAAATAGGTTTTCTAAGGCTTTTTTTCTTATCTTGACGATACTACCCACTATCAAGGAAGTATTAGCAAGCTGAAGTGGCAATGATCTAGTCACTGGTGACATTTGCCGCAGCATCGATAACCGATGGAGTTAACGAGTTCTACAGAGGAGTCCACGTCTCGAAAATTTAAGCTTATGGGCGAGATGGGGCGATAATATCCAGAATGTTGCTGAGAGTAGCGTGCCTACGGGAAGGCCTATATCCCGCTATGGATGAATGTGGGCTGATTATGATGTATTACTCGATAATTTGTACACCTCTTATATTAACTAATATTTGTACACACTCTTGAGGTAGAATTTTGTTTGAACTAACAAATTTGTAAGCCTTAATGTAACCGAAATTCTGACAAATAAAAAAATACTTTACCTATCACTGCGGGCCCAAATTCTTACAAATATATCGAGCAAGTTTTTGGCAACTATTAAAAAGTATCCCGTTTACCCTACCCTGGTAACAATCCAATCTCGATGGATGGGCAGTCGTGTCTGCAGCTCTGCGGCTCAGCTCCGATGGCACAACGTTACTAACGCACACTTTTTGTTCTGTCACACATATCCTGACTATACTACCTACAGTTACTGGTACTAATAGACTGACTTACTGTACTAAATGCGGATATCGTTAAAACGATAAAAGATGATAGAGTCGTTGGGCTCGTCGGTAATAAGGTGGTAGGGTTTTAAGGCGAGATTCTGGAGCCTGGAGCGCTGCAGAATAAATATTGCTCTGGCTGATATGGAGAAGCCAGGGAAATTACAGGGCTAAAGAGACTTTATATCTGAGACACAACAAGTATGTTAAATGTTGCGTATAGGACCTAGGTTTTGGACGGAAGTGTACAGTCGCTATTTTGCTTCATTAGGTTAGTTATCTGATCCCGAAAACGTATTTAGAAGCGTGTTTAGTATCTCGTAACTGCTGTTTGTGTGATTTAACTCTCTGAAAATAAGTTTATTTTTACGGCTTCAGTTTTGTCTTCTAGTCATTTGGTGTCTACCTCTTTTACAAAAGTCTTTAACTTCGATGACATGAATGCTCCAATATTTCTCTATTGGGAAATTCATTTCTAGCAAATAGGTGCTATTGTATAGAAAATATTATTTTCAAATGTAGGAATATGAAGATTTACGTTTATATTCGCTGTAGCAGCTTTCAATACATTCACTAGCTCTCGCATATGTGGGGATAATAGAAACATGGATTTAGATCCAGGGCTTATAAATAAATGCACTAGATTCCCTATAGATTTGAAAATAACATTGTAAAAGCTAGTGGCGTAATGAAAATATTGAAACATGTTATTTGAGGGAAGGGAATTGAATTCTTTATCAACTACACAATTTTAGCTTATACTGTTAGGTACTAATATCATACGTGTAATAGTTTGTAGGGAAGTATAGATGTTTGAATGTATGTTTGTTACGCTTTCACGCCTTAACGGGTGGACCGATTAAGCTGAAATTTAGTATAGAGATTTCCAAGGATCCATTTTCGCACAATTTCACGGGATTTTTTTCAGTATCGCTTCTTTAAAATTTATCGACCGAGCGAAGCGAGGTCTTAGAGTCGAAAGCCGCGAAATGCCTGCGTTTGGACCAGTTTAACGCTTGACCTCTGGTGCTTAAGTTTGGTCGACGTTTACTTGAAAATGGTTAATCCAAATTAAATGAAATTTTACACACAAGTTAAGAATGTTAATTGGATAATTTTAGTGAAAAAATTAGCTAAATAGGTTCCAGGGTTGCAGAGATATAGGTGACTTAAAGTCTTTACGATAGGTCTGACGATTATTTCAAAACTGGAGCGCTGATAATTTTTTTTCTAACATATACACATTTTTTATAAGCGACACAAATATATTAGCCAAAGTGTATGTTTGTATGTATGTTTGTTACGCGATAACTGGAAAACCAATGGTCCAATCTTTATGAAACTTTGCAAACGCGTAGTATAAATCCGTAGAATTTTTAAGTTCGAACATGAGCCAAATCGGTCGAAGGGTTCTAGACTTAAAGAGATTGCTTTATTACAATGAAACCGATGATCCAGTATTGATAAAACTTTTTAAACAGGTAGTATAAACTAAAAGAATTTTCACGTCCAAAAATGAGCCAAATCGGTGCAAGGATTGTAGAGTTATAGAGAATACAAAATTACAATGTTTATCGCTTATAATATTATAAGAACTGCAGGGATATTCGATACGACGTAATACGTCATTTCATACATTTTTTAATAATTCGGTCCTAGGTTCGGTTCCCTAACGGATAAGTGAATAGCCATGTTGACTTACTCAAAATATTATGAAATTAAATGATCGTGCGGGTGAAACTTAAACCCATTTTTAGGGTTCCGTACCTCAAAAGGAAAAAACGGAACCCTTATAGGATCACTTTGTTGTCCGTCCGTCTGTCTGTCTGTCTGTCTGTCTGTCTGTCTGTCTGTCTGTCTGTCTGTCTGTCTGTCTGTCTGTCTGTCAAGACCCTTTTTCTCAGGAACGCGTGGAGGTAACAAGCTGAAATTTATAGGAAATACTAAGATCCATTGCCTCTTAGAGCTGTGAAAATTTCAAACTTCTAGGCCAACGCAATCAAAAGATATAGTCGAATATGTCGCAAATTTCAGCAAATTTTCGACATTACCAAATAAATCAAAACCTACGGGGCACTTCCCGTGAACCCAGAATCTTGAAATTTGGCAAGAAGCAACTCCTTAGAGGACAGATAAAGGAAAAATTGCGAAAACTATAAATTTTTATTTGCATCATATGAAAAAAATATTTTGAATAATTTTATACCTACTACCCCTTTTCTCATGAACGCGTAAACGTATTAAATTGAAATTCATATCAAATACTCAAGTCTATAATACCTTTAAACTGTAATAAAATCAAACCTCTATATCCACGCATTCAAAAGAAACAGCAATTTTAGTCGCAATTTTAAACTCGCAACTACTCTCAAAAAATCAAAACCTACAGGGTACTTCCCGTGATCTTAGAATCTTGAAATTTGGCACGAAGCAACTCCTTAGAGCACAGATAAAGGAAAAATTGCGAAAATTGTACATTTTTAGTTACATCATATAAAAAAATATTTTTAATAATTTCATACTTACTACCTTATTTCTCATGAACGCGAGCAGGTATTAAACTGAAATTCATATCAATTACTAAGGTCTATAATACCTTTAAACTGTAAAAAAATCAAACCTCTATTTCAAAGCATTCAAAAGAAACAGCAATTTTAGCCGTATGTTTTAACTCGCGACTACTCTCAAGGAAATCAAAACCTACAGGGTACTTGCCGCTAACTCAGAATCTTGAAATTTGGTACGCAGCAACGTCTTAAATCACAAGCACAGGCAAAATTGCGAAAACTGTAAATTTTTAGTTACATCATATAAAAAAATATTTTTAATAATTTTGTAATTACTATCCCTTTTCTCAAGAACGCGTACAGGTATTAAATTGAAATTCATACCAAATACTCCGCTTTATAATAACTTTAAGCTGTAAAAAAAAACAAACATCTATGTCAACGCAATCAAAAGAAACAGCAATTTTAGCCGCATATTTTTAAACTCGCAAGTACTCGCAAGGGAATCAAAACCTACAGTATATAATATAAAATTATACCCACTTTTCCATAGGGTTCCGTAGAAACCCGTAGGTTTGTACGGAACCCTCGGTGCTCGAGTCCTACTCGTACTTGACCGGTTTTTTTATTTAAATAGTAGTCCAGTCAATGAGTGCCCAAAAGAGGCATGTGGATCGAAAAGTCGAAAGCAGAAAAACTAACTTAGGAACTTTGTTTGGACTATTCAGGAGATTAACATACTAAAAGTCCACCCCACCCCTCCGAGGTGATCCCGAGGGGTGGGGGGTCCGAAGAAGATCCCATTTTTAGGTTTTTTGCCTAATGTCAAAAACTGGGCGTAGTACGATATTTTGTTGTACTACATTTTTAATGCTTTAAAATTTCCTACAACTGGCTTTAACACTTTTTATCTATATCCAATCGTTGTCCAGCTATGAGCTTCCAAACATGGTCTATTTTTAAGATGCTGAAATTAGTTTTCCATACAAAGTCGGTAAAAAAATCTTATATAAGTAATATTTGACCAACTTCTGGTTGTCGTACCATAATGAAACTTTGCAAATGTCTAGAAATATGATGACAGTTCAATAACTTGGTACCACTGAGCTGATCTGATGGCTCCATCCAGGAGGTGTTTACTGAACCTCTTCAATGGCTATTAGTAAACCCGTCGAGTTTGGGCACATGAACCTTCTTCGGCCTCCCCCCCCCCCCCCCCCCCCTCAGGCTCACCACGGAGGGGTGAGGGAACTTTTAGTATGTTTATGTTCTGAATAGTCCAAACAAAGTTCCTAAGTTAGTTTTTCTGCTTTCGACTTTTCGATCCACATTTCTTCTTTTACTGGACTATAGGCTACTTTTGAATGTAAATTTTACAATTATTTAGATCTAAGTATGTTAAGACACTACTGTTCGTTCGAAAAGCATATCTATGAGAAGAACGAGCAAGAAACTTATTGGGATTGTTATTTATGTGTTTATCACATATCATTATGCCATTAAAACCATCATTCACTCTAACATCTGCAAATATCCCTGACGCTCTGTAGTATCGAGACAGCGCCAAAAGCATCCTGAAAGCATTGTTGTACTGGATCCGCAGCGCCTTGAGATCCCTGTTTGTAAAGTTCATCCACAAGTTTTTTGTTTAAAAAAATAATTAATAATTAGGCCTACGTTTGATCACATCCCACCTGATGGAAAGTGCTAATGTGATCGACGAGCTGCACGTATAAAAAGTCTGATAACGCCTTGAACAAAGACACTTTGTCTTGCTCAGTAGCTGTAGATACATCTTGAAAACCTGCGAGCCTAGATGTTACGCGTGATTGTCATAGCTCTGCGTTCTCGCTCCAAGTCTAAGTCATCATCGGCTGCTACGACAAAAATGTTATAGAATTAGGTACAATATCAATATAATAACTGTTGTAAATTTGCTGTATAACACAAGTAAAGCTAGATATTTTTTTCCAATTTCAATTCTTCTAATGTCCACTGCATCGGCAACTTCTTCGTAAACAAGTGCTACAAACTATGAAGATTTTTTGTGAATTTTTTTAAAAGCTATAGTAATATTTATTATTTTTATTCTATTATTTTCTGCAAGTGAATACACACATAACCTTTCATATTTTATTATTATTGAACTTTTGATAACAACAATAAAATAGTCACAGAGATAAAGATTTTTTTAATGTATAAAGTTACGTATTTTGAGTTTTAACATTACTTTTAATTTTGGGATTTTCCTTTCCTTTTACGAATATTATAGGTTAAAGTTTCCATATATTTATATTTCGTAGATACTTATAACTTTTACCCATGTGTATACCTATTTTGAGGGAAATTGGGTCTGCGAGGTCCCAGTTCGCGGCGAACTACTAGTGATATTCGGTCTTACGTTTGGATTATAATAAGGAGAACACAGAGAAGAAAAGACCCCAGAGTAACCAGGGTGGTTTCAAATCCCTGTGTAGCATTTTTGTCACATAACATAGGAAAATAACACTAAGTTATTTAGTCAAATTAATCATTAAAATAGTTTAAAATGTTTGTTGTTATCAATATCAAGTCAACAGTGGTAATGCAACAATAACCACGCACGTCACGCCCCTCCTCCCGAAACACGCGCTAATAGCTCCATACAAACGTGACCAGCTTCAATATAGTGCATTAATCGCTACTGCTTGACGCATCCACTCGCCACAATGGTTCATAAGGACCTTCTTTGGGGTAGAAATGACACAGTTTTTTATGATGTCATGTGATTCTGTGACACATAATATTTATTGAACTACATAACAAACAGTAACCTATTTCATATTTGTAAATAAACGGCGTAAACTCACTTGTATTTACTTCGGCTTCGTGCCGACCGTTTCGATCCTGTACGAGGATCTTCTTCAGGGAGTAGCTGCGGTTACGCGCCGTCGTCCCCGCTTAGCACAAGTAAATACAAGTGAGTTTATGCCGTTTATTTACAAATATGAATTTAAATATTCACGAATCGTTTAGTGGAAAAGTAACCTATTTTCTCAAAAAAACTGCTACTTTCATAATATATCGGTGCATAATTTAGGTCGGTAACTATAGATAATGCGATTGAGATTTGACTCTGACAGTGTAAGTAGTGTAGCCTATTTCCGTTACTTTGGTGCTGGTTGGTAATAAAAATAAAAGCTTGTTTTTAAAAAGTTTTTTAAAATTTCACTTGTTTCATATCTGATGATTTTTAGTTTGTCACTCGTTTATCAACCGAGACAAGGTATATAGTGTAGGTACATAGTGTACGGTACCTTATCCCTCAAGCTAGAAATTAAGTAGGTAATAACAAACAATTAAGTTTAAGTTTTACGTTTTCTGCTGAGTGTCAATAAAGTTATCTGTTCTAATGTAAATATAGGGACAGACAGACAGACGTGAAGCGACTTTGTTTTATACTATGTAGTGATGATCAAAATAAAATTCAGGAATATAAAACAAGAAACAAAAGTGAAATTACAAAATCAGGAGTTAAAACTAAGTGCAGGTTTCCGTCGCAAATCCCCGCAAATCTGGATTCAACCGGACCAAACCGGATTGCGGCGGAATTTACCGCTTTCACAGTCTGTGGAAAAATGGCAAACCAACCTGGAATTTTTCTACATCAGGAATTGGAAAATTATTTTCGGATATGCAATTTTCAATTAAGTTTTTTACATAGTGGATTTGTCACGGCTTATGTCCGAAGTGCCAACTGATGTCGGTCTGCCCTAAATTCGTATTAAGAAACAAGTTTTTTTTACAAACATTTTGTTCACACCTAACTTTAACCGACTGCGGTCGGCTACACCTAGGTTTAACCGGCTAAACCTAGGTGTAGCCTCACTTCGAACTTTAGCCGTAACATATACATAGGTACAATCATTTTGATATTTTTCGAAAACCAGCAAAATTTAGTCCAAAAATTTTAAAAGATCAGGAAAAAAACGTGTGTATTCTATATATAGAAGGTATAATAATATTATTCCTATAAGGAAACAGCGGGGACCCACAGTTTTATATTAATATGCTATCGGAAACATGGTAGCGTCCAAACGGAAATTATACTTCACACTAAGATTGAACCCAGGGTCTCCGGACGTCAAGCACATTAAACTAAGTGTAGTTAAAAATATTAAAACACGTCACAATAGATTATCTACTGCTAAGTAGGCGCGGTGACTGTCCGGCTCACTGGCGCCGTCTCAGGAAGGTTATAAAACTGGTCGCGGTTGAGGAATTTAATGCACTTGTTTATGTTTACATATTTATCGTTGCATTAACGTACGGTCATTTCTTTAGGACATTTTAATAATTATTGGGTTTTATACTTGACAGGTTTTGACAGGTTAGGTAAGTAGGGTTACTTGCCCTGTCAGTGTGAAATCACAATTAAAAGTTGCGTGACCAACCTTTATGTTGCAGTTTCAATGGCCTGCAACATGACCGAACTTCTTCCTACTTATCTTATTTGAAACAGCCGAAACCCACAATATTTTAGGGGTCTACGCGAAAATTTTATCAGTGAGATTTGCACTCAAAGAGCCAACGGATTCCGGATTTATGCTAGATATACGGACTGGGTCACGGATGCTACATCATATTATTGTGATGCCTAACTGATCTATACTACTAGCTATATCTACATAAAGATAAACTATGACTGACTCATCATCGCAGTGACGAAATCCCTAAACGTAGAATGCTGAAATTTAGAATATGTTTGGAGTGTGTGTATATTTGGAATATGTTGTATGTATATGGATCGTGCGATATTCCTACGGAAACGAGAATACGGGAATTATATTATTATCCTAAGCCGTATTTCAAGTCGGTTTGTTGTTTAAATGTTTAGCAGTTATAATTTAAAGCTATAAATAAAAAAGATATTGACATATCGGAGCGAATAAATCTTAGTTTCCGGTTACAGGCATGCACCAAATAATATTTATATTATTTATTCAAATCGGATGTTATGAATTGTTAATTTTAATTGCTAAATCGAATACCTATGCTAATTTAATAACATGTTATGATTAATTATCAATTATTGAAATATTTTATATTAAATAGCTGGTCTTGTTGTCAACCAGACAGTGTTAAGCGATCATATTATAAGTTAAACATCATTGATCGAGCCAGCATCGCAACCGAGAGGCGTGAGCTCCTGATGAAGGACATCGCAATTGTGTGAAACCCAGGGTCGAGCCTAGCTTCGACCATTATATCCGTGAGTTTAGTCGTATATATAGTTAATATCAACAATTGTTAATATGGAGTAATTGTAATTAAGAATCAGTAATTGTTAATATGGAGTTTTGGCTAAGAGGTTATGTGGCATGTGGTGCAGATGTAATTTTGGATCACCGAGTTCGAATCCCAGCCCCAATGACTATATAAATAAACCGTGGCGTTAAGCGGTCTTTATGAGGCAGGGAGGGATATACTTTTATTTACTAGCTGCGCCCAGCGGTGTTTCCTGTACTATAGCCTATGTGTTATTCCAGGGTCTAAGCTATATCTATATCAAATTTCAACTCAATCAGTCTACCCATTTACGTGTACTTAGAACCAGAAATTCCAAAAATGTGTAGTTTCTCTAGTTACGACTTTAACTTCGTCGTGGAGGGCCTCGGTACTTAACAACTCAGATTACTAAGTATATAATCTTGTTTATAATTATTGTTATCTTGTAAATGTTGAATAGTATTGTTTATGCAATAAATTATAATAAACCAAGTGACTACTGTTTAGATAAAATCAATCGACATCACTTCATTACAAGTCAACAACTAAACACAACATATTATTATAGGAATATATATTCCGCGAGTTTCTGCTTTGTCAGGCTGAAGAAAGTAAAGTTTTTTTCTGTTTTTATCGTGTATTGTGCAATAAATATAAAGTTCATAATACTTTTAATATTATACTAACTTTTTTACTACTAACTTTTTTTTTATCAAATGGTTGAGAATATCATGAAACTTAAGTAAAAGTAAATCTTTTTAATCAGTTTTTGTCTTTCTAATAATATTGCAAAAATTGCAACAAAACAATATCCTTGGTTTTCATAAAAAATAACGTAGACTGTATGGTGCTAGCTGTCAAAAAATGGGATACCTTTTTAAATATTCTAATATTTTCACAACTTATACTAATTGAGGACCTTTTGAAAGGTTTCTAACGCTATGGATCTAGCACTAATACTAAAATCAGCAACTAAATATTAAAATAATAGGGACATAACTGAAAGGACCAAGATTTTAAAATAGAAAAAGATAACTCTAATTGAAATACCACAAATAAAGAATTAAGAGGTAATAAAAATTTGTAAAAAAATAAATTTATAATTGACGGCCTTATCTTTCTATCTATATTGTCAAACTCTTCTAACTTTTTTTACTTGCAAAGAACAAAATGCAACTAAATAACACTCGCGGCTTCTATTCTGACATATTATTCTGTAAAGGTTCTGATGCCTCAAGATAGCGTATTGCACATGCATCTGTTATCACTAAACATTACCTACGCACTTGACATTGAACGTTATCTGTAACACTTCACTGACCTAATTTGCAATCAATATTGATCACATTGATATAAATAATTTTGAGTTTTAAAACCCTAGGTGTCTGATATAAATCATAATGTGTACCATTACGCATCTCATTAGCTTGTCTTGTCACTCATAGTCAAAAATTTTTTTTAAATTTATATGCGACATGCGACATAAGGTGATGACTTACGGCACCAAAACGTGGTCCTTCACTATTGGCCTCATCTCGAAGCTCAAAGTCGCGCAGCGAGCTATGGAAAGGGCTATGCTCGGGGTTTCTCTACGTGATCGAATCAGAAATGAAGAGATCGTGCTCGAGTGGAGACCACGGACTAGCAAACGAAGCGTAGGACGTCCACCCACAAGGTGGACAGACGACCTTATAAAGGTCGCCGGAAGACGCTGGATGCAGGTCGCTTCCAACCGGTACATATAGAAGTCCAAAGGGGAGGCCTATGTTCAGCAGTGGACGTCTTACGGCTGAGATGATGATGATGATGCGACATAATATTATGTACATCTTTTAGGTGACAATTATTTAACGAGCCGCTCCTTAACACTGTAGCTTCCAGATAATAAGGTGACACACAGGGATGTGAACCCAGAGCCTCCAGGTTATGATATTTTGAACCGCCTTATTTATGAAATCTTAATTAGATTAATCTTAAAAGAATTTAAAAAACAACATGTCTATTTACATAAAATATACACTATAGGTATATGGTAAAGTACTGCTTTCGTTCGCATTTCCGAAAGATGGTTATTTTTTTATTATTATTATTATAAGCCTGTTGGATCCCACTGCAGGGCAAAGGCCTCCCTACCCTCTCTCCATCTTTCACGATCTAGGGCTATGGATTTCCATCCTTCCGCATGTGAGTCAAGGTCATCCCGCCATCTCTTCCTTGGCCTGCCGCGTGGCCGTTTGATACTAGGAGCCCACTCAGATGTAATTTTGGCCCAACGTTCTTCTGGCATGCGACAGACATGTCCTGCCCAGTCCCATTTAAGAAATGCCGTTTTTTGGGTGACCTCAGCTATCTTGGTTTTGGGGCGTAGTATGGTGTTTCTAATGCGGTCTATTAGTTTTACGTTAAGAATACTACGCTCCATTGCTCGTTGACAAACCTCGAGTGCGGACCTCTGTTGGCATGTCAAGGACCATGTTTGTGCTCCATATGTGAGGATAGGAAGGATGCACATGTCCATTAGTTTTCTTTTTAAGGATATCGGTAGTGTTCCTTTCATCAGATCTTTCATGGACCAATAGCTCTTCCAGGCGTTCTCGGTGCGTCTACTAACTTCTTTATCTTGTCGCGCCTGGAAGGAGACTAATTGGCCCAAGTATATGTACTCCTGGACATATGCAACCTCCATACCCCCAACATGGATCTTATGTTGTGCACTATTAGTCATCAGTTTTGTGTTTGACATGTTCATTCGAAGTCCGACCTCGAGGCTTGCCTTGCTAAGATCTTCTAGCATGTCCCGTTATTTTTTTAGATGTCTTTTATTAATAATTTATTTATTACTTGATGTAAAATCTTATTCTCAATAAATCAAAGTTTAAAGCGACAATATTGTCTCTATGAATTCTCTACAGCTCCCAGAAGAGGTCGCCGCCAAAATTCCAATCGTAAAAGCGGAAATAAAATTCTATTTAGGTTCCATCGCACGTGCCTTTGAGACACTCCTTTAGTACTTAACACAAATAACGTAGGAAATAGGAACGGTCTTAAACTCAAACTCAAAATTCATTTATTCAAATAGGCTACAATGGAGCACTTTTGCAAGTCAATTTTACATTTTATTTTAATATTCTACCGTTCATTCGCAAGGCACCTCTATGAGAAGAACGAGCAAGAAACTCATAGGGATTGCTTTTTTTAATTTGATATAGGTACTATAAGTAGTGAATGTTTAGGTGGTATTTTTTGTAATGGTAGGCTTTTATTGCCACATATACCACAACCTTGATCCTTTCTATCCGCCAAACAGTAGGTAAGTAATTTGCAGGAATTACTATGAAGATTTAAGTTACCAACGGAATTATTACTGGGAAAGTAATGACGGGATTTAGGCACTAATATCTCAGGGCAGCGACAACAGTGCAGAGCTGCGAATAATTTTCTATTTTAAAACCCTGGGCAGCTCTATGTCTGATATGGCAGTAATTATGCTGATAAGTTTCTCGTCTTGTCGTAAAAATACCTATCAACTTAACTGTTTAGTGGTTTCAGCTCTACTCTGATTTGATTTGAATTAAAACCATAAAATTTATATTTAATGACTAATCTAACATTTTAAGTATTCCGTATAATATCTCAGACAAGTTCATTATGTATTCTCTCTATATCGAATATTAACACCTTTCTCACGTCCACGTCGAGGTCGAAACTGCACTAAAGGTTATTGTCAATTTTTAATCATATTCATCCACTATGTTTTCCTTACACTTGACCAAGATTTTAATCATCGCGAGCGAGGGCGCCTGCGTCTATGTCGTAACGTATTTAAAACGTGTAGTTCTATTTTTGGACACGGCGGTTGAGATTGTTGTCTTAGTAGTAAGTGCTGCATTATTTGTAGCAATTTAAAGTAACTTTACACGATTGTGTGCGTTATTTCTTAGGTTTTTAAGATAAAAATTAAGATATAAGGGAAAACGTAGTTGATTGACTCACTGGTCTGTAAACAGCTCAAGCAGGTTTAACGGATTGAATTCAAATTTTAGCACAGAGATAGATATTATGACGTAAATATCCACCAAAAGGATTACTCAACGCAAACAAAGGCGCGCGTAAAAGCTAGTTAAATTTTGATTTCCTAAAATTAAAGATAAATTTCCCCATTCATTAAATTAAAATGAAAGGCTTTGTAGATAAAAGAGCGTAACATCTTTGGATGACATAAAAGGATGATCCTTTGGAATCGTTATCTTATCGGACCCTTGGTAAACGTCCATTCATAAAACTTCAACTTTATAATTATTGACCCTACGAGGGCCTTATTGACTAAATACGGCTTTTACCATTAGAATAATGTCATGCTTAATTTTTATTCGCCTTTGACTACGACTCGCTTTCTTTCCAGTCAGCTATTATCTACGGTCGCAACTGTCTCAAGATAAGAATTTTTTTTAAAAATACTTTAAAAAACAAGCTTTTATTATTATTACCATCCAGCACCAAAGTACTCGTCAAGACGAATCAAATGAGCCCAAACTCGATGGGGTTGCGTCGTTACGGAGTTTCTATAGCTACCTTCCAGCTCTATGTCATAATAATATTGGATTCATCTGATTTATACAAGCATGCAAAGTTTCAGCTTAAGGCGGGGCTTTACGAGCAGATTAGGTATTTAGTGCGGGCAAAAGTTGCTCAGAACGCCCGTTGGAAACGTGTGGCGTACGCTTATCGTAAAACGTGCGCGGTCATTGACCCTTGGTGATTGATTCTTTGCATGTAGTTAGCACACACACATTCACAAACACGTCAAACTTATAAAACCCCGTCGATTTTGCGTCGGGGGTTACAATGTGCTAAAATTTTTGGACAAGATCGAAAAAATGAGACACGAGATAAATATTATAGATACACGTATTTTTTGTTGAAAAAAAAAAACAAAATTAGATTACATTTAATTGATTAGATTAGATTAATTAAATTGGACCAATTAATTAAATTAAATTAAAACAATAATTCAGATAAATTCAGAAAAAATCTGATAAATTAAGATAAATTGAGAAAAATCTGATAAATTCAAATAAATTCTAAAAAAAGTCTGATAAATTCTGAAAAAATCTGGTAAATTCAGATAAATTTAAAAAAATCAGATAAATTCGAAAAAAAATCAGATAAATTTTGAAAAAATCTGGTTAATTCTGATAAAATCAGATAAATTCGAAAAAAAATTAGAAAAATTCTGATAAATTCAGATAAATTCGAAAAAAATCTGATTAATTCTGAAAAAATCAGGTAAATTCAGATAAATTAAAAAAAATCAGATAAATTCGAAAAAAAATCAGATAAATTCGAAAATAAATCAAATAAATTCTGAAAAAATCTGGTTAATTCTGATAAATTCAGATAAAATCAGATTAATTCAGATAAAATTAGATAAATTCTGAAAAATTCAGATAAAATCAGATAAATTCAGATAAAATCAGATAAATTAAAAAAATCAGAAAAAAACAGATAAATTCAAAAATAAATAAAATAAATTCTGAAAAATGTGGTAAATTCTGATAAATTCAGATAAAATCAGATAAATTCAGATAAATTCTGAAAAATTCTGATAAATTCAGATAAAATCAGATAAATTCGAAAAAATCAGAAATATTCGAAAAAAATAGAAAAATTCTGATAAATTCAGATAAATTCGAAAAAATCAGATAATTTCGAAAAAAAAACAGAAATTCTGAAAAATTCAAATAAAATCAGATTAATTCGAAAACATCAGATAAATTCGAAAAAAAATCAGATAAATTCTGAAAAATCTGGTAAATTCTGATAAATTCAGATAAAATCGGATAAATTCGAAAAAAAAACAGATAAATTCGAAAAAATTCAGAATCCAGATTTTTCTGAATTTATCTGATTTTTCTGAATTTATCTGATTTATTTCGAATTTATCTGATTTTTTTAATTTATCTGAATTAATCAGAATTTTTTTCGAATTTATCTGATTTTTTCGAATTTATCTGATTTTATCTGAATTTATCAGAATTTACCACATTTTTTCAGAATTTATTTGATTTATTTTCGAATTTATCTGTTTTTTTTTCGAATTTATCTGATTTTTTTAATTTATCTGATTTTATCTGAATTTATCTGATTTTACCAGATTTTTTCAGAATTTATCTGATTTATTTTCGAATTTATCTGATTTTTTCGAATTTATCTGATTTTATCAGAATTTTCAGAATTAACCAGATTTTTTCAGAATTTATCTGATTTATTTTCGAATTTATCTGATTTTTTCGAATTTATCTGATTTTATCAGAATTTTTCAGAATTTATCTGAATTTTTTTCGAATTTATTTGATTTTTACGAATTAATCTGAATTTATCAGATTTTTCAGAATTTATCTGATTTTTTTTCGAATTTATCTGATTTTTTAAATTTATTTGATTTTTTCGTATTTATCAGAATTTTTCAGAATTTATCTGATGAATTTTCGAATTTATCTGATGAATTTTCGAATTTATCTGATTTTTTCGAATTTATCTGATTTAATCAGAATTTTTCAGAATTTATCTGAATTTTTTTTCGAATTTATTTGATTTTTTCGAATTTATCTGATTTTATCTGAATTTATCAGATTTTTTCAGAATTTATCTGATGAATTTTCGAATTTATCTGATTTTTTCGAATTTATCTGAATTTATCAGAATTTTTCTATTTTTTTTTTCGCATTTATCTGATTTTTTCGAATTTATCTGATTTTTTAAATTTATTTGATTTTTTCGTATTTATCAGAATTTTTCAGAATTTATCTGATTTTTTTTCGAATTTATCTGATTTTTTCGAATTTATCTGATTTAATCAGAATTTTTCAGAATTTATCTGAATTTTTTTTCGAATTTATTTGATTTTTTCGAATTTATCTGATTTTATCTGAATTTATCAGATTTTTTCAGAATTTATCTGATGAATTTTCGAATTTATCTGATTTTTTCGAATTTATCTGAATTTATCAGAATTTTTCTATTTTTTATCGCATTTATCTGATTTTTTCGAATTTATCTGATTTTATCTGAATTTATCAGAATTTATCAGATTTTTTTTCTAATTTATCTGATTTTATCAGAATTTATCTGATTTTTTTTTATTTATTTGATTTTTTCGAATTTATCTGAATTTATCAGAATTTATCTGATGAATTTTCGAATTTATCTGATTTTTTCGAATTTATCTGAATTTATCAGAATTTTTCTAATTTTTTTTCGAATTTATCTGATTATTTCGAATTTATCAGAATTTTTCAGAATTTATCTGATTTTTTTTCGAATTTATCTGATTTTATTTTAAATTAGTTCAATCTAATTTAATAATTCGTTTATATTAATATTTAATGTGAATTAATTTAATCGTATTTAATAATTAATTCATATTAATATTTAATTTAAATTAATTTAATCTAATTAAATTATTAACTTATAATAATATTTAATTTAAATTAATTTAATCTAATTTATTTTATATAGTACGTGTGTGTTATATTTTTTAATAATCGACTAGAAGGACAAAATAAAGATTATAATATTTATTATCTAATTACAAATAAATTAAACCCCCTACACGCTTCTGAGATTTGGAAATTCACAATATATGTAAGTACTCCTAAATAATTCAAACGCGCGTGTGTAATCGTAGTGGAGGTGAGATCGAAGTGCACAGGTCCGACGCTGACAGTGGTCACCGGCGTTCTGAGTGCGTGCGGTAATGCTCCGTGGGAATTAAAATTCAATTAAAAATCATTAAATAAACTTATCGATAAAATACCTATATATAGCCATCCGTTTGAATGTTATGTATCAAATAAAGTACTCTAAATGTTTATTTTTGTCCTAGTTTTACAAATATTTAAATGGAAGGAAGAAAATTAGGCATATTTAAAAAAAATAAAACTATCGAGAAAAAAAACAATTATCATGTTTCTGTTAATTAAGATCTCTTGTTCAAAGATTGAAGTTACACATACTAAAATATAAAGTAGTAGATCTTCTTAAAAGTTTGCTATATTAGGCTTTGAAAAACATACATTTCACTTACCATAGCGCCTTAATCCGGGAAACCGGTAAATGGATGAAATTTTACTTACAATATTTTATTACAGACAGACAACAGACAGGTGAAAGAAAATAAAAGCTTGTAATAATAAGGCGAGATCGTGATCATAGGTTAACCAAAAATACTTGGGGTAGACTTCCTTTGCAGGAGGTCATCTAGGTGGGTACCCCAACAGTGCCAGTTATTCTACCGCCTGAGCAGTGATGTGCAAACATTACTGTGCTCCGGTAGGAGGGCACTGTAGCTAGTGAAATTACTGGGCTAAAGAGTCTTAACATCTTATGACTCTTGAGTAAGAAGCGTTGGTGCAGTGCTCCTAGAATTTCACATCATTGTGAAATCCTAGGTAACACTGTACTGATTATGGGCAGCCGTTATCTCTTAACATCAGGAGAGCGTCTTGCTCGTCTTCTACTTCATAACATTAACATTAAAAAAAAAAAAAAAAAAATATCAATTTAAGCGAGTAAATCCGCGGCAAAACGCAATAAAAATAAAACTGCTGCTGCTCTATAAATAGAATGAAAAAGACGAGAATATTTTTCGGAAGTGTCCATTCGTAATAACCGTATTGTCATGCCCAAGCGCCTCTAATTCAATAATCATCTGCTGAATTCGATCCGCCATTGTTCACTACAAAGGGAGGGACAAAAAATCAAATACCTACCACTCTGACAGCGAAATTAACCTCTGATACTCGTAGCACGGTAAAGAAATATACAGTAATGTGACTCCCTAGAAGCGGTTGAACTCAAGGTCGCGCGAGTTTGCAACGATTTGGGTAGGGTTCGGTAAGCAGCGTGGTGCCGAAAAAGCCAAAAATAATTAAATACCTTGTGATATTTTTACTTATTCACAACCATTATTCGGAAGCTTACTGCATAAAAACGCTTCAAGGGAGTCACATTCATGATACCAATTAACATCATCTGAAAGAAATATGGCATTCAAAATTCATATTTTAAGACTCTACCTACTTCTTTAAGTTGGAAAGCACCTCTATCAGAACTATCTATAACTTCTGCTAAATAATAACTAAAGAAAATCCCAATCCGACCTCAAGAAAAATTAAATGGGACCACCGGGGAAGTAAAAAAACCCAAATTAATTTGAAAATTGTGATTTGACTCAGATGCTGTAAGTATGGGTAACCTGTTTTGTTGGGGTATAAACCCCAATTATTATGATTTTTCTCCCTGTAATATGTTTACATAATATATTTGGAACTCAATCAATTTAAACCTTTTCTCTTTTTTGAACTCGGTTTTCTGAAAATATGAAAAAAATAATAATAGGTAAACTCCATGAACATAATAATATTGTCGACCGAGCGAAGCGAGGTCTTAGAGTCGAAAGCCGCGAAATGCCTGCGTTTGGACCAGTTTAACGCTTGACCTCTGGTGCTTAAGTTTGGTCGACGTTTACTTGAAAACGGTTCATCCAAATTAAATGAAATTTTACACACAAGTTAAGAAGGTTAATTGGATAATTTAAGTGAAAAAATTAGCTAAATAGGTTCCAGGGTTGCAGAGATATAGGTGACTTAAAGTCTTTACGATAGGTCTGACGATTTTTTCAAAACTGGAGCGCTGATAATTTTTTTTCTAACATATACACATTTTTTATAAGCGACACAAATATATTAGCCAAAGTGTATGTTTGTATGTATGTTTGTTACGCGATAACTGGAAAACCAATGGTCCAATCTGCATGAAACTTTGCAAATGCGTAATATAAATCCATAGAATTTTTAAGTTCGAACATGAGCCAAATCGGTCGAAGGGTTCAAGAGTTAAAGAGATTGCTTTATTACAATGAAACCGATGATCCAGTCTTGATAAAACTTTTTAAACAGGTAGTACAAACTAAAAGAATTTACACGTCCAAAAATGAGCCAAATCGGTGCAAGGGTTGTAGAGTTATAGAGAATACAAAATTACAATGTTTATCCATTATAATATTATGAGAACTGCAGGGATATTCGATACGACGTAATACGTCATTTCATACATTTTTTAATAATTCGGTCCTAGGTTCGGTTCCCTAACGGATAAGTGAATAGCCATGTTGACTTACTCAAAATATTATGAATTTAAATGATCGTGCGGGTGAAACTTAAACCCATTTTTTTATTTAAATAGTAGTCCAGTCAATGAGTGCCCAAAAGAGGCATGTGGATCGAAAAGTCGAAAGCAGAAAAACTAACTTAGGAACTTTGTTTGGACTATTCAGGAGATTAACATACTAAAAGTCCCCACCCCTCCGAGGTGATCCCGAGGGGTGGGGGGTCCGAAGAAGGTCCCATTTTTAGGTTTTTTGCCTAAATGTCAAAAACTGGGCGTAGTACGATATTTTGTTGTACTACATTATAAAAGCTTTAGCTAAATTTCCTACAACTTTGCCTTTAACACTTTTTATCTATATCCAATCGTTGTCCAGCTAAAAAAAAATCTTATATAAGTAATATTTGACCAACTTCTGGTTGTCGTACCATAATGAAACTTTGCAAATGTCTAGAAATATGATGACAGTTCAATAATTTGGTACCACTGAGCTGATCTGATGATGGAGCCAGGAGGTGTTTACTGAACCTCTTCAATGGCTATTAGTAAACCCGTCGAGTTTGGGCACATTACACTCGAATTGGCATAAGCAAAAAGGAACCTTCTTCGCCCCCTCGGGCTCACCACGGAGGGGTGGGGGAACTTTTAGTATGTTTATGTTCTGAATTGTCCAAAAAAGTTCCTAAGTTAGTTTTTCTGCTTTCGACTTTTCGATCCATATTTCTTCTTTTACTGGACTATAGGCAACAGTGCTTCACTTTTAAAAGTAAATTTTACAATTATTTAGATCTAAGTATTTTAAGACACTACTGTTCGTTCGAAAAGCATATCTATGAGAAGAACGAGCAAGAAACTTATTGGGATTGTTATTTATGTGTTTATCACATATCATTATGCCATTAAAACCATCATTCACTCTAACATCTGCAAACATCCCTGACGCTCTGTAGTATCGAAACAGCGCCAAAAGCATCCTGAAAGCATTTTTGTACTGGATCCGTTTTTTGTAAAGTTGTAGTTTGTAAAGTTCATCCACAAGTCTTTTGTTTAAAAAAATAATTAATAATTAGGCCTACGTTTGATCACATCCCACCTGATGGAAAGTGCTAATGTGATCGACGAGCTGCACGTATAAAAAGTCTGATAATGCCTTGAACAAGGACACTTTGTCTTGCTCAGTAGCTGTAGATATACATCTTGAAAACCTGCGAGCCTAGATGTTACGCGTGACTGTCATAGCTCTGCGTTCTCGCTCCAAGTCTAAGTCATCATCGGCTGCTACGACAAAAATGTTATAGAATTAGGTACAATATACCTTTTACGAATATTATAGGTTAAAGTTTCCATACATTTATATTTCGTAGATAATTATAACTTTTACCCATGTGTATACCTATTTTGAGGGAAATTGGGTCTGCGAGGTCCCAGTTCGCGGCGAACTACTAGTTATGTAAATCCTACTGTTCAATTGTAGGCTCCCTCGGCACAGGCCCAGCCTAGTGAGGGAGTCACAGGTTCTTACATAAATAACTCTAGTAATAATACATAGTGGTAAAATGATTCTGTATTGCATGTTTTTTATGTCTTTTAGTTATTTTTTTTTCAATATTATTTTCGATTGCATGATACGAGTGCTTTCACAGCTTATCATGTCGTATGTTTATCTATATGCACATTGTATCTAATGTTATTTGTTTAAATAAATATAAACAAGTAGTACATAATAATGTGTTGAAAACACGTGAGTCTGTCACTTGAGCGATTCAGGCACGTGGCTGTAGGGGCGCTGTACACTTATGCGGGAGGCCGAATGTACCGAATATTCGGTTATTTAGCATTTTGATTACGTATTTTATTGACGACAGGGCTAGTACGACACACTTCTATATAATAGATAGATAGATAACTCTTTATTGCACACAATAATTACAAACAAAACAATTAACATAAAATACATTTGATTTAAAAAGTGCTACAGTTGGCGGTCTCATCACTAATAGCGATCTCTTCTAGATAACCAAGTAAATAATAATCCAGTAATAGTCCAGTAATATTTACTGGTAAGCTTGTGGTCAAGGTTATTTCCAGATTTATGGAAGAATTCGCTTCAATTACCATCGCGACACATAGCGAATCTAGTTCTCATAATGTGTGTGAGTAGGTAATCTAAAACTCCCTATGTTTTATGAATTATTTTAGCACACAACCTAGTGTGTAATACGCCTTATTTTGCAGTGTGGGGGTGCGACAAGGGCACTATCTCTATAATATAAGTATGAATTTCATTTTGTACATAAATATAATTTGATTTTTGTTTCAAATGTAATATTGTCTATGAAATTATTTATTGTCTGTGTCACAAATCACAATTTTAAGATTTATTTTTATCTTTATTTAAAAAAAAATAAAATAAAAAATTAATATCGTGAAATCTTTCACAATTTTTA
Organism: Hemithea aestivaria; assembly: GCA_947507615.1. Classification (NCBI taxonomy): domain Eukaryota; kingdom Metazoa; phylum Arthropoda; class Insecta; order Lepidoptera; family Geometridae; genus Hemithea; species Hemithea aestivaria. The sequence goes on from OX382335.1 coordinate 17,399,692, forward strand.
AAGTAGTAGTCCACTTCCCTTTAATAAATCAAAACACTAATAAATAATGATGGCGACGATAAATCGAATAAATGGCACATTAATCGACCGAGCGAAGCGAGGTCTTACAGTCGAAAGCCGCGAAATGCCTGCGTTTGGACCAGTTTAACGCTTGACCTCTGGTGCTTAAGTTTGGTTGACGTTTACTTGAAAACGGTTAATCCAAATTAAATGAAATTTTACACACAAGTTAAGAAGGTTAATTGGATAATTGTAGTGAAAAAATTAGCTAAATAGGTTACAGGGTTGCAGAGATATAGGTGACTTAAAGTCTTTACGATAGGTCTGACGATTATTTCAAAACTGGAGCGCTGATAATTTTTTTTCTAACGTATACACATTTTTTATAAGCGACACAAATATATTAGCCAAAGTGTATGTTTGTATGTATGTTTGTTACGCGATAACTGGAAAACCAATGATCCAATCTGCATGAAACTTTGCAAACGCGTAATATAAATCCATAGATTTTTTAAGTTCGAACATGAGCCAAATCGGTCGAAGGGTTCAAGAGTTAAAGAGATTGCTTTATTACAATTAAACCGATGATCCAGTCTTGATAAAACTTTTTAAACAGGTAGTACAAACTAAAAGAATTCTCACGTCCAAAAATGAGCCAAATCGGTGCAAGGGTTGTAGAGTTATAGAGAATACAAAATTACAATATTTATCGTTTATAATATTATGAGAATTCAGTTGATATTCAGTTATCCGTCAGGGAACCGAACCAAAGACCGAATTTTCAAAAATCGATACGACGTAATACGTCATTTCATACATTTTTGGTAATTCGGTCCTAGGTTCAGTTCCCTAACGGATAATTGAATAGCCATGTTGACTTACTCAAAATATTATTTAAATGATCGTGCGCCCGCACGATATTATGTTCAAATTTATTAATCAAACTTAAACCCATTTTTTTATTCAAATAGTAGTCCAGTCAATGAGCGCCTAAAAGAGGCATGTGGATCGAAAAGTCGAAAGCAGAAAAACTAACTTAAGAACTTTGTTTGGACTTTTCAGGAGATAAACATACTAAAAGTCCCTACCCCTCCTAGGTGAGCCCGAGGGGTGGGGGGGCCGAAGAAGGTCCCATTTTTAGGTATTTTGCCTAAATGTCAAAAACTGGGCGTTGTACGATATTTTGTTGTACTACATTATAAAAGCTTTAAAATTTCCTACAATTTTGGCTTAAACACTTATTATCTATATCCAATCGTTGCCCAGCTATGAGCTTCCAAACATGGTCTATTTTTAAGACGCTGAAATGTGAAATAGTTTTCCATACAAAGTCGGTAAAAAAATCTTGCAAGTAATATTTGACCAACTTCTGGTTGTCGTACCATAATGAAACTTTGCAAATGTCTAGAAATATGATGACAGTTTAATAATTTGGTACCACTGAGCTGATCTGATGATGGAGCCAGGAGGTGTTTACTGAACCTCTTCAATGGCTATTAGTAAACCCGTCGAGTTTGGGCACATTACACTCGAATTGACATAAGCAAAAAACCTAAAAGTGGAACCTTCTTCGGTCTCCCCCCCCCTCGGGCTCACCTCGGAGGGGTGGGGACTATAATAAATAAATAGAAAATAGTCCAATTAAATTTTACAATTATTTAGATCTAAGTATTTTAAGACTCTACTGCTCGTTCGAAAAGCATTTCTATGAGAAGAACGAGCAAGAAACTTATTGGGATTGTTATTTATGTGTTTATCACATATCATTATGACCTTAAAACCATCATTCACTCTAACATCTGCAAACATCCCTGACGCTCTGTAGTATCGAAACAGCGCCAAAAGCATCCTGAACATTGTTGTACTGGATCCGTTTTTTGTAAAATTCTTCAAAAAAATAATAATATTAGGCCTACGTTTGATCACATCCCACCTGATGGAAAGTGCAAATGTGATCGACGAGCTGCACGTATAAAAAGTCTGTTAATGCCTTGAACAAGGACACTTTGTCTTGCTCAGTAGCTGTAGATACATCTTGAAAACCTGCGAGCCTAGATGTTACGCGTGACTGTCATAGCTCTGCGTTCTCGCTCCAAGTCTTAGTCATCATCGGCTGCTACGACAAAAATGTTATAGAATTAGCTACAATATCAATATTATAATAACTGTTGTAAATTTGCTGTATAACACAAGTAAAGCTAGATATTTTTTCCAATTTCAATTCTTCTTATGTCCACTACATCGGCAACTTCTTCGTAAACAAGTGCTACAAACTATGTAGATTTTGTGAGAATTTTTGTAAAAACTATAGTAATATTTATAATACACATAACCTTTCATATTTTATTATTATTGAAATTTTGATCACAACAATAAAATAGTCACAGAGATAAAGATTTTTTAATGTACTATATCCGTTACGTATTTTCCTTTCCTTTTACGAATATTATAGGTTAAAGTTTCCATACATTTATATTTCGTAGATACTTATAACTTTTACCCATTTATATATACCTATTTTGAGGGAAATTGGGTTTGCGAGGTCCCAGTTCGCGGCGAACTACTAGTTAATTAATGGATTGATTGCAGAGCTCACGTTTAACTCTGCAGTGACGTCACGCGAGACTATAGCTAGGAGAGGTATAATTTGTCACTCGTGCGCATAGGAGGCATTTTAATTGATTTTCTTGTAACTACGAGCATTTCTAATTACCGTGGATGTATTATCCTGATGGATTTTTATGACGGCGATCGTACCTAATAAAAATCTTTTTGATGACGTGGGTTTTACAAGATTTTGTTTGCAATAATAATTTTGGTATTAATCTGTCTGTAGTAAAGAATAAATTAAAAATTTGGTGAACATGGGAAAGACATAATAACCTTTAACTCCTGAATGGGAGAAGCCACTGGTTCCTGAAACACAGTTTTTAATAATTTAACCCAAAATTTTAACGTTTGTTCACTATTGGTCTTGTGATTTTAGGAGTCAAATATCAGATTAATTTTAAAAGTTTCTTCCTAGCTTCACTGAACGTCTTGTTAGAATAATCTGTTCAAATCGGTTGTTAAATGTTTTCCATATGTAAGATTATTAAAAAAAATTAATAAATTAACCTCTAATATAAACAAGGAACTAACTGCAGAACTGAATATCCTGTTTGATACCTTGAATATAATTAGTTTACCTCTCATTCATGACCGAAACCCAGTGTGACCGGCGAAACAAAATGTACAGCATAGATAATGAAATCATCTGTCGCTGATTCAGTTGTCCAATGCGCCGTGAATAATACATGTTGGACATTTTGACTGAACTGTACAGTGAAACACAGGGTTGTCTGTAGGTGCCATGAGTTGGTTGGGGTTTATACTCCAAAAGAACAGAGGGCCTATTGGCTATAGGCAAACGACATGTAAAATACTAGAATCCATAGACAATTTTGCGTACATTACTTGCTTAAACCTCCTCATTAATATGAGTATAATAACAAACGCAGCAATGTACATTGAAGTTGTCATCAATCGTAGTGGGTGAGAATTAGCCAATAGGCCCTCAGGTTATCATCATTATTGTACCGCCAAGGTCAATAAATCACAGTTTATATACCAACCCATATGTTGTAGCTTCGGGTCACCAAGATTCCTACGCAGCCTTCATCATGACTATCTAATAGGTTAGTCAGGACTCTAGCTTAACGAGCCTTGATGAACTATTATACAGATATTTTATTAGTAAAATAGTACGATGATAAGTGCAAAAAAGTTATTGCAGTATTTTGTTGTTGTTTAATATCTCCAATGGGAGAAACCTAGAGAAAGGAACGGAGAGAAAGAAATCAGTCTTTTTGCCTGTCTATGATATGATGCAGCCATTATACCTATATTTGCATTTCATAATTCACAATAAACGTGAGAAACTTAATGTTAGTATTTAGAAATATATACGTATAAAATAAATAAAAACTAAATAGACTCTAAGATAAACATTGTAAACACATATTTAAAAAAGCAATCCCTATGAGTTTCTTGCTCGTTCTTCTCATAGAGGGGTCTTGCGAACGAGCGGTAGAATATTAAAATAAAATGTAAAATTGACTTGCAAAAGTGCTCCATTGTAGCCTATTTGAATAAATGAATTTTGAGTTTGGGTTTGCTCCGTCTCACGTATTCGTACAAAAATAAATACTAACTAAACAGCCTCTGTTTTAGCATATCCAAACTCCAAACAAAATGAACCGGCGCGGAAGGGTTTATCTATTAATGTAGGTACTCGTACAGAATCACTGATTACAGGATTTCATAGTAAACGCACACTGGCACACAAACGGAAATTATCCCGCGCGGAATTATTGCCTTTTCCTGAATTGACTGATTCCCGAACTGATTGGAGCGGAAAGGTTATTGGTTGATCATCGGATCAGAGCCCTTTGAATGGCCAACTAGCGTAGGGCTACCTTTGTTGAGTAAAGCGATTCCGTGAGCGTCGCCGGTACTCGATATAAACATAGTGAAATAATAGCAAGTTGGCCGATTTTTTTTATTTCATGGATTTTTTTACAAGCTTTTATTTATTTTTACCTGTCCGTTGTCTGTCGGTCTGTCTGTCTGTCTGTAATCAAATCTTGCGAATTTAATTTGACCCACTTCTCAATTTCCGATTGAGCTGAAATTTTGCATGCGTGTAAAAAGCTGATGACTATGCAATATTATTATGACATCGAGCTGATCTGATGATGGAGCTGGAAGGTGGCCATAGGAATTCCATAATTAGCGACGCACCCCCGAATTTGGGGTCATTTGATTCGTCTTGACGAGTACTTTGGTTGTGGATGATAAAAACTAACTTCTAGAAAGATTTTTTAAAATTTCACTTGTTTTATTCAAGGGCCAACCAGTCTTTGACCAAAATCTCGCGTGATGAAACCGACGATGCGGTCGTAGATGATTTCAGACTAAACCAAGAAGGTGGGACAAATCCTTCCTGAATAGACGCATAGGAAAATAAATGACTGAACATCGCTTGGAGCATAGGGTTTAAATAATATAAAAACTTCCTTTTTACCAAAGCCATTTTTTTTCAGGGCAATCAGCAAAGACCGAGATACCGAGAGAGATTGAGATTTCGTATGTGTGCAAGTATACGCTACGCACACATCGCATATTATTATACGAGTATTACTAGCTGCCCCCAGCAGTTTTACCCGCCGCTGTAATGTAACCTATGTGTTATTCCAGTAGAGTAAGCTAAGACTAAGCTATCTCTATACCAATGTTTAGCTCAATCGATCCACCCGTTTAGGCGTGAAAGATTAACAAACATACATCCATTCTTACAAACTTTCATGTTTATAATATTATTAGTAAGATGTACCTTTGTATGGTGTCGACCTACTTGCTTTAACTTTACTATGATACGAGTGCAGATTACGAGTGCTGTTATGGATTTAGAGGTCAAAAGGTCGGAGTTATTTTGGAAACAAATATATTTTTTGTGATTTAGGCAATGACATTTTAAGTGATGATTTTTATTTTAGAACTTTTATTTAATAACTAATGTTTTAAGAATAAATAGGTAACAATAGCCTAAAATGATAGCTTTATTTCATTTGATTTTTTGAGGCTTTTAAGCCTAAATTGGGTAAAACGAAATTTTTGTTTATTTAAGCA